>SKCR01011697.1:0-247710 GCA_019454045.1 Zanthoxylum bungeanum
AGGTTTTCCCTTGCGAGGGGTGAGTGCGGCCTTAAATCTTTGTCCCGGTTCACACCGGGTGGCGACTCCATGTTATTTTAATCCTTCCCAACTAGGCCGCGAGCCTAGGAACGGCGTCGCCCAGGTCCTGTGTTCCCACAGTCTGGCGACTCCAATGGGGATATGAGAATTGGCCCCGAAATATTGTCTTGTAATGAGTGGATTTATGTTTTAATTGACCGTGTCTATAGTGGATAAAGTAAGGGTTTAATCAAGGGCACTTTGAGGCTAGGTAATGGTTTGGTGTCTTCCTTCACTCACTACCTTTCTAGAAGGAAAAGCTGTGAGGACACCTATATGGCCATCTACTCGTAGCCTTTGTGATGGACTAATTTGGAGGACTCGTTGTTTATTCCTGACAACAAGCGATAAGAGCCTAAGAGGTTTGGGTATTTAAGTGAGCCTCGCTCCACCTTCCCTCTGGGGGATCTACAACGGGAAATCCATTTGACAGTCCGTCACACACCATAGCTCATTGGCACGTACCTTAGTGTATAAAAAAGGGTGCGCTCACTTGGTCGCTCGAACCCTTGAGTGGGGAGACCTAGTTGTGGGCCATCCTTCGCCGGTGAGAGCCTTTGTCTATACTCTTACTAACCCACCTATAGACCGGGTTGGCTAAAGTAGCAATTATTTCCTTGAGTATGTGCTTGTGGACCATCCTCATTTGGATGCAGTTGGACTATTGTCAGAAATGCGGGCTTGCTGGGCCATTTAAACTGGGGCAAGTTCGCACCTTATGACTATTAGGCCAAAAGCTTCTGAAATGTTGATGGGCCACTTTGTAAAAATTATTATGTCATGTTTGCATCATCTTGCTTGTGTTTGGGAACATCGTTGTTTGGACCCGTTTGGACCATGTGCCATGAGATATGGGCTTGTTGGGCCATTTGAACTGGGACAAGAACGTATCTCATGACTATTGGGCCAAAAGGTTTCTAAATAACAATGGGCCATTTTATGATTGTGTTCGGATTTTTATCATTTGGATTTAGTTGGGCTCTTTGCCATAAGACATGAACTCGTTAGGCCATTTAAACTGGGACGGGTTCACTCTTATGACAGTTGTCCCAAAAGCTTCTAAAATGATAATAGGCCGATTTGTTTGAGAATTTTATTTGATTTAATATATGTTATATACTTCTTATGCACATCATGCATACATACATCATGTTAACCCTTGTGTTCTGAAAGCCATCATAGATTCCTGTTGGGTTAGAAAAAAGGGAAGACTCACCAAAATACCGAGAACAGACATGAGTGAATCGGATACTGAGGTATCCCGGATAGATCAGTTGGAAAATGGCTTCGCCAAGATTACTGAACAGTTGCAAGCCTTGACTGCTGCCATGACAAATATGGCTGTGCCTCGTGCTGGGAAAAACTCTGAGAATGTAAGACGTGAGGAGACTCCGAATGGATTGGGGGATGACATCCCCGCTTTTGATGATGATATGGCTGATTATGCCACTGGGAGAACAGTTGGATCTCAGGCAGAATTGCAGAAACTCCGTGACCAGGTAGAATCTGTTACCCGTAAGATGAAGGGTAAGGATGAAGACTTACTAGACTATGAGGTGATGACCTTTAAGGAACAGTTGCCTGCTCAGTTCAGAATGCCGGACATGGCCAAGTTTAATGGGAACGGAGACCCGAGGGTCCATCTGCAGCAATATGTCTCAGTCATGAGTTTAATGGGCCTATCACAGCGCCAAGTCCAAAGGATGTTTGGGATGTCACTCGATGGGGCACCTGTGGCTTGGTATCATAGCCTTGGAAAGAAGGTTAAGGAAGATTGGAAGGAACTAGCGGATGCTTTTCTGAAGCAATATGTTACGGACTTGGAGATTGACTTGTCACTCCGTGATTTGGAGAACACTAAGCAGAAGCCGGAAGAAAGCTTCAAGGAGTATGTAGACCGCTGGAGAAGCCAGCTTCTGAAAATGCAGACCCGGCCCTCTGTGAAGGACCAAATCAAAATGATCATCAAGGGCACCAATCCCTCTATTTATAGTAAGCTGAGGAGGATGACTTCGATGATTTCTGATTTTTGGTAGTTGAGGGAAACTGTCATGGATATTGAGGAAGAGGAGGCTGAAAACAGAAAGTCCTATGGCCAGAATAGGTGGACTTTTGGGGGGTATTCTGAGACTAAGCCCGCTACTGTCGAGGTTACTGCCATCAGGAACCGGCAATTCTCCAACCTTGGTAGACCTTTGTCGAAGGTATTTGAAAAGTTACAGGGACAAGGAATCTTGAAACCCTTAGAAGGCAAGCCACTTCCGCACCCCCCACCACCACACATAAATGTTGACCTTTATTGTCACTTCCACCAGCTACATGGCCATGACACCGACAACTGCACCCGCCTCAGGCATGAAATTCAAGATCTCATAGATTCCCATAAAATGCCCAACCCATGAAAAGAAGCCCTCAACCATCAAGCTTCTTACATGGATGACAGTGAAGAACCATAGGCCGAGGAAGAAGGCAGTGCTGCGGATGATGGAGATGATCCTCCTAGTCTATTTGATCCAGTTTTTTTTAATGACATTGATTTTGTTACTTGTTCGAACTCTTTTCCTCAACAATAATAAAGACGTTCATTTCGCTAAAACTCTTCTACAATATGAGTATATTTGAGAAAAGTATTCAACCTTGGTACTATGGAATCCAGTGATGAACACGGGGAACCTTCGCAATAAGCAAACAGAAAAGATAAGATAGACATTCAGAAATCGGAAAATAGAGGCAGTGAAACTATCAGACTTGGAAGGGAATTAGTTCATTGAGCCGATCAACATAGACAGACTGAAGCAGTGGTTTGCCCGAGGAAAAGAAGACTAAGCAGTCACCAAGAGGATTGATGGAAGACCTAACCCGACGGGATAGGAACATGCATGCATGCATACACGTAACATATTCGCATCTTTTTTGTGTTTGTTCTGTTTGTAATAACAGGTTTCAGAGGAGAAAAAGAGAAAGCGTCAAATACAAGCCAGCCAGAAGTAGTAACAATACAATATCAGCAGTTTTCGAGAATGAATCGCAGAGGGTCGAGGCCCAAATCAGTATCAGTTTTGGGGATAAGTCCCAGGGTCAAGGCCCACGTCAACAGAATTTTGGAATGAATCCAGGACCGAGGCCCACGTCAGCGTCAGTCGAGGGTCGAGGCCCACATCAGCGTCAGTCTGGGGGCGAGGCCCATGTCAGTAGCAGTTGGGGCCGAGGCCCACCTCAGCATTCAGTTTTGGGGATGAGTCCCAGGGTCGAGGCCCACATCAAACACAGTGTGGGATGAATCCCAAGGGTCAAGGCCCACATCAGCATCGATCTGGGGGCGAGGCCCATGTCAGTAGCAGTTGGGGCCGAGGCCCACTTCAACATCAGTTTTGGGGATGAGTCCCAGGGTCGAGGACCACAACAAACACAGTTTGGGAATGAGTCCCAGGGTCGAGGCCCGCATTACATCAGTATCAGCATTGCCGGGTATGGCATTCTGGGGGCGAGGCCCATATTACATCAAATCAGTTCTGCCGAGAATGGCACTCCGAGAATGGATATAGTCCGAGAATGGAGCAGAGTTCAAGAATGAACAAGTCGAAAGTAGCACTCCGAGAATGGAGATATGGTCCGGGAATGGACAGTTCAAGAATGAACAAGCCGAGAATGGCAATCCAAGAATGGAGCAGAGTTCAAGAATGAACAAGTCGGAAGTAGCACTCCGAGAATGGAGATATGGTCCGGGAACGGACAGTTCAAGAATGAACAAGCTGGGAATGGCAATCCAAGAATGGAGCAGAGTTCAAGAATGAACAAGTCGGAAGTAGCACTCCGAGAATGGAGATATGGTCCGGGAATGGACAGTTCAAGAATGAACAAGCCGGGAATGGCAATCCAAGAATGGAGCAGAGTTCAAGAATGAACAAGTCGGAAGTAGCACTCCGAGAATGGAGATATGGTCCGGGAATGGACAGTTCAAGAATGAACAAGCCGAGAATGGCAATCCAAGAATGGAGCAGAGTTCAAGAATGAACAAGCCGGGAATGGCACTCCAAGAAATGGAAGCACGGTTCGGGAATGAACCACCTCACAGTAACGGTTCGGGAATGGACCACCTCACGATAACGGTTCGGGAATGGACCACCTCACGATAACAGTTCGGGAATGAACACCTCACAGTAACAGTTCGGGAATGAACACTTTACAGTAACAGTTCGAGAATGGACACCTTACAGTAACAGTTCAAGAATGGACACCTCACGATAACAGTTCGGGAATGAACACCTCACAGTAACAGTTCGGGAATGAACACTTTACAGTAACGGTTCGGGAATGGACCACCTCACATTAACTGTTCGGGAATGGACCACCTCACGGCAACGGTTCGGGAATGGACCACATCACAACATGGTTCGGGAATGAACCAGGGGTCGCAGCACCTCACCACCCAAATCAACTCAACACATGGTAAGTCAAGTGGCAGCTGGCGAGCCAGGTAAGTAGAATGCATTGCATAACTTTGATAGGACTGTCACTGTTGCACATTACACAAGTCCCATCAAAGTGGGGGCGACTGTAGGCACTGCATTTTTACACATAAACCCGATGAGGAGTCTTATTTGGAGACAACTACCTTTTAAGTCACGGAGGTCACGGGAAACGGACATCGGAAGGGGAAATTCAGAATAAACAAGGTTCACTATTTTCGTTCGTGCTGCGTTCGTGTTTACGTTCGAACGTCAAACGGATTGAGAGCGTTCGTGCCGCGTTCGAGGAAGCGTTCGAACGGTGTCGGTAAATCTGGTTTTGCTGCTAGCCTCACATCCAGCCCAATTAGCCCCCCCAAAGCCCATAAAACACATCCCAACTTAAATAAATAAATATTAATTAAAACATTAACTAAATAATATAATAATTAAATTAATTAAATGATTAAATAAAACATATACCAAACATAAAATAAACAATTACCAACTTAAACTAAAATCATGCCTAAAATAAACAAATCACACACTAAATCAAAATATAATCATGCCTAATTAAAATCAATCAACCAATTATATTCCCAATCTAATAAGATTATTCCCAAACTTAAAATGTTGTATTCCTAACCAAGCCAATCAAATATTCAACCTTCCCTATCCAGCCAAGATTTGTCCCCCCTCAATCTTTGACTTCCTTTAACCAAACCAAATCAAATCCTTTGACTTCCCTTAACAAAACCAAATCAAATCCCTTTCCTTGTCAAGCCCAACCCTTTGCCTATAAAAAGAACCCTTCACCAACCTTCTCAAGATTGGTCCCCTAGTCCCCTAGTCCCTAGACCTTAGCTACTAGCTAGTCCCTAACTCATACACAATACACATAAAAATTACAGGAAGAAGACACTCAAAAACAGTAAGCAAAAGATAAAGAGGAAACGGTAGCGAAACCACAAGGAAACAATAGCAAAAGACGGAGAACGACGACTCAAAACAGTGAGACAACGAACGAGGACAGTGAACCAGTGAACCGGAGAGTTGCGGAGCATCCACCCCTCCGACGATCGTGTACCGTACATCCGAGAGGTGATTTAAAAGGTTAGACCTGAGGGTACCTTTTCATTTGTTTATATTCGTTTTATTATTATTATTGAATTCTATTCGCATGAGAGTCGTTTATGGATGCATGTTGTGGTCTTTGAGTAGATAAATATGCATGAATTATGAGATGTAATATGTTGTGGGTATTGGATGAATGAGAGATGTGTCAACTCTCGCGGTATATCGGATGGAAACCCAGACGTAAATTTCATAGCCGATTCCGAATGGACGGTAATATGATCTGTACTCGGGCCACAACTCCACGTACCGCTTGAGTAAACGGCACCATCTTTCTTTTGTTTTGTGTTGCTTTTGTTTATTTAGTTTTCTTTATTTGAATTCAATATGTTGTTTATTTATGCATGATTCAACCAGGCGCATGGGCTTAGTAAGTGCGATGTGAGATCCCCTATGGGGAGGGGCTAAAGCCCTTTACCACGATGCTTTGCCGCGCCGGTTGATGTGTGTTCGGTTGGATGCAAGACACGTTCAATCGGACATACTTAGAATAGTATGATTGTTGTTGTGTTTGTATGCATGATGTGATGTGACGCGCATGGGCTTAGTATGTTGGTCTAAAGGTCCTCTCTTTGAGAGATCAAGAGCCCCCAAAAGGCCACCTTTACGGCAGTACTTCGCCGCGCCCCTTTATTTTGTTGTTTATGTATTGCATACCATTTTCATGCATCAGTTCTGTTCCCGTTCGAACGTGTTTACGAACGCAACTCGAACGCGTATGTATTTTTGCCTTATCATGCATCAGGTCTCATTTCCGTTCGAACGCGTTCACTAACGCCATACGAACGCGAGCATTCTGTTTCATTTCCATTCGAACGCGTTCACTAACGCCATACGAACGCGAGCATTCTGTTTCATTTCCGTTCGAACGCGTTTACGAACGCTACTCGAACGCGAGCATTCTGTTTCATTTCCGTTCGAACGCGTTCACTAACGCCATACGAACGCGAGCATTCTGTTTCATTTCCGTTCGAACGCGTTTACGAACGCTACTCGAACGCGAGCATTCTGTTTCATTTCCGTTCGAACGCGTTTATGAACGCTACACGAACGTACACACACTGAACTGAGTTTGTCTTATTATGTTCATGCCTAATTGCCTCTTGGTTGATCTTTCTTATGCAAATATATTAATGTATTACAATTCATATGCTTATGTCATGATAACATTTGAGTATTGTTCCTTGCGGTATGAAATATATGTGAAATGCGTACATAAGTTTTATTTTTGCACATGAGAATTTAGAAGCATGATACTTTTGGAAATAAGTGTTACTGAGGCTTAATTAAATTACTACATAAATCCTTTCATTACAAGTGACATAAGTAAGGGACCATTCCGAACCCAACGGTTTGAGGTTTTCCCTTGCGAGGGGTGAGTGCGGCCTTAAATCTTTGTCCCGGTTCACACCGGGTGGCGACTCCATGTTATTTTAATCCTTCCCAACTAGGCCGCGAGCCTAGGAACGGCGTCGCCCAGGTCCTGTGTTCCCACAATATGATTGTTGGAGTTTTTAAAGGTCCCAAGATCAAAACTCAAGCATGAATCACAAGTGGATACAACGATGGAAGTTGCGGAATACTTACATCGAGGGGTTGAGCGATGCGGAAGCAACAAAAATGAAATTCGACTCACTTTTTGGGGGGCAGTGGGCTGCTGTGAATAATAATTTTCGCCCATCATCAATAAGATTTGAAGCTCCAAGCTTCATCATTTTGAATCACGGCTCATGGGTGAACTACCCTATCACCTTTGCATTGATCTCGGAGTGTGCTAGCACTCTTGTTTTGCCACAAAACACACTTGCTACCCTCCTTTTCTTTTATTAAATTCGGCAGTTCACTACCTCACTAGAACAAGAAATGGCGTGAGTGAAGAGAGGAAGAAGAAGAGGAGAGAGAGGAGGGAAAGTGGGTGGATGTGTGTATACGGTTTTGGTGGGTGTTTTTGTATCTAATACACATGAATTTCATTTTAAATTCATTTCACGCACATTTGGCTTTAATTGCCAACCACACACATCACCTAATCACATCAAGTCACATCACTCACATCATTTTATCAATCCAATCAATTGTCACATCACTCACATCAATCAATCAATCCAATCAATTGTCACATCACTCAAAGTGACATGATTTGATGCTTGATGTGACGCTAGATGCGACTAGCGACTTGACACTTGATTTGACGTGCCGCACTCGAATTCGAAATGCGAATGCGCTCGCAAATAATCTTGGGCTCGGGTTCGCTAATTCCAAATTAACAAATTTCCGTTGCGTCGTAATTAAATGATTACACCTAGCGAAATCACTATTCACGTCGCCAACGGATTAATTCTAAATTAATTCGTTCGCCCAAATTAAAATCTAATTTTAATTCCGCGTCGAAATCCAATTTCGATTAATATATCAAATATATTAATTCCTCGATTAATTCCAAATTAATGTTTCTCTCTCTCTAATCGATATTTTATCTTAGATAAAATATCTCCGTAATTAATCCCAGATTAATTTCTCTCTCATCATATTAATCCCAGATTAATAAAAGTGCGAGTCATACATCATCGGTGAATCTTTGGGAAGCGACCCATGAGATCCCCGGATATGTTGGCAGTCAAATCGGTCGTCGGACTATCCGAACACGTAAGTACCAAGTACTACGTTTTACTGATTTACAAGACAAGGTTGGCTTCTAGCAAAACACCATGCCTACCCAATTCTCTAGAAATATCCTTACAGAAATAATGAACTATATCAAGCGTAGTATACCGTAGTATTGCTTATTTCTGTCAGTATCAGATGATCACATGCAAGGCCTGGGGCTGGTACAGTGTCTGCCCCGTACGAAGTATATGTCGGATGACAAGCAACTAGTCTCTTTAATATCGGATAATCATGACCAAGTCATATTATCCCGACGGTTGCAACCTTATATAGAGAACGAGTTCTGTATCCCTGCGTGATCATCAACTCCATATAACTAGAGTGACACTTCCGTCTTGACTTCACACCCAACACACTACGATTCTCAATATACCCAGTATTGGCATACACAGAACCGGTTAAAGCCCTGGATGACCGCAACCAAAGTATATTGATTGTCGCAAGTATTAGCGGTGCAAGTCTTAGGTTAAGACCAAATACACCTACCCTGATTTCGGACTTCCATAGACACGTAGTCATACTACCAATGGAATTCCGAGGGGCTAATCCAGAGCGAAGCTGTTTCCCGCACCATCGGTGAAACACAACCTCCTATTACACTTGCATGAGTATTCAATGCCCAAATATATGAGAACTATGCCGTTGTGCCCTCACAATGCGCACAAGTGTAATACTAGTCTTTTACACATTCATCGATGTCCAATCTCGATAATGCTCTGACTAGGGATGTTTAATGATTTATCCTTCATGGACTGATACTGTCTCATATCATTCTTCGTCCAGGAACAAATCATAGGGACCTCTTATCATTTTTATATTCAGGTGATCTAATCACAAATGATAAGAGTGCAATCTCCTATGTCACATAGTTAATTTGTACAACAACACCGTGATCTGTACAAATAGTGACGCTATGGGTCATAATTGTCCAACAATCTCCCACTTGGCCTATAGCCAGTCACTCGAGTGTCTGACACCCGAACTATGTACGGTTGGCTCAAACTGCTGAGAAAAGCTTTCGTCAGTGGATTTGCATGAATATCATCTTGATGCGATTTATTCGATCATCACATCGCCACGATGTATGATCCGAACGAATCAAATGAATATATAAGTATATATCTGGATCGTTGTGAGACCATTAATTCTTTAGCCTGTGCTGATGCCTAGCTCATATGCTAATAGAACTATATCTAATCTAATTAGATATGCATCGACCTAAATGACTTCTATTGCTGCCTCGGCTGCTGCAATTAACCCGTATTTGTTGTTTATTCAGTAACAGTATCTTGCTTGGAAGATTTACAACTTACTGCACCGTTATTCAAACTGTATATTACCGTTTGCGACTTTTAGTCGTCTTTATCGGTTATAGGAAACTTGCTACAGTGATCCCAGTCACTTCAAGTTCTCCTTCTCCATAGACTAAGATAGCATCCTTAGTTCTCTAAGATACTAACGGATGTTCCTAACATCAATCCAGTGATTATCACTCGGATTAGCCTGTTTGTGAATCCATATGCTCAAAGCGTATGATACACCAGGTCTTGTACATTTATTTTATGGGAATATCATTTCCAAGAAATGACGTATTATCATTATTTTATAGGACAGCCACTTTCAGTGCGCTCCCACTAACCCTCTTATTTACACAAGAATCATTTTCGTTTTGAATTAAATCATACACCATTATGATTACATCAAGACGATAATTCCAAGAACCTAATGCTTGCTTCAATCCAATCATGGATCGAATAACAAGCATTATCCAAATGGATTTACCGTGGCAACAGGTAAAAGGTTGAATCGTAATCAACACAATGTCGATAACGATACCTTTCCGCTAAAAGCCTAGCTTTATTCGTTGGTATGTTGCCATCCATGTACGTCTTCCATGAAGACTTATAGTACCAGTAGGCACAATGCCTTGTGGTACAACAACTAGTATCCAAACTGGTTGATGCACATGGAATCCATTTCGGATTATATGGCACTTTGCCATAATAAGGGAGTTGATACCTTGTATCACTTCCTTATACGTAGCCAGTTGGTATTCCTTAAAAGATTAACATCTTAATAAGGTGAGATCAGAAACCCATACCCCAGGTTGTTTTCTGACTCTCCCCGACTTACGCGGTTCTTGTGTATTCGAAGATTAATGGTATAGTTTCATCCTTGATGAACTATTTATGTTCCATTAAGATTCGATGCCCTGAACAGTATTACTCCGATTTTCATCGAGTTATACTATCCTCCCACTTACCACTGCATATCGGTATTCCTCTTAGAAAAACCGCATGGTGAGCAACAATCTAATTGTTCTCATATGAGGTGTATAAGTACAATACTTATGGTATCCCTAGGATGACCTACAATTGGCACTTATCCTATTTGGGTTTTAGTTTGGTATCATCCAAACATATGCCAAGCATACCCAAATGGTCAGGAATGAGAAACCCGGTTTCTTTCCCGTTCATATCTAATATGATATCTGTCAAACAGATCATTATGGAACCTTATTCAAAATAAGTTCTTACACTGTTTTAAAGCTTATCCGTTGAAGGAAATAGTAGCTCAGAGCGACTCGTGATTAACCTTATTTTGTCTAACAAAATTCGGTTAATCCTGTTCGGACACACCGTCAAACTGACGTGTTCCGGGAGGAGTCCTTATTGAAAGAATACTATAATCTTTCAAGTATACGAGAAACTTACTGTTTAAGTATTTTCATTATGGTTTTACCGTGACAGTTTAATACTTTAGCCGATCTATTTGTCTATTTTGTGTTGAAACTATAAAAGTTTCTGATTTGTGTTCTTCAAAGAAACACATAACCATTACGCGATGCCACATCCATATTGGTCACGTAATATTCATATCCACCTCTAGCCTAGCTAGACATGGGCCCACTTGCTTCACTATGAACTAGGGCTAACAGATCGGTGGCATTTTTACTTTTACCGAGTAAAGGTGTTTTAAGCACTTTGCTTAATAAACTAGATTCGTAGACTTTATTTGAATAGAATCAAAACAGTCCAAGTACCCACTCTTCGAAAGTGTGGATATACGAGTCTTGTTTGATTGTGTCCCAGACAACAATGCCACAATTAGTTTCTTAACTGATCAAATCAGTTTGAGCTATTTATTTGTCATGTTATGTATTTGAGATTTTATTTATATTCAAAATATAAATTCTGTTATTCACATCTAATGTGTTTATCTCAATATCATCTTTATATAATAAAAACACTTTAGTGTTCTAGAATATAAAGGTACACCCGCAGCGGGTTATACACTGATATAAAGATAATGTTTCTAGTCAAACTAGTTACATTATAACAGTTTCCTAGTTTAAGTACACACCGGAATGGCAGTTCCTAAACTTAGGTATCTATAGTTAAAACAGCGACCTTCGTCCCGTTTTCAAACCTCAGATTAATCTTATCTGAAGTCAGTATCCTGCTTAAAGCAGATTCTGCACAACAGTACATATTTATGTATCACACTAAGTATTTAAATCAATTTCAATACTAGTTGTGAACATAATTATGACAAACATATTTGAAGTAAGCCTTGCTCGTCTTCAATTCCTTCTTAGATATATCCTTTTATCTTCCCAAAAGATAATTATGATTTTGCCTTTGCAAATTTCAACATTCCAGTAGCCTTTGGCAAGCCTCGGGTTCTAGAATATTGAAGTAAGGTGTGCCTTGCCACTACTTGCCTAATTGCAAACTTTGACTTTGTCTCCTTGAGAATAGTCATTAATTCTCCAAGAATTATTTATTGCAATTTAGTATTTCAAAGATCTAAAATAGATCCATGAAAATCCTTCAATTTCATTATCATACTTTAAGGATCTAATCCTTAATTCTGATTCAGAAATTAAGGAGTCTACTTCGACAAGCTTAATGGATTAAGCGCTAAAGTTATCATTATACGAATATTCCAAATATCATATTCCACTTATTTGCTTAACTCCGGGCTTTAGGCATAATTCATTATTTTATCAAATAAAATAACTTATTAATTTCCAAGACCATCTTGAAATTATTCCCAATTTGAAAATTAAAGTCGTTTAAATACATTTTCACCCAGGATTATGTTTTAAACACTAATCTTTCATTTTTATCTTGATTTTAATAGTCCAACTATTTAATCAACGATTTGTGGTACTATTGATTATAAGGATTATAATAGTCCAACTATATAATCAAATATAGATTTAAATAATTAACCTCAATTACATTGATTACTATAATCCAATTATAAAATCAACTGTAAACTGAAATTAATTAATTCAAATATATTGATTAATATAATCCAATTATATATAATCAACTATAATACAGTCCAACTGTTTATTAAAACAACAATTTAAATATTAGTCCAACTAACATTTAATCTAACGACGAAATAATTTGAATGAGCGCGTATGGCGAGTAATTGAACGAGTATTGCAAATTCAATTCTTGCCTCCCACTATTTTTCGGCGAGCCTCTAACCCTCTGTCGAGTACTCGGGAAACTGTGTTTCCTAGTGGGCTAGCATCCCGTTAAATATCACACAATCTTGACTTTGGCCAACAAATTGTATGATGATTAACTAGGTAGATCTCTAAGATCAATTGGATCCAATCCAATTCCTAGATCCTGTAGGAGGACGTCCAAGTCCGAAACATGTATATTATATATGCCAATACATCCAATGTATTACCTAACCTTTTTCCTATGAATCAACTAAGCCTTGGCTTTGGCACAACAAGCTTAATGATCCCAGTTAAGCGCGACCCATTGACCATGGAAAGCTTCGTAATCAATGTCGATGGACAAGAAGTGGTCTTGACTTTGGCCAACAAACCACAACTTGGACATGACACTTACATGTAACAAAGCCTTCGTGATTCAAACACATCTTCGACAGACAAAGGCCTTGACTTTGGCCAATAAACCAATGCCGTCTCGGATCTTGAGTAAGAATCACTCAATGGAAGGAAAGACGCTTAATATTATTTGAGGGTTTTTCGCGCGCAAATTGGCAACCAATTTATTATCTTTGTTAATACACCCTTAAACATGCATTCTAAACACATAATAAAGCGCATATGAAATAAAATAAAAATGATATACGGATGGATACTTTACATTGATCCTAGATCAAATTTCTCATTTTCTCTCTCCAAAGCTAGCACATGTATTTACTTCTACCCGTTACACTACACTTCTAAAGAACCTCATTTACATTGAGGGGAATAGGTGAGAAGAGAAAACAAAGAGTATAGAGGTGATAAGGCTGGACTCGCAGGTCCAATTAATAAATCAAATTTATTACAATTTCCAAAATTGTCCCACCCGACTAATATCCATCCGATATACATTATTCATGCTTCGCAACCATGTATTCACTCAAGCATGTTATCAATCAATCTAATCTAATTAATTAATCTGATAATTAGTGATCATCTAATGTTCAAACAACGATTTGATTTTGTTCGAGTCAAACTCGTATTTACGAATAAGTACTTAAAGTACAAATTCTCGAATTAAATTAAACTACATAATTAAATCCAATTTAATATGTATTTAATACTAATCCAATTATTTAATTCCAAATTAAATCTTACACTTTATTTACGAACCTTACGACTTAAATTCCAAATTTAATCATTTCGGGTCTCAAAGCCCGATGAATATCCAATATTAATTTAATTAAAGTCTAATGGGCTTTTAATTAATTTCTTAAGGCGTGGAATTTTGGTCAACTCGAGTCAAACCGAATAACCAAAATCTAATCAGGGAGTTACCCCATAAGCCTAGAAATCAATCTTGGCCCATTAGGCCTAATTAAACTTTAAAGGTCCATTAGTCGCATTTGGGGTTTATGGATGCGGTTTTGGGCCCAATTGGATCCAATCCAATTTGCCTAAACCCAACTTTTTACAACAAAGCCTAATAAGCCCATTTACAACATAATAAGCCCAAATCCAATTTTAAGCCCAATTAATTAAATCATAAAATCCAATTTCAAAATCTAATTAATTCCAAAGTGTGTATCATGATTAATCACCTAAATCATTATTTCCAAAACACAAATTAGGCTAACTAATCATGCTTTGTTTCATCATCACATGTCCAACACATTAAGATTAAAATCAAACCCATTACATGCTTTACTACTCTCGGCAATGTGGACTAATTTTATGTCAATTCCGAATTCAATCCAATTAAATCCAAATTAACATTAAATTAACATCTTCAATCGTTTCAAGTCATCCAATGATCAACGAAACAAAATTACCAAGATTTAGGGCATACTCCTATTCGGCCAACACATTAAAATTGGGGAAATTTATTCCAAACAATATTTAATCAAATTGATCCAATCAATTATCAATTAAACATGTATTAAGCATACTTAATCATCCAATTTCATAATTGCATGCTCAATTTCATTTTACCCAATTTCAAGGTTTATGACATATTTGGCAATTTGGGGATTTTACGTCCGATTCGAATTCAATCCAATTGATTCCGCAATCGACATTAAATCATCATCCCGAATGATTTCCATCATATCCAATTGTCAAAAATCAAAAATCCTAAGACATTAAAAGACATCACATTTTCGGCCAAGGTGGAAATTTTGGGGAAAAATGATCCAATCAAATTATCTTGAAATTGACCCAATCAATCTTCAATTCAAACACAATTAAGCATACAAATCCATCCAATTTTATTTATCATGCTCAAAATCAAGTTTGCCCAAATTTTAGCCCTTACATTTTCATGCTTTTAACCTAAGCTCTTGATGCCATTGTTGGAGTTTTTAAAGGTCCCAAGATCAAAACTCAAGCATGAATCACAAGTGGATACAACGACGGAAGTTGCGGAAAACTTACATAGAGCGGTTGAGTGATGCAAAGGCAACAAAAATGAAATTCTGCTCACTTTTTGGGGGGCAGTGGGCTGCTGTGAATAGTAATTTTCGCCCATCATCAACAAGATTTGAAGCTCCAAACTTCATCATTTTGATTCCCGGCCCATGGGTGAACTACCCTATCACCTTTGCATTGATCTCGGAGTGTGCTAGAACTCTTGTTTTGCCACAAAACACAATTGCTTCCCTCCATTTCTTTTATTAAATTCGGCAGTTCACTGCCTCACTAGAACAAGAAATGGCGTGAGTGAAGAGAGGACGAAGAAGATGAGAGAGAGGAGGGAAAGTAGGAGGATGTGTGTATACGGTTTTGGTGGGTGTTTTTGTATCTAATACACATGAATTTCATTTTAAATTCATTTCACACACATTTGGCTTTAATTGCCAACCACACACATCACCTAATCACATCAAGTCACATCACTCACATCACTTTATCAATCCAATCAATTGTCACATCACTCACATCAATCAATCAATCCAATCAATTGTCACATCACTCAAAGTGACATGATTTGATGCTAATTATGACGCTAGATGCGACTAGCGACTTGACGCTTGATTTGACGTGCCGCACTTGAATTCGAAATGCGAATGCACTCGTAAATAATCTTGGGCTCGGGTTCGCTAATTCCAAATTAATGAATTTTCCGTTGCATCGTAATTAAATGATTACGCCTAGCGAAATCACTATTCACGTCACCAACGAATTAATTCGTTCGCCCGAATTAAAATCTAATTTTAATTCCGCATCGAAATCCAATTTCGATTAATATATCAAATATATTAATTCCTCGATTAATTCCAAATTAAAATTTCTCTCTCTTTAATCGATATTTTATCCTAGATAAAATATCTCCGCAATTAATCCCAGATTAATTTTCTCTCTCATCATATTAATCCCAGATTAATAAAAGTACGAGTCATACGTCATCGGTGAATCTTTGGGAAGCGACCCATGAAATCCCCGGATATGTTGGCAGTCAAATCGATCGTCGGACTATCCGAACACGTAAGTACCAAGTATTACGTTTTACCGATTTACAAGACAAGGTTGGCTTCTAGCAAAACACCATGCCTACCCAATTCTACGGAAATATCCTTACAGGAATAAGGATCTATATCAAGCGTAGTATACCGTAGTATTGCGTATTTCTGTCCAGTATCGGATGATCACATGCAAGGCCTGGGTTGGTACAGTGTCTGCCCCGTACGAAGCATATGTCGGATGACAAGCAACTAGTCTCTTTAATCTCGGATAATCATGACCAAGTCATATTATCCCGACGGTTGCAACCTTATATAGAGAACAAGTTCTGTATCCCTACGTGATCATCAACTCCATATGACTAGAGTGACACTTTCGTCTTGACTTCACACCCAACACACTACGATTCTCAATATACCCAGTATTGGCGTACACAGAACCGGTAAAAGCCCTGGACGACCGCAACCAAAGTATATTGATTGTCGCAAGTATTAGCGGTGCAAGTCTCAGGTTAAGACCAAATACACCTACCCTGATTTCGGACTTCCATAGACACTTAGTCATACTACCAATGGAATTCCGAGGGGGTCTAATCCAGAGCGAAGCTGTTTCCCGCACCATCGGTGAAACACAACCTCCTATTACAGTTGCATGAGTATCCAATGCCCAAATATATGAGAACTATGCCGTTGTGCCCTCACAATGCGCACAAGTGTAATACTAGTCTTTTACGCATTCATCGATGTCCAATCTCGATAATGCTCTGACTAGGGATGTTTAATGATTTATCCTTCATGGACTGATACTGTCTCATATCATTCTCCGTCCAGGAACAAATCATAGGGACCTCTTATCATTTATATATTCAGGTGATCTAATCACAAATGATAAGAGTGCAATCTCCTATGTCACATAGTTAATTTGTACAACAACATTGTGATATGTACAAATAGTGACGATATGGGTCATAATTGTCCAACAACGATACCAATGCTCGTATACTAAATCAGACTTCAAACATATACGGGTTTCAAATCCTTAGTTATTAAACTTACTTACCATTTCCTAACTATCAACTTGTGCTCAAGAATCTCATGTCATACTAATGTTGCTAAACATACCTATACATATGCTTACTCTCGTATAAATATGAACCTTTGCATTCATACCAGCCTTATATACTTTCTAGCTCATATTTACTCATGCATACTAATATTCTAATATAATGTATAAATTACAAACTTTCATTCATATCACTAGTCCCATTCCCTAGGGTGTAGTTTTCTACAACCCCCAAACCCAAGTCTCATTATATCATATTTATAAATATTTGCCCACGGTTTATGTATATGCATATACTTGTCATTTCTTATGCTTTCGAAACTTAGGTTTGCTGATTTCCTACTACTTACATACTCATACGTGTGTGTGTGTGTGTGTGTGTGTGTGTGTGTGTGTGTGTGTGTGTATTTATATTCGGTTTCATGTTTACACATATATCAATAAAGTTTATTTGTTATTTAAATCTAGTCAAAATACGTCATAAATAATCATCGCATGGATTACTTACCTGGCTAGGTGATCACTTGTAATCTTGGTCCGATCTGGTCAAAATAAATAACAATATAGGGTTAGAACCGTTATTTGCGGAACTTTCAACTCATCTATAAAAACTTCCGGACCTTTCCGAAATACACGAAACCTCTCTGATACTACGGTTCAAACTTCTTTACTCTAATACATGCTTATATAATATTCTAAACTAACTAGATAGCTCAGATTCTTATTTTACGCGTTTGCGGCAAAACTTGCGGAAAAGTTTCCGTGAATGCTATGGTAGGGTCTCGAACCCTCCGAACTAATCCAGAATTACTCAATTACCCTCGTAATATCATATTTATATTTCATCCAAGGCTATGGTCATCTAAGCTAAATCGCGTGAGAAACTTCGTTTTACTGGAAACTCGCTAATTCTACCTGATCGATCTAAGCTATTCCGTTTCTCCCCGGATTCTACCACATTTATCGTTTTAACATATTAAATCATATTCAATTCATTTCATGCCAATTCGTTACACTACGGAACTACTGGAAACATCCGAATATAAATTGTTACACTTTAAAATAACAAATTCTAAATGAAGAGTCGTACCGAAATTCCGAGGCCATATTCGGACTCCCATCGGCCATACTAATGCGCTGGTGTCATTGGAATTCCGATTGAAGTTACTGTTCACGTTGGGTTACTATTCATTCGAATCTTTTTTCCTCGTTTTGCATGCCACCGAGCACGGATCGGGAAAACCGTCACCACCATCTTGTAGTACTCATCGAGGGCTTCAATATGATAGGTGGCTCGGGGCTGTGAAACGAACCGACGAACCGAATCCACGAAACCCATCTCACGCCCAAATCTTCTCTCGCCGTCACCGTTGCCTGTGCTTTCACGACCGCTGCCTGCCACCATCTTGCTCATTGTCACAGGGGGGTCGGATCTGCACTGGTGCGCCGGCCTGAGGTGGCCAGAGTTGCCGTTGGCGAGCACTTCTCCTCTAAGGGCGATTAGGGGTGCGAAAGGTGCAGGGAGAGAAAGTTTGCCAAATTTGTGATTTTAGAAAACCTTAAGGCTTTATATACTTTCCTGGAAAATATCAAAAAGGTCCCCGCATAATTGCAGTTTAGCCCATAACATGGAATGTTCTAGATTTCATATTTTCGGAGCCCTTCTGACGCGATTCTCGAAAAGTGCTCAACACGAAATTTGTTCGTCTCGGAAAAAAAGAGTTCAATGGTTCAAGAATCAACTCGATCGGAGTTTGTTTGCTAATTATATGACCAAAAAGTAAACTTTACACGTTTTACGAAAATCACACAACTGACTTTTAATCCCAAGCGTTTTTCAACGCGATGAATATTCATAATATATTATTCCAACTCATATATCATCACTTGAACTCTTATTCTTCATTATCATCATGTTCCCAAGACTATAACATCAGTTCGGGAATCTTCTAGAACCGTCTCGAAAATCTAGGATGTTACATTCACCATTCCTTATAAAAATTTCATCCTCGAAATTTCTCCATCCCTATAACTGCTGATTCAAACCCAGTCACATGTGCGGAAACTATCTTACTATAAACTCCACTGATATAACCTTTCTGTCCCAACTGTTAACTAATCATTATTTAAAAACCATGATCCTCAAGAGCTCATCTACTGCTTTAAACTAGCTATACTGGTCTGATTCCCAACTCTGACTATACTGATATGGTTCTTATCTCTAGCTGTACTATTCTGGTTCTGATCTCGAATCCTCTGGCCTCACAAGGGCCATGTACTAGTACTATCTTTTTCTTACTAATTCTCTGATTAAAAAAGGCGTAAAAAAAACTAGCTCAACTTAATATCCTCCCATACGGAGATAACTAAACCATGTACAACAAATGAGTCACCCATGGAATCATATTCAAGCAAGCAAAACACTGAATAATATAATCAAATTACGTCAAACAATCATAGAAGATACATACAAAGACCTATGTGGTCTTTACCATACTGAAGACAATCTCCGACAACTGGATCCCCACAATTGCAGTCACTGACTTCTAAACCATGCTACTAACACTGACTCTTAATCCATGCTCTGATACCAACTTTGTAACATCCCGCCTAGGACAGGATGCTACCGGCAGGAGACAGGAAAAACCCATCTCCATAAGCCTATGATTCTGACGAAATTTTGGCATGATGTATATAGAACAACATGCAACCTAGCTTATAGCCAGCACCAAGAGACAGCCTGCTAATGCAACTCAACATTCATGCAATCATCATCAAGGCCTCAGGCTTGAACTCAATGAACAAAATGTAAATACTTGGCCTCCGGCCAGAACTCAAAATAAAACTAAGCTATTACATAACTTATAAATATGAAATACAAATGAAAATACAAAGACTAGGGCCGTGAGGACCCATAACTCAACCCAGGACTCAAAAATCTATCGACTGTAATTGGGGTGATCCACTGTCTTCAAAGTCTTCACCAAAATCCTGCTGGCTCAGAAGGCTGTTACTGACCTACAAAACTAACAAACTGACATAGTGTGAGTCATAATGACTCAGTAAGTAATCATACAAATGCTTATAAAGTTTTAATTAAATGTCTATTTCTTATTTATTTCACAAACCTGTCATTTTGTTACTGTACTTTTAACTGATCACTATCTGCCAACTTCTGTTTGCTATTTAGACTATCAAATATTTGTAAAATATATGTATTCAATTCCTATATCACTAACATAAGAAGTTCCATCATGCTATTGATGCACTACACTGAATTCTGTATACTCTCTATACTCGTTACTAATCTAGTTCAAGTATGTATTATAACTTTCTCTCTTTCACTATCTTGAAATGTCATCAAATATACATGTCAACTAAATACTTTCAAATGATAGCTAAAATACATGATTTATATACATAACTTGTAAACTATACTCTACTTATCATGCAATGCTTTCACTGGGCTACTCTGATATCTAATTATATCTCTATATATTCTCTGCTAGTTCACTTCAGGCATTTATTACAGCTTTCTTTATTTTATTTCTTTGAGATATCATCAAATTAGAATTATTAACTATTATTTACTTCAAACATTTATCACACCATCATCAATCATGAATACAATTAAATGAAACCCTGCCATCATGCATTAATATCAACTACATGCATTTTCAAATGAATACTAGAAAATATGAGTCATATGCATGACTTGTAAACTTTACTACACTTAATATACTGTGCCTTTAGAAAATACTTTCTGAAAAACTCCTTGCTGAAATCTTTATCTTATTTTTTCTTTCTGGAAAAGCTCTTTTTGAATACTGTATCTGAAGACTAAAAGCTGCATTTGAAGATTGAGATCTGTATCTAAAAACTAAAAACTGTATCTTATAAACTGTAAACTGTATCTGAAAACTGAAAACTGAAAACTAGAAATTTTCTCTGAATTCTGTATCTCCAAAAACTGTTTTCTGGAAATCTGATATTTCAAAACTTATTTTCTGAAAAACTGATATCTGAGTGTCTGTTGAAAACTGAAGCATTGAGGCGTTACGTATCGTCGTCCCCCCATACGCCCTAGAGTCAGATATACAAACCAATGACATTGGGGCGTTATTATCGCCGTCCCCTAAAGCATGCCATATCTGCTCTGAAACTGGCGGTCTTGGGGCGTTACGTATCGCCATCCCCCAAGCCACAACTAGAACGGGGGGTGCAGATCTATGCTACCACCCAAGGTCTGAACTGGAGATCAGGTACACGATCTTATGCCGCCATCTTATCTCAGAAACTAAGATCTATAGTCGTTACGTATCGCCGTCCCCATAGTCCTCTATATGTGCACATGTCTCTGTCCGTCAATTCCATCTCTGTATAAGTTGCATACTAGGGTGAGATTTTACCTCATGCCCTGAAAACCATAAAACCATATACTGTATCTCAAAACTGAAATGAAACTTTTCTGAAATTCATTTCTTTCAAAAGCATCTACAACTTTTCTTTAAAACACTTTAAATTTCAAAAACATTGTTACTTGCAACCTAGTCTCTGAAAATCTTAACACACACACATATGCACATGCATCTATGCATTTCTTATGCTTCTTTCTACTCTAGCCAAGATTTAATAAATGTCATACATGTACATGCACATGCTCATGCATACTCATAAATCAAAGTTATATGTATTCTATTCCTCACATGCTTCTATCTTGAGTTAACTCATGTTCTATACGACTTTTCTATTGTAGGCAATGCATTTTTGCATATCAGCCCGATGATGAGTCTCGTATTGAGGCAACTACTTCTTTAGTCATGAAAGTCGCGGGAAACAGATGTTGGAAGGGTAAAGTTGGAAATTAGAATTTTGTTGGATTTTATCTGAGTTGTTTAGCTTCGGTTGCTTGTTGGATTTCCGTTTTAAAGCTTACCTAGGGCCCAAAACCCAAACCAAACCCAAAACACCTAAGTCAACCCAAGTCAACCCAAGTCAAACCAAGCCCACACCCAAGAGGAGAGATTCACGCCCATATAGCTTTATTTAGGTAAATATGCATATTAATCACATGTTTAAATCAAATAAAATCCTTACCTAAATAGAAGAAATCAAATCAAATCCCTACCAAATCAAATCCAATCACCAATCCAAATTAGGAGATCTATTCCTTATTAAGAAGATGTCACCATCAATAGAAATCCTTCTCCTAGTCGTATAAGGGAAACCTCCTCTCCTTTGCCTATAAAAAAGAGGCCTTCACCCCCATTCAGGAGGCTAGCTCACATATCCCCCTCAAGCACGTCCAAGCATCCCCCAATAGCCTCCATTGCCGCATTCCTGAAGAAAGAATCTCTCCAATTGCCGCATCCCCCTTCCTCACCAACACCCTTTCACGCCCAAGCCTGAAACACACTCTTCCATAGCCGACTTTCAGCCACCATTCACAGCCCTAAAACACCCTAAAATAAACCTTATTTCCAGCCCTTAAGTGCCGCAAAAAGACCCCCCAAAGCAGCTCCAAATCAGCGCCCAAGTCAGCCCTGAAAACGGCTTCACTGCACTAGTGAACTGCCGAGTTTAGTCTTCTGTTCTGGTCAGTTTCCTTGCGTCCTTAGCCCATCAAAACCATCCTAAAACCATCTTAAAACCATCCCAAAAATCCCCAAAACGTTTCCCCAAAAAATCTTTACAAACGCACCTCCCGAGACCACCAAAATCACCCGAAACAGTCCACTAAACGCCCAAAACAGTGACCTGAAACGCAGCAGCAAAACAGCAGTAAAACGGACTTAAAACAGAAGCCCGAGCATCAAAACAACGAGGAAAAATAGTAAGCAAACAAATTGTAAAAGTATCGGATCATTCGCCCTTCCAACGGACGTGTAACGCCCTTTCTTGAGACGACAAAAGAGGTTAGACCTGAGGGCACCCTTTTACTTATCTCTTTTCATTTTATTTATTTATTTTTGATATACAATTGCATGAGAGTCGTTTGAGGCATGATTTGATTGTTGGATGAGCGGGATATGTGTTCCCTTTTGTGGTATATCGGATGGAAACCCGGACGTAAATTCCATAGCCGATTCCGAATGGACGGTAGTATGGTCTGCACTCGGGATACAATGCCACGTACCACTTAAGATACATGTATCTCGTCTCATCCAAATTTGTATTCGAGCATGATGTAGTTCTAGGTTGTTTATTTATTTTTTAAGCATGTCTTAACTTAGTTTCGTTATTTAATTTAAAGCATGATTATGTTTCTTCTTTTATGCATGATATTTAATTTAGTTTATATTTATGTTTAAGTAATTATTTGTTTGCGTTGGTTTGATGGCTTAGTATATTCAATGTGTGATATTGCGTGTTTATTGTTTAAAGACTTCTTTTCAAGCATGCGAACTTAGATTAGGAGTTAATCAGACGGAAGCATCTTAGATCTAGGTGACACTTGAACATGATTATTGATTAGATGCGGTTGGTTTATTGCATGAATTATATCATCACAATGACATAAGTAAGGGACCATTCCGAACCCAACGGTTTGAGGTTTTCCCTTGCGAGGGGTGAGTGCGGCCGTAAACCTTTATCCCGGTTCACACCGGGTGGCGACTCCATTATTCTCCGGTTTATTCCCCCGCGGACTATCCCGTACTCTCAACTAGGCCCCGAGTCTAGAACAGCATGCGTCGCCCAAGTTCTGTTGTCTACAGTCTGGCGACTCCACTGGGGATAGAGAATCGGCCTCGAAATCATGTCTTGTGTTGTTTATAATTTATGCATTAGTTGACCGTGTCTGTAGTGGGTTGAGGGGGTTAATCAAAGGCTTAGTTAAGGCTATGTGGTGTTTGGGTGTCTTCCTTCATTCACTACCTTTCGAGGAAAAGCTGTGAAGGCACCTAGATGATCATTTCCCGTAGCTTGTTGTGATAGACTAGTTTGGAGGACTCGTTGTTTATTCTTGACACCAAGCGATAAGAGCCTAAGGGGCTTGGGTATTTAAGTGAGCCTCGCTCAACCCTCCCTCTGGGGAATCTACAACGGGAAATCCATTCGACAGTTAGTCACACACCATAACTCGTTGGCACGTACCGTAAGGTATAAAAAAGGTGCGCTCACTTGGTCGTTTGAACCCTTGAGTGCGGAGTCCTAGTTGTGGGCAAACCTTCGTCAGCGAGAGCCTTTGTCCGCGCCCCGTGAATCCACTCGTGAACCTTAGCCATAAGAACCCGTAGTTAGTTATCTTATAATTATGTGTAATGGGCCGCCGTCATTTGGATCCAGTTGGACCTTCTGTCAAAAGGTATGAACCTGTTGGGCCATTTAAACTGGGACAAGTTTGTGTCTTTTGACAGTTGGGCCAAAAGCTTCTAGAATGCCGGTGGGCCATTTTGTGAATAGGGCCTCTTATCATTTGAAGCCATTTAGCCATATCACCGCAAAGTGTAAACCTGTTGGGCCTTTTCAACTGGGACAAGCTTGCACCGCGCGATGGTGTGATTGAATACTTTAAAATGATAATGGGCCAAGTAGTTTAAAGTTTATTCTTTATAATTTTATATATTCCATGCTTCACATACATCTCATGCATACATGCATCATGTTAACCCTTGCGTCTTCAAAGCCATCATAGATACCCGTTGGGTTAGGAAAAAGAAGTCAGAGCCTTCCTAGGGAAAATCCAGTATATCAGCCGTTTCATCGCTAAGTTGACATCAGTGTGTGAGCCTATCTTCAAGTTGTTAAGGAAAGATCAACCAGTGAAATGGAACGAGCAGTGTCAGGAAGCATTTGACAGAATAAGGGAATATTTGGTGAAACCTCCTGTGTTGACACCCCCGAGACAGGGTAGGCCTTTGGTACTTTATTTGGCTATTGAACCTGAAGCGCTGGGGGCGATGATGGTACAAGCCGATGAGGCAGGAGTGGAGCATGCTGTCTACTACCTCAGTAAGAAGCTGTTTCCGTACGAGGCTCGCTATCAGGAAGTGGAGAAGATTTGTCTAGCAGTAGTATGGGCATCCAAGAAGTTACGCCACTACTGCAGTCTTACAAGATCCAAGTGGTCGCAAAGGAGAATCCTTTGAAGTACTTGCACTCGGTACCCTCGCTGGTTGGGAAGTTGGGCAGATGGTTAGTGCTGCTGACTGAATTTGACATCGAGTACCTCACTTCAAAGGTAATCAAAGGGCAAGCCGTGGCAGAATTCCTGGCCTTGCAACCTATTGAAGGGGATCAGTACAAGTTTGAGTTCCCTGACGAAGAGATCCAAGCTATAGCAGTCCAAGGATGGAAGATGTATTTTGACGGAGCAGTGAATTGCAAAGGAGCCGGAATTGGGATTGTAATAGTAACCCCTAAGGGAGAAACCCTGCCTATGGCCAAAAGGCTAACTTTCGGAGTGACGAACAACATGGCCGAGTATGAAGCTTGTGCATTCGGGTTGACTGCACTGATAGCCTTGAGGGCTAAGAATGTTGAAGTTTTCGGAGACTCGATGTTAGTGATCCTGCAGATGCAAGGAGAATGGGAACTGAAGGAAGAACGGTTGAAGCCGTATCTGTTCCATCTCAGAAGTCTGGTGCAGACTATCCCCGATTGTAAATTTCAGCATTTTCTGAGAGAGGAGAATCAGATGGCAGATGCATTGGCAACACTGGCCGTTACTTGGGAAAATCCAGAGAAGCTGGTGATGAGACCGCTTGTGTTGAAAACGGCAAGCAAGCCAGTCTATGAGATAGGCAGAATCTTAGAAGTGGAGGTCGATGATGGGAAACCTTGGTATTATGATGTACAGAGGTATCTGGAAAATGCGGAGTTCCCAAAAGAAGCTAGCAGAAAAGACCGAGTGGCCATTCAGAAGTTAGCCTCTCAATATGTGAGTCTGAAAGGAGAGCTCTACAAGAGGCAGGGCAATGGTATTCAGCTGAAATGTTTAAGAAAGGAAGAAGCTCAGAAGATAATGGAAGAAGTGCACGCTGGTGTATGTGGACCACACATGAACGGATTGAACTTGTCCCGCAAGATTGTGAGACAAGGCTTTTTCTGGTCAACCATGGAAGCTGACTGTGCGAAGCTGGTAAAACATTGTCATGACTGTCAAGCACACGGCAATTTGAATCATCTGCCGCATACAGAATTACATGGGCTGTCGGAGCCATGGCCTTTCTCAGCTTGGGGAATAGATATGATCGGAGAGATTCGACCGAATGCATCGAATGGGCACCGATTTATAGTAGTGGCGGTTGACTATTTCTCGAAGTGGGTAGAAGCCGAATCGTTCTGCAATGTTACAGCAAAGAAGATGGCGAAGTTTATAGCTCGGAATCTCATTTGCCGGTATGGTATGCCGCACCATGTGGTCACGGACAATGGAGTCCAATTTCAGGGAGAAACCAAAGCAATGTTACAGAAGTATGGAATCGGCCATCACAAGTCCTCACCATACAGGCCGCAGGCTAATGGGGCAGTCGAGGCGGCCAACAAGACGATAAAGACGATCTTGGCAAAGATGACTGAGAACTACAAAGATTGGGCTGATAAGCTGCCATATGCCTTGTGGGGGTACAGAACATCGGTGAGAATGGCAACAGGAGCCACGCCGTATTCTTTGGTTTATGGAATGGAAGCGGTACTACCGGTGGAAGTTGAGATACAGTCCATGCGGGTATTAGCAGAAGCAGAGTTGCCTGAACAAGAGTGGACCTCGCAAAGGTTTGAACAGTTGGCTCTGATGGATGAGAAGAGGATGAAGTCCTTGCATCACATGCAGATCTATCAGAAGAGGCTAGCTCGAGCGTTCAACAAGAAGGTGCATCCTACCAAGATCAAGAAAGGTGATTTGGTACTCAAGCAGTCGAAGCCGTCGACGACAGACCCAAGAGGGAAGTTCAGACCGAATTGGAAGGACCATACATCGTTCAGAGAGTAATGGGAAATGAAGCAGTGAGGCTGTCGGACTTAGAAGGGAATGAGTTCACAGAGCCGATCAACGTTGACAGATTGAAAATGTATTTTGCCTGAGGAATATGAGACTGAATAGTCACCCGCAGAAGACCTAACCCGACGGGATAAAGAAGATTCATGCATACATCCGTACATGTAACCCATCATTGCATCCTTTTTTGTGTGTTTTGTGTTTTGTGTTTTGTATTCACAGGTTTCAAAGACAGAAAAGTGACAACAGCAAAGACGTGTTAAACAGAAACATCGAAAGCACTGTGTTGAATTTGGGTAGAAATCCTAGGGCTGAGGTCCACATCGTCGTTAAGATTCAGGTGGTAATCTGAGGGTCGAGGCCCATTTTTGAGTTTGAGTTACGGGTATGGATCCCAGGGGCGAAGCCCACATGGTCAGCCGTAGAGAGGAAGAATTCCTTAGAGTGAAAAAAAAAAGAGATAATGAGTGAGAGAGAAATCTTTGATGGGTAAACATATGTCCAGTGATGACATTGTGTGCTGTAGGGAGAAGCCTTAGAAACGAGAAGTGCGAGACGCGCTCTTATCACCAATCCAAATTAGGAGATCTATTCCTTATTAAGAAGATGTCACCATCAATAGAAATCCTTCTCCTAGTCGTATAAGGGAAACCTTCTCTCATTTGCCTATAAAAAAGAGGCCTTCACCCCCATTCAGGAGGCTAGCTCACATATCCCCCTCAAGCACGTCCAAGCATCCCCCAATAGCTTCCATCACATGCCCAAGCATCCCCCAATAGCCTCCATTGCCGCATTCCTAAAGAAAGAATCTCTCCAATTGCCGCATCCCCCTTCCTCACCAACACCCTTTCACGCCCAAGCCTGAAACACACTCTTCCATAGCCGACTTTCAACCACCATTCAAAGCCCTAAAACACCCTAAAATAAACCTTATTTCCAGCCCTTAAGTACCGCAAAAAGACCCCCCAAAGCAGCTCCAAATCAGCACCCAAGTCAGCCCTGAAAACGGCTTCACTGCACTAGTGAACTGCCGAGTTTAGTCTTCTGTTCTGGTCAGTTTCCTTGCGTCCTTAGCCCATCAAAACCATCCTAAAACCATCTTAAAACCATCCCAAAAATTACCAAAAAGTTTCCCCAAAAAATCTTTAGAAACGCACCTCCCGAGACCACCAAAATCACCCAAAACAGTCCACTAAACGCCCAAAACAGTGACCTGAAACGCAGCAGCAAAACAGCAGTAAAACGGACTTAAAACAGCAGCCCGAGCATCAAAACAACGAGGAAAAACAGTAAGCAAACAAATCGGAAAAGTATCGGATCATTCGCCCTTCCAACGGACGTGTAACGCCCTTTCTTGAGACGACAAAAGAGGTTAGACCTGAGGGCACCCTTTTACTTATCTCTTTTCGTTTTATTTATTTATTTTTGATATACAATTGCATGAGAGTCGTTTGAGGCATGATTTGATTGTTGGATGAGCGAGATATGTGTTCCCTTTTGTGGTATATCGGATGGAAACCCGGACGTAAATTCCATAGCCGATTCCGAATGGACGGTAGTATGGTCTGCACTCGGGATACAATGCCACGTACCACTTAAGATACATGTATCTCGTCTCATCCAAATTTGTATTCGAGCATGATGTAGTTCTAGGTTGTTTATTTATTATTTTAAGCATGTCTTAACTTAGTTTCGTTATTTAATTTCAAAGCATGATTATGTTTCTTCTTTTATGCATGATATTTAATTTAGTTTATATTTATGTTTAAGTAATTGTTTGTTTGCGTTGGTTTGATGGCTTAGTATATTCAATGTGTGATATTGCGTGTTTATTGTTTAAAGACTTATTTTCAAGCATGCAAACTTAGATTAGGAGTTAATCAGACGGAAGCATCTTAGATCTAGGTGACACTTGAACATGATTATTGATTAGATGCAGTTGGTTTATTGCATGAATTATATCATCACAATGACATAAGTAAGGGACCATTCCGAACCCAACGGTTTGAGGTTTTCCCTTGCGAGGGGTGAGTGCGGCTTTAAACCTTTGTCCCGGTTCACACCGGGTGGCGACTCCATTATTCTCCAGTTTAGTCCCCCGCGGACTATCCCGTACTCTCAACTAGGCCCCGAGTCTAGAACAGCATGCGTCGCCCAAGTTCTGTTGTCTACATCTATCCTCATCATACTTTGCGCATAACGCACATGTTTGTTTACATGATAAGTTGCCATAACTTTATAAATTCATACACTTTGATAAGCACTCACACATAAT
This sequence comes from Zanthoxylum bungeanum, assembly GCA_019454045.1. Lineage (NCBI taxonomy): Eukaryota > Viridiplantae > Streptophyta > Magnoliopsida > Sapindales > Rutaceae > Zanthoxylum > Zanthoxylum bungeanum. Next base: position 29,511 of record SKCR01011697.1, read on the forward strand.
AGTATAAATTCACACTTAAGTCAACTTATATTAGCATTTCGACCAAATTATCATATCAACACAATTTTAAAATCAACTTATACAAATCAAACATAAAACCAATATCACAGATTCCATAATTATTCTTACACATACAATACCAAAGCTCTTCTACTAAATCAGACTTCAAACATCTACAGGTTTCAAATCCTTAGTTCTTAAACTTACTTACCATTTCCTAACTATCAACTTGTGCTCAAGACTCTCATGTCATAAACTTACATATTTTCACATGCCATGCATATACTACTCATTATACTCTCTATCATCTTATGTACATGTATCTATAGTCATATTGCTAAACATACCTATACATATGCTTACTCTCGTATAAATATGAACCTTTGCATTCATACCAGCCTTATATACTTTCTAGCTCATATTTACTCATGCATACTAATATTCTTATATAATGAATAAATTACAAACTTTCATTCATATCACTAGTCTCATTCCATAGGGTGTAGTTTTCTACAACCCCCAAACCCAAGTCTTATTATATCATATTTATAAACATTTGCTCACGATTTATGTATATGCATATACTTGTCATTTCTTATGCTTTCCAATCTTAGGTTTGATGATTTCCTACTACTTACATACTCATACATATATGTATATATATATATATATATTTATATTTATATTCGGTTTCATATTTACACATATATCTATAAAGTTTATTTATTATTTAAATCTAGTCAAAATACATCACAAATAATCATCGCATGGATTACTTATCTGGCTAGGCGATCACTCGTAATCTTGGTATGATCTGTCAAAATAAATAACAACACGGGGTCAGAACCTCTATTTGCGGAACTTTCAACTCATCTATAAAAACTTCAGACCTTTTCAGAATACATGAAACCTCTCTGATACTACGGTTCAAACTTCCTTACTCTAATACATGCTTATATACTATTCTAAACTAACTAGATAGCTCAGATTCTCATTTTACGCGTTTGCGATAAAACTTACGAAAAGTTTCCGCGAACGCTACGGAAGGGTCTCGAACCCTCCGAACTAATCCAGAATTACTCAATTACCCTCGTAATATCATATTTTTATTTCATCCAAGGCTATGGTCATCTAAGTTCAATCGCGCGAGAAACTCCGTTTTATCGAAAACTCGCTAATTCACCAGATCGATCTAATCTATTCCGTTTCTCCTCGGATTCACCATATTTATCGTTTTAACATATTAAATCATATTCAATTCATTTCATGCTAATTCGTTACACTGCAGAACTACTGGAAACATCAGAATATAAATCGTTACACTTTAAAATAACAAATTTTAAACGGAGAGTCGTACTGAAATTCCGAGGCCATATTCGGACTCCCATCGGCCATACAAATGTGCTGGTGTCATCGGAATTCCGATCGGAGTTACTGTTCACATCGAGTTACTATTTATTCGAATCTTCTTTCCTTATTTTGCATGCCACCAAGCACGGATTGGGAAAACCATCATCACCATCTTGTAGTACTCGTTGAGGGCTTCAATTGGTAGGTGGCTCGGGCCGTGAAACGAACCGACGAACCGGATCCACGAAACCCATCTCACGCCCAAATCTTCTCTCGTCGTCGCCGTTGCCGGCGCTTTCATGGCCACCGCCTGCCACCATCTTGCTCGCCATTGCTGGGGGGTCGGATCTGCACTGGTTCGCCGGCCTGAGGTGGCCGGAGTTGCCATCGGTGAGCACTTTTCCTCTAAAGGCGATGAGAGGTGCGAAAGGTGGAGGGAGAGAAAGTTTGCCAAATTTGTGATTTTAGAAAACCTTAAGGTTTTATATACTTTCCTGGAAAATATCAAAAAGGTTCCCGCATAATTGCAGTTTAGCCTCTATCATGGATTTTTCTGGAGTTTCACATTTTCGGAGCCCTTCTGACGCGACTCTCGAAAAGTGCTCAACATGAAAGTTGTTCGTCTCGGTAAAATGAGTTTGATGGTTCAAGAATCAACTCGATCGGAGTACGTTTTCTAATTCTATGACCAAAACTGTAAACTTTACGCATTTTACGAAAATCGCACAATTGACTTTTAATCCCAAGCGTTTTCCAACGTGACGAATATTCATAATATATTATTCCAACTCATATATCATCACTTGAACTCTTATTCTTCATTATTATCCTGTTCCCGAGACTATAACATCAGCCCAAGAATCTTCTATAACCGTCTCGAAAATCTGGGATATTACATGTTAAGCTAAAGATAATGGTTTTGTCATTAAGCATTCAATATTTTCTTTCAATGGCAAACACATAAATGTGGAGGCCATACCAAACCATAAAATGCATAAGCTAATGACAAAACTAATAAGTGTATCCAAGCCACCTAATAGACATAATTATTTGGATGACATGGTAAGCCATATGGCTTTGTCTATAATGGTAAATAAAAATCAATATATTAATCATGATTTATTTACTTTCAATTATGTGTAGTAATTATCTCATAATTATTACTAACTTGATTATCTCATAATCAAGATTTGATTATCTCATAATCAAAGAATTCTAGAAAACATTAAGTTAAACTAATTTAACATAGTTTTAATTTGTGAAAAAAATATTATTAATCTTATTAATAATATATAAATAAATATAATGTGAGCGTATAATTAGACAATCTAATTATATTAGGTTTGCTATAGTTAATCGAGCTAGCACGGGGATCAAATGGACCTGCGGTTCCGAGCTCCAATAATTTCAAAATATTAATTAAACTCTTTAATCAAATATTACAAATTATTAACTCCGTGTTATTCCACTAAAAACTCAAAGTTGATCTCCCATTACTGTAGATAGATTAAATAAACAGAACATCTTCGGTGTCCATCGATATAGTCATTACATATGGATATAGCCCTTCACGAATATCTCATAAATAGAGCCGGGTCATAAGTTCGTTAAATCCCTCTAAATATTTTGTCACTTAAGCACCATTGATTCTATAATGAACAATTAATTCATAACAATTATGAATATAAAATACTTTCTATTCGTTTTCTATGTAAAACATTCCCAGCTATATATCAAATCATATCCCTAAAATACGTATTTATTGGCTAGGAATGCAACACCACCTCACCATAGTAAATCAAATGACATAACTTGTCCTGCAGGAGTTCGTAGTACACTCAAGATTAAGACCGAATCCATATATGACCACCTATCAGATAAAATGAATTTCTTCGGTTAACGAATATTAAAAGAAATTCGTATTTATCTAAGTCCAGTCCTATATGATCTCATCATACAACATGCCTCTATTCCCATGTCATTATATGAATGATCCTGGATCAAGATCGTCATACAAGTATAGAATAGACCACAACTATAGATAAACCACAAACAAAGTACCTTCTTTGTTTGCTCTCTATGGACTATTTAGATTACTAACTTTAGACTTAAATCCTCTTGTGCATCAAACATACACTAAGTGTAAAGGTACAAGAGTAATCAAGGTAAACAAGACAATTGGACAATATGCGATACCTTGGGTAATGAAACCCTCTGGTCTTACCATATAGATACTCTTATCAAGATTGTCATTCAAGAATGCAGTCTTGACGTCCATTTGCCAAATCTCATAGTCATAATATGCGGCAATGGAAAGAAAAATCCTGATATATTTAAGCATGGCTACTGGCGAGAAAGTTTCTTCATATTCAACTTCCTCTTTTTGGGTATAACCCTTTGCCACTACCCTAGCGTTGAAAGTCTGTACTTTCCCATCTACTCCCCTTTTTATCTTGTAGATCCACTTGCAACCTATGGGTTTTACTCCATTAGGTTGGTCTACAAGTTCCCAGACTGAATTAGAGTACATAGATTCTATCTCAAGGTTCATGGCTTTGAGCCATTCCTCTTTATCAGTATCTTCCATTGCATTATGATAGGTCAACGGATCATCTATACCATCACAAGATGCAACAACTTGCACCTCATTATTTCCTAGATAGTCCCTCCCACTACGTCTAGGTGGTATGGTATCCTGATAAACTTACATCTGACTTTCAGATATAGATATGTCTTTGTCAACATTTGACAATAGTGTACTGGTCGTAATGGCAAGTAACTTCTCAAATAACACTTTACTTCGAGGTTTGAACTCTCTAATATAGTCTCCCTCAATAAATGTAGCATTTGTCGACACAAATATTTTATTATCTTCTGGACTATAAAAGAATCCACCCATAGTTTCCTTAGGATAGCCTGCAAATCGGCACACATGTGAACGTGGTTCCAACTTAGTAGTCTTGTTCTTTAGTATATGTGCTGGACACCCCCAGCTTTACGATCATTCCACAACTCTAAGGGAGTCTTAGAAACAGACTTAGAAGGAGCTATATTCAGGATATATATTGCAGTTTGCAATGCATACCCTTAAAATAAACTAGGTAGTGTTCTATAACTAAACATTGATCTCATCATATCTAATAGGGTTCGATTTTTTCTTTTTGTAACACCATTTTGTTGTGGTGTTCCAGGTGCTGTGAGCTGTGAAACAATTCCATACTCAACTAAGAATTCCTCGAAATCTCTATCAAGGTATTCTCCTCCACGATCTAATCGTAGAATTTTGATGCTTTTATCTAACTAGTTCTCAACCTCCGCACGATACTCTTTGAACTTTTCAAATGTATCTGACTTGTGCTGCATTAGGTAAACATACCCATATATGGAATAATCGCCAATAAAAGTGACAAAGTATTCATAACCACCTCGTGCCTTTACATTCATCTGTCTACAAACATCCGAATGTATTAGCTTAAGTGATTCTTTGGCTCTTATACCTTCTCCAGTAAAAGATTTCTTGGTCATTTTACCTTCTAGACAAGATTCACAGACATGTAAACTACCGAGTTTTAATTGATTTAAATCTCCGTTCTTAATTAGTCTATTTATACATTCAAGGTTAATGTGACTAAGTCTAAGGTGCCATAGATAGGTATCATCATGAGAAATCTTTTGTCGTTTAGTTTTAGATATTTTAATCTTAAACATTTCAGTATTAAGCAGTGGTTCATGTATTAATGGCCTTAATACATATAGATTATTTTTGGAGTTTCCCGTGCATATATTTAATCCATTTCTACTAATAATAACTTACTTATTATTAAACGAAACTGAAAAACCACATTCCATAAGTTTTGTTACAGAAATCAAATTCGCATGAAAACCATGAATATATAGCATACCATTTAAACATAAATAACTATTATTAAAGTTTAACTTGGAATCTCCCACTGTTTTTACTGAAACAGCATCCCATGTCCCAACTCTCATGGTAAAGCTACCTTCAGCAAGGTCCATCCATGAGTCAAGTAGTTGTAAAGAATAACAAATATGGTTAGTGGCACCTGAATCAACAATCCATATAGATTTATCATCCTCCACCAAAAGAGACTCAATGACAAGTAAATCGTATTTACTTGTATTCTTCTTGTTTTTAAGCTCTGCAAGGTATTTTGGGCAATTCCTTTTCCAATGCCCTTGTTGTTCACAATGGAAACATTTTCCTTTGGCATTGGTTCCTTTGGAGCTTTTATTGTTCTTCTTTTTCATTGGTTTTGCCTTTGCCTTCCAATTGCATTTCTTATTCTCTTCTTCTTTGCAGATTTAGAAGATTCAGCAACATTTGCCTCGGCATTGGGCCTACCAGGACCGTTCATAATGAACTCGTAATTGGTGAGCTCATTCAGCAGTTCAGTCAATGTGAAAGTCAACTTATTTATATAATAGTTGCTATTAAACTGCAAGAAACACTTTGGAAGGGTTTCCATTATCATTGTCACCTGGCTTTGCACATTGATACGTGCACGATGAGTTTCAGCCATATTAAGATGAGCCATCATCCTTAACACATGGTCTCAGACTGATGTGTCTTCCTTCATTCTAGCGGTCAATACAGAGGCAATTGCCTCATATTGTTGCTGGTCTGAAGGTTTCCCAAACATATTCTGTAATGACTGCATAATCATTGATGTTGTGACCATAGTCTCATACTGTGCAGCAAGAACCTTAGACATGGATGCTATCAAATAGCTATGGGCTTTCTCATCAGATTTAATCCAATTATTATAGGCATTATGTGCAGCTTTGTCAGTATTAGGTGCTGGCTCATGAGGACATTCCTTCATTAGGACAAATTTAAGGTCTTCGCAGTCCAAGATAACATTCATGTCATTTTTCTATTTAACATAATTATCCCCGGTTAATTTTTCTTGTTGTTTGATAATGGAGATTATTGCAGATGCCATGGCTGGAAAAAATAATAAACGCGCATTCAATATTCATTCGTCGCACATTAAAATTGTCAAACATTTTTGCATAAAATTAAACATGATGCATGATCAATGTATAATGAATTAGAAACCTAAAAGAATTACTATATCGGGGTTATCTATCATCCCACAAATAAGTGCCGCCATAGGGTAGGTCAAGTATTCACATAATAGATTGAGACATTCTCAATTAATTAATATATCTGAAATAACTCTTATTCCTATATTAATCAACTACCGTTATTTTGATCAAGAAAGCTTTAATTAACAAATTAATCATTCCTTTGTGAGTGTGACCCATTATTTCGGAACCCTTAGGCTTAACTATTGAGGTGCCTCCGTAGGGTATGTCAAATCACTAGATACATCTAGAGTCTTTATCCTTTCGGAATCCAAACCTGATATTGACCTAAAAAGGACACCATCTGTAAGGGGACGAAAGCAAAGCCATATTGAGGTGCCTATTGAAACTTATTTTCTGGACAACAATGGAGATCACGGGATATATTGCGGTATACTCCTCTCCCACTCACTATTAAAAATAGTAAAGTTTCTATCTCACTAATATTTTATGAATTTTAGATTATGCTCGGCTAAAGTCATAACTTTAATTAATACTAGTTGATGATTTAGTGATCTAACCAATTTTAACTTTAAAAAATTTTATTCACTAATCCTAGTTAGTCTCCACTTACCAATTAACTTAATTAAATAATTTAATCAAGTTGTTTAAGTGATCTAATCAATTTTAACTTTTAAAATATTAGTTCACTTATAGGTTTTAAAATTTTAGAATTCAACTAATGGAATATATGTCATTAAACCATTTAATAGATTAAAAGCATATTATTTATTCTGACGGTACGTGGTATTGTATCTCGAGTGCAAACCAAATTATCGTCCATTCGGAAGCGGCTATGGAATTTATATCTAGGTTTCCATCCGATATACTAAGGAAAATAATGTACTCATAATGTCCATTTGTTCTTAAACTAGAATTCATAATTTTTAAACCTTTAAACAAATTAATCTTATTAAAATGTTTAGATGCATCTTATATTCTAATTTAACTTTTAAATTTAAATAAAATCATATTTTATGACTTGAATATCATGCATGTCTACATGTTATGGCATGTGAAAATGCAAGAGTAGGCACCATAGGCTATATGATATTAGTAAACAATTTAATATATATATATATATATATATATATATATATAATATATATATATATATATATATATATATATATATATATATATGCCCAGGTCTGGGCTGAAAATATTTATGTTGCGTTTGATGGGCGTTCGAACCCTTCCAGGCAGTAGCCAAACTTTTGTGTGCCGTTTAACTGGAGTTCAAACGCTATCAGTCTAGTGTTCGAACACTAGAACTTCATTTACTCCATTCCAGAGATTCCAGACTTCGTTTTGGTCCTCCTTTTTTTATATGGACTCATAACAGAATGAAATTTCACATACATACATAATTGTATTAACCATGCTCTTTTTTTTATAAAAAAAATACTAATCTAATTAGTACATTAAATCCAAGGCATCCCTTGGTCTTCATATCTTGCTCCATGGTATGTTGTTGAGTTCTTTGAGGAATAGTTCATAATGAGTCCTTCGCGGTATCGACTCCTCCAAGTTTCAAATTGAGTTACAAAATGGACTTATTACAAAGGAAATGAACTCACAACACTTGAAAGAATATGACCTTATGGTCTTACATTTCCAATACTAAAAATAAGAGCCGGAAAAACTAACGATCAATGCAATACATTCATCACATGAATCAAAATAAACATTCATCACATAAACATTAAAAACCATTCATCTCATGAATCTAATTGTGCCAATTCATCACAACATGCATTCTAATAATCTATATCACATATAAATTATTAAAACTTGAAACTTTAAAGGAGAAGGGTTAAGAACACTTTTCATCCTTAAGCTCTTGATGCCAATTGTAGGAATCGACTTTCCTTAGCACAACAGAAGTTGCTTGTGGTGGAACCGGCTTCGGTATGGATCTTCAAAATTTTATTTGCCTTCTCCCTTTGTTGTAGTAGCCAAGATAAATCTTTTATTATCCAACACTTGGATCAACCACTCGATCTTCCGAACTATGACTCTAAACCAACAAATCGAAGTTTGGGCTTCACTCACAAGGATTAAACTCCAAACGATTTATAGAATCAAGATATCACAATAGGTGTTTGGCATTAGGAGTTTCACAACACTTGTGAATGCTATAACTCTCTCTACTTTCTCTCAAATCTTTTCTCACAACAATTGTGTGAATGAATGCAAAGTGTTAACCTTAGGAAGTGAGAGAAATGGTAGAAATTATATTCTCTTACACAAGCCAACTAACCTTGTCATTAAGCATCTAATGCTTTCTTGCAATGGCCAACACAAAAATGTGAATGTCATACCAAAGCATAAGAAATGTTAAACTAAAGACAATGGCTTTTCATTAAGCATTCAATGCTTTCTTTCAATGGCAAACACATAAATGTGGAGGCCATACCAAAGCATAAAATGCATAAGCTAATGACAAAACTATTCGGTGTATCGAAGCCACCAAATAGACATAATTGTTTGGAGGACATGGTAAGCCATATGGATTTGTCTCCAATGGTAAATAAAAATCAATAAATTAATAATGATTTATTTACTTTCAATTATATGTAGTAATTATCTCATAATTATTACTAACTTGATTATCTCATAATCAAGACTTGATTATCTCATAATCAAGACTTGATTATCTCAAATCAAGACTTGATTATCTCATAATCAAAATTTTCTAGAAAACATTAAGTTAAACTAATTTAACATAGTTTTCATTTGTGATAATAAATATTATTAATCTTATTAATAATATATAAATAAATATAATGTGAGCATATAATTAGACAATCTAATTATATTAGGTTTGCTACAGTTAATCGAGCTAGAACAAGGATCAAATGGACCGACGGTTCTGAGCTCTAATAATTACGAAATATTAATTAAACTCTTTAATTAAATATTATGAATTATTAACTCTGTGTTATTCCACTAAAAACTCAAAGTTGAACTCCCGTTATCGTAGATAGATTAAATAAATAGAACATCTTCGGTGTCCATCGATATAGTCATTACATATGGATATAGCCCTTCACGAATATCTCATAAATAGAGCCGGATCATAAGTTCGTTAAACCCCTCTAAATATTTTGCCTCTTAAGCACCATTGATTCTATAATGAACAATTAATTCATAACAATTATGAATATAAAATACTTTCTACTCGTAATAGAAAAGTTGAGCGCTCAAATTGTTCAAGTCCCGAATCAACTCTTAAAAGAGATAGTCATCTGCTTCTCATAAGAAGGAGTGAATTCCATATTTATGTAAAACGTTCCTAGCTACTGTTTGACAATTATGACCCATAGCGTCACTGTTTGTAAAAGACATTGTGTTTTTGTACAAAATTGACTATGTAGTATTGAAATTGGCTTTTATCATTTCATAATTTATTTACTTTGATATATAAATGGTAAAAGTCCATATGATTAGTTCCGGATTGAGATGATATGAGACAGTATCAATCCATAAAGGTTTAATCATTAAATATCCCTAGTCATACTATTTTCGAGACTGGACATCGATAATGCGGAATTGACTAGTATTGCACTTGTGCGCGTTGTGAGGGCATAACAGCATAGTTCTCATATATTTAAGTATATGATACTTATGCAAGTACGATAGGAGGTTGTGTTTTACCGATAGTATGGAAAACAGCTTCGCTCTGGATAGACCCCGCGGAATCCCATTGGTAGTATGTATATGTGTCTATGAGAGTCCGCGTCAAGTTAGGTGTATTTGGTCTTAACCTGAGACTTACATCGCTAATACTTGCGACAATCGGTAAACTTTGGTTTTGGTCGTCCAGGGCTTTAACAGGTTCTGTGTACGCCTCTATTGGGTTTATCGAGAATCGTAGTGTATTGGATGTGATGTCAAGACGGAAGTATCACTTCAGACATATGGAGATGATGATCACACATGGATTCATAACTAGTTCTCTATTGTGTTGCAACCATCGGGATAATATGACAAGGTCATGATTATCCGATTCAAAGAGACTAGTTACTTGATATCCGATATGTGCTTCGTACGGGGCAGACACTATTCCAGCCCCAGGCCTAGCACGTGACATCTGATACTGGATCGCAATACGAGATACTACGTATTCTACGCCTGACATAGATTATATATTCCAGTAAGAATATTTCTGGAGAATTGGGTAGGCACGATGCTTTGCTAGAGGCCAACCATGTCTTGTAAATCGGTAAGCATGTGGTACGAGGTACTCACTTTATCGGATAGTCCGATAACCGGATTTACTGCCAACATATCCAGAGATCTCTTGGGTCGCTTCCCAAAGATTCACCGTTGACAGTTGACTTAAATTAGAATTAATCTGGGATTAATTTGGGCTTTATTTAATCTGGGATTAAATGTGTTCAAGAGAGATAGAACGCGATTAATTTGGAATTAATCGGTAAAATAAATTTAGTAGTTAAATTTGATTTTTCTATTTAATTTATTCAAATGAGCTAAAATTAATATATCGGATATATTAAAATGAATAGATTTCATTACGAGATTAAAGTCGGACTTTAATACGAACGAACGAATTAATTTAGAATTAGTTCGTGAACGACGTTCATAATATATTTGCGAGGCATCATTATTTAATTAAATTAGATTTAATTATTTAGCGAAGAAGGTTCGTTTAATCGGATTAAACGGAACCGAGCCACGGCAAATGTTCGTAGAGATATTTGAATTTTGAATTCAAATAAGTGGGGTCCACTTCACATGTGTGGTAGGTAGTGGTAGTTGGAATTTATGCCAAGCCACCAACCAACCAACCACCTTGTATTAGTTTTGGTAAAACCATTTGCCCAACTACCAAGTTTTGGTGAAAAAGGTAAAAGGGTTTTACCAAAACATATCTCTACACACTTGACACAAAATTGAAAAATTGAAAACCCTAGAAGCTCTCCCTTGGGCGTGAACTTCAACCCTTTTCTCTCTTTGATTTTGTTCTTCAAATCAAAAGCTAGCACTTAAGCAAGTCAACAAAGGTGATAGGGAACCATCTTCAAGAGTTGGAATCATCACTTTGCTGGATCTTGGAGATTATCTTCATAAATTTTTTTAAATCTCAAATCCGTTCGTTGTAAGTATTCCACAACTTATAATATTCTTATTTAATGTTTTTCATGCTTATTAGATCCTTGGCATGTTCTAGGAACACTAACAATGGTATCATGAGCCAATTTTAAGCATGAAAAATTTTAGGGTTCTTGAGCATAAAATTTGGGGTTTTGTGTTTTGATCATGATTTTTCCAAATTGATGCTTTGAGCATGTTTAGAATATGATAACTTAGAGTTATGCATAATTACATTTGAAATAAATTGAATGAATCAAAAATTAAAAAAAATCTTATCATGGCTGAAAGTTACAAGCTAATCACAGTGCAGTTTTTTGATTTTTGTAACATAAAATGATGTGTTTAAATGCATGTTTAAATGTTGATTGTTGGTTTGATTGGATTAGAATCAAAGTCAATAATGTTTATGTTAAAATCAAAGAGCATGTTGAGCATGAAATGATGTAGAAATGATGTTTTTTGGCCTTAATTTGTGTTGAGCATGAATTGTTGGATTAAGCATGATTAATTAAGTTAATTGGTATTTTGGAAATATTGAGGTTAATTAATTAATCATAAATAATACACTTTAATTTTTATAATTATAATATTTGGAATATTAAAATTGTAATAATTGGCCTTTAAAGTTTATTGGGCTAAAAGTGTGTATTTGGGCTTAATGGGCTTGGTTTGACCAAGTTTGGTTTTGGACTTTTGGATTGGATCCAATTGGGCCCAAAACAAATTCCATGTAGTCCAAATACATCACTTGGCCCTTTAAAGAATTTAATTGGGCCTAAATTGATTTGATGGCAATAGGGTGATTCCTATTGGGCCTTGGCATTTTGGGTTTGATCCATTATGGCCAAAGCCCATGCCTTAAGAATCAATTAAAAGCCCATTGGACTTTAATTAAAAAGAACATTGGATGTTATTGGGCCTTTGAGACCCATTAAGATTGAATTTAGAATCCAAGTCTTTAAGGCAAATATATAAGTGTAAATATTTAATTTGGAATTAAATTAGAATTAGTATTGAATACAAATAAATTGGATTTAAAGTTGTAGTTCGATATAATTCAAGAATACATACTTAAAAGTATTTATTCTTAAACGAGTTGGACTCGAGCAAATTAAATCATTGTTTGAACATTGGATGGTCACTAATCAAAGATTAATTAATTTGATTAGATTGATTGAATAACATGTTTTGTTTGAATACATAAATGTGTTGTATGAATAATGTATATCAGATGGATATTAGATGGGCAAGGGTAATTTTGGAAATTGTAATAAATTTAGAATTTATAAAATTGGGCCTGCGTGTCCAGCCTTTAATCTCTTTACTCCATGTAATTCTCTTCTCACCTATTCCCCTCAATGTAAATGAGGTTTCTTTATTGTATTTTGTAATTGGGTAGGAGTTAGAATAGTTCTAGTTGGGGAGAGGAAAGTGAGCGATTTGTTCTAGGAACAATCTGTTTAAATATCCATCTGTATATCGTTATTAATTTACTTTTCATGCCTTATGATGTTTTAGAAGCCTGCTTAAGGGTGTATGATGAGACCTAATCAAAGATAATAAATTGGATGCCAATTTACGCGAAAAACCCTCAAAAACATATTAAGCGTTTTTCCTTCCGTTGAGTGATTCTTACTCAAGTTCCAAAGTTGGCATTGGTTTGTTGGCCAAAGTCAAGACCTTTGTCAATTACGGATGTGTTTGAATCATGAAAGTTTTGTTCTATATCGGTGCTTGTCCAAGTTGTGATTTGTTGGCTAAAGTCAAGATCACTTCTTGTCCATCGACATTGATTACGAAGCTTTCCATGTCAATGGGTCCCGCTTAACTGGAATCATTAAGCTTGTTGTGCCAAAGCCAAGGCTTAGTTGAATTAGAGGAAAAAGGTTAGGAAAATATGTTGGCAGATATATTGTATATATGTTTCGGACTTGGATGTCCACCTACCGGATCTAGGAATTGGATGAGATCCAATTGATCTTCGAGATCTACCTAGTTAAGTTTCATACAACTTGTTGGCCAAAGTCAAGGTTGTATGTTATTTAATGGGATCCTAGCCCACTACGAAACTATGTTTCCCGAGTACTCGACAGAGGGTTAGAGGCTCGCCGAAAAATAGTGGGCGGCTAGTATTGAATTTGTAATTTCATTCAGATACTTAGCTTTACGCGCTTTCAAATAATTTCATCAAAATTACTTTATTAGTTGGACTAATATATTGTTATTTTTCTATGTAACAGTTAGACTGTACCCATTATCGTTGACTAGATAGTTGGACTATCGTAGTCAAGATGACAGGAAAGGGAAATGTCCGTGACATTATCATGGGAGAAAATATCTTTAAGGGCACGAACTTTGCAGATTGGGAATGAACCTTAGGATTGTCCTAGGTTCAGAGAGGCTGTTATATACTTTACAAAGACCTCTTGGGCCTAAGCCCGGACCGAATGAGACACTTGAGCTGGAGCTTTGGAAGATTCACAGCGATGATTGTGACACAACTCAGTCCATTATGCTTGCTTCGATGACTCAGCACTTCCATAGACAAAATAGGGACTTGGATCCTTATAATATGTTAGCGAGGTTGCAAGATCTGCATCGCTCTAACAAGAGAATGCAGAGGTACGAGTTAGTGAAGAAGCTCTTTCGCTCACGCATGACAGAAGACATGTCTGTTGAGTCCCACGTGGCACAGATGATTACTGACATTGATGAGCTGGCCAACATGGGGATAGTCTTTGAGGCTGAGATTACTGTGGATATGATCATGCAATCTCTCCCCGATTCCTGGAGACAGTTCATCATAAATTATAATTTGATGAACAACAGTGATACTCTTGGAGAGTTACTGTCAACTCTTAAGGAGGCTGAGAAGGAGTTTTATAAGGGCAACAAGCGCGCGGCGCACTTTGCATCGACATCTCATGCACCTAGGGCTGGGCCCAAGGCAACTGGAGGTGTGCAAAAGGAGAAGCATAACAAAAGGGGCAAGGACAAATGGTCAAAGGCTTCTGGGAAGCCAAAGGACAAATCTCAGGATGTTTGCCTAAAGTGCGGCAAGCGAGGTCACTGGAATCGTGACTGCCGCGAGTACAAGGCGCTTCAGAAGGAGATTAAAGCGGGCAAGGCACCGGCTTCAGGTATGTTTGTTATTGAAATAAACATGGCTACTTCTAGTTTTGAAAATTGGATTTTTGATTCTGGTTGTGGTACTCACATATGTACTGATGTGCAGGATCTGCAGATTAGCAGAAGACTGACCTCAGGAGAGATTGATCTATGCGTTGGAAATGAGGCACCAGTCGCCGTTTTGGCCGTTGGCACTTTTGTTTTAGAACTGCCTTCGGGGCATGTACTTAAACTTTCAGACTATTATTATGTACCTAGTTTGACTAGGAATATTATCTCTGTATCTTGTTTGACCCAATGCGGGTACACTTTTCTATTCCGAAACACTGAGTGTTTTGTTTATAAAGATGATTATGAGATATGTTCTGCTGATGCTAATAATGGTCTTTATATTTTGAATACAAATCAATCTCAAACATATAATATAACAAACAAAAGGCTCAAACTTAGTAACAAGATGAAACTTATATGTGGCACTGTCGGCTGGGACACATTAACAAGACTCACAAATCCACACTTTCGAAGAGTGGGTACTTGGACGGATTTGATCCAAATTCATATGACGTCTGTGAATCTTGCTTATTGGGCAAAATGCCTAAATCACCTTTTAGCGGTAAAGGTGTACGCGCCACCGAACTGTTAGCCCTCGTTCATAGTGACGTTTGTGGGCCCATGTCTAGCCAAGCTAGAGGTGGATTGGAATACTTCGTCACCTTTACGGATGATGCATCGCGTTATGGTTATGTGTATCTTATGAGACACAAGTCGGAAACTTTTGAGAAATTCAAAGAGTTTCGACACTAAGTTGAAAAACAGACCAGCAATAGTATAAAGACATTACGGTCAGACCGTGGTGGCGAATACTTGAGCAATGAGTTTCTAGATTACTTGAAAGAATATGGTATTCTTTCACAGTGGACACCTCCTGGAACACCGCAATTAAACGGTGTATCCGAACGGAGAAACCGAACTCTATTGGACATGGTAAGGTCTATGATGAGTCGCACTGAGCTACCTATTTCCTTCTGGGGATATGCATTAAACAGTGCAGTTCTTATTTTGAATAAGGTTCCATCAAAGTCTGTACAACAGACACCATATGAGATATGGACAGGAAAGAAATCGGGTTTTTCATTCCTAAAGATTTGGGGATGCTGGGCATACGTTAAACGTTTGGAAGGTACCAATCTTGAGCCCAAATCGGATAAATGCCTATTCGTAGGATATCCTAGGGAAACCAAAGGATATTACTTCTATCACCCACGAGAGAACAAATTAATTGTTGCTCTACATGCGGTTTTCCTTGAGAAGGAATTCCTAAATACAGTGGCTAGTGGGAGGAAAGTAGAACTCGATGAAAATCAGAGTGATACTGTTCCTGGCATAGAATCCTCAACGGAACAAGAACAGTCCATCCGGGATGAGACTGTACCATAATCTTCTATTACACAAGGACCGCGTAGGTCGGAGAGAGTCAGGAACCAACCTGAGAGGTATGGGTTTTTGATCTCACCTCATGTAGATATTAATCTCATTGAGGATGACAAACCGGCTACGTATGAGGAAGTGATACAAGATATCGATTCCGCTTTATGGCAAGAGGCCATGAAGTCCGAAATGGATTCCATGTACACCAACCAAGTTTGGACACTGGTTGATGTACCAGAAGGCTTAAAGCCTATTGGATGCAAATGGATCTTCAAGAAGAAGACTGACATGGAAGGCAACGTACAAACGTACAAAGCTAGGCTTGTAGCGAAGGGATATCGCCAACGACATGGTGTCGATTACAATGAAACTTTCTCATCCGTTGCCATGATTAAATCCATTCGGATAATGCTTGCTATTGCTGTATATTTCGATTATGAGATATGGCAGATGGACGTTAAAATCGCTTTCCTTAACGGAAACCTTTTGGAGGATGTTTATATGCAACAGCCTTACGGTTTTATCGTGCCTAGACTTGCAAACAAGGTTTATATGTTAAATCTGTCCATCTATGGACTGAAGCAAGCATCGCGGTCATGGAACCAATGTTTTGATGAGATCATAAAAGAATATGGTTTCATTCAAAACGAGGATGATCCTTGTGTTTATAAGAAGGTTAGTGGGAGCGCACTGACATTCATTGTCCTTTATGTTGACGATGTATTGCTTATAGGCAATGACATTCCTATGTTAACATCGGTGAAAGCTTGGCTTTCATTAAAATTCTCCATGAAAGATCTGGGAGAAGCAACCTTTATTCTAGGAATAAAGATCTACAAGGATAGATCTAGAAAGCTGCTTGGACTCTCCCAGAGCACGTACATTGATAAAGTGTTGAAAAGATTCAACATGGATCAGTCCAAGAGGGGACTGTTACCAGTGTCACATGGAATCTCTCTATCTAAGGACATGTGTCCTAAAACTCAAGATGAGAGAAACAGCATGAGTCGGATACCGTTCGCCTCAGCAGTCAGATCGATCATGTATGCCATGATATGTACGTGACCTGATGTCTCATATGCTTTGAGCATGTGTAGTCGTTATCAGGCCGATCCAGGTGATAGTCAATGGATGGCGGTTAAGAACATCCTTAAGTATCTTAGACGAACTAAGGATGCTTTCTTAATTTTTGGAGATGCAGAACTTGAGGTAATTGGGTATACCGATGTAAGTTTCCAAACCGATAAAGACGACTCTAAGTCACAATCCGGGTACATATTTTGTTTGAACAACGGAGCAGTAAGCTAGAAATCATCCAAGCAAGAGACTGTTGCCGATTCAACAATAGTAGCGGAGTATATTGCTGCAGCTGAAGCAGCAAAATAGGTAGTTTGGATCCGTAAATTCCTAATTGGATTACGAGTAGTTCCGTTAGCAGCTGAGCCCGTTCCATTATTTTGTGACAATAACGGGGCTATAGCGCTGGCTAGGGAACCACAGTCTTATCAACGATCCAAGCATGTTCTTCGACGTTTCCATCTGATTCGTGAGATCATACATCGTGGTGATGTGAAGATCGAGAAGGTCGCATCAGATGATAACATTGCAGACCCGCTGACAAAAGCTATTTCACAGCAAAAGTTTGAGAAACATATACATAGTTCAGGTGTTAGATGCTTGAGTGACTGGCTATAGGCCAAGTGGGAGATTGTTAGACAATAATGACCAATAGCGTCATTGTTTGTAAAAGACATTGTGTTTTTGTATAAAATTGACTATGTAGTATTGAAATTGCCTTTTATCATTTCGTAATTTATTTACTTTGATATATAAATGGTAAAAGTCCATATGATTAGTTCCGGATTGAGATGATATGAGACAGTATCAATCCATAAAGGTTTAATCATTAAATATCCCTAGTCGTAGTATTATCGAGACTGGACATCGATAATGCGGAATAGACTAGTATTGCACTTGTGCGCGTTGTGAGGGCATAACGGCATAGTTCTCATATGTTTAAGTATAGGATACTTATGCAAGTGCGATAGGAGGTTGTATTTTACCGATGGTACAGAAAACAGCTTTGCTCTGGATAGACCCCGCAGAATCCCATTGGTAGTATGTATATGTGTCTATGGGAGTCCGCGTCAGGGTAGGTGTATTTGGTCATAACTTGAGACTTACATCGCTAATACTTGCGACAATCGGTAAACTTTGGTTTTGGTCGTCCAAGGCTTTAGCAGGTTCTGTGTACGCCTCTATTGGGTTTATCGAGAATCGTAGTGTATTAGATGTGATGTCAAGATGGAAGTATCACTTCAGACATATAGAGATGATGATCACGCAGGGATTCATAACTAGTTCTCTATTATGTTGCAACCATCGGGATAATATGACAAGGTCATGATTATCCGATTCAAAGAGACCAGTTGCTTGATATCCGATATGTGCTTCGTACAGGACAGACACTATTCCAGCCCAGGACTAGCACGTGACATCTGATACTGGATCGCAATACGAGATACTATGTATTCTACGCCTGACATAGATTATATATTCCAGTAAAAATATTTCTGGAGAATTGGGTAGGCACGGTGCTTTGCTAGAAGCCAACCATGTCTTGTAAATCGGTAAGCACGTGGTACGAGGTACTCACTTTATCGGATAGTCCGATAACTGGATTTACTGCCAACATATCTAGAGATCTCTTGGGTCGCTTCCCAAAGATTCACCGATGACAGTTGACTTAAATTAGAATTAATCTGGGATTAATTTAGAGAGAGAAAATTAATCTGGGATTAATTTGGGCTTTATTTAATCAGGGATTAAATGTGTTCAGTAGAAACGTGATTAATTTGGAATTAATCGGTAAAATAAATTTAGTAGTTAAATTTGATTTTTCTATTTAATTTATTCAAATAGGCTAAAATTAATATATGAGATATATTAAAATGAATTGGATTTCATTACGAGATTAAATGAATTAATTTAGAATTAGTTCGTGAACGACGTTCGTAATATATTTGCGAGGCATCGTTATTTAATTAAATTAGATTTAATTATTTAGCGACGAAGGTTCGTTTAATCGGATTAAATGGAACCGAACCGCGGCAAATGTTCGTAGAGATATTTGAATTTTGAATTCAAATAAGTGGGGCCCACTTCACATGTGTGGTAGGTGGTGGTAGTTGGCATTTATGCCAAGCCACCAACCAACCAACCAGCTTGTATTGGTTTTGGTAAAACCATTTACCCAACTACCAAGTTTTGGTGAAAAGGGTAAAAGGGTTTTACCAAAACATATCTCTATACATTTGACACAAAATTGAAAAATTGAAAACCCTAGAAGCTCTCCATTGGGCTTGAACTTCAACCCTTTTCTCTCTTTGATTTTGTTCTTCAAATCAAAAGCTAGCACTTAAGCAAGTCAACAAAGGTGATATGGAAACATCTTCAAGAGTTGGAATCATCACTTTGCTTGGATCTTGGAATGAGAAAGGGCTCAGAGGGAACCACATGAGCCCACATGCTGGGGGTACTCGGTCAATTTGAACGGGTGCCTCCTTCAGCCAAGGCAGTGGTAACCCCGAATGAGATGGAATGAGAAAGGACTCAGAGGAACCACATGAAGTCGCGATTTCTTGGCCGAGCTCCAGAGTTGTTCAGAGTTGCTTATGGAGCGTTCAGCACAGAGGATTCATGTCAGTACGATCTGGAAACAAGCTCGGACTAGATGATGTGTCGGACTCCAAGACAAGAACCAAAAGATTATTGTAAAAGCCTCTCTTAAAATGACCCACAAAGAGTTGGAAAAAGGGCATTAGGTCCATTGAATATTAATAAAACTTACTATTTTGAATTAAGAAACTTGTCCAATTTACTTGTTTGTTAATTGAATGCGAAAGCTATGTTTAATACTTTTGGGATGTGCTCGATGGAAGGGGTGATCGGTAGTCGGGTAGGGCACCAAGCCCGTGGCATGCCAATCCCGGGTGTCATTATCAAACCTCCGTATGGAAGTGTTCTGACCAGGCTCCTTTCACCTTTGAGGATCATGAATGCATCAATGGATGAGATACATGTGGGAAAAACGCGAAGCCCTCGCGGCACGTCAATCCTGGGTGTCATTATCAAACCCCCGAGGCTGGAGTGTTATTACCCAATGACTCGCAACTTTGAGGAGAAGCTCGAGTAAACCATACCTAAGGAGGTTTTTTCCCCTACGAGTTGGTTGGTGAATCCCGTTGAGAACCATCTCGGAGCGAATGGCATGGGGATGACAACATGGCCTCCATAACCATTTTGGTCCCGGGTAAACCGGACCCAATGAGGTTTCTTCCCCTACGAGTTGGCCGGTGGGTCCCGTTGAGAACCACCTAAGGGATGGCGCATACGGGGTGTCTTCTTCCCCTGTGGGGTATCTGCCTAACCACCTCGGATCATGAGAAGCCTGACATGGGGAGGTTTCAACCCTCATAGCGCTTGCAGGTTCCAGAGCTGCCCAGCATGAGGAGGTTTCTGCCATCAAGGTCTACGCCGCTCACCAATCCGTAGCCCGGCTAGCAGGAACGCTGAGTTGTAAGATTCCGAATTTTTTTTTGGGAGGAACCAGACAGGACGCTGCCTCGGGGCACCCGAGTTGTTATTCTTTTCGGGTTTGTGTGGAGTATGTGCTAAGTCACCTCCATGTTTGTTAACTTTACCTTGTTCCATTTTTATTTTTCATCGATGTCCGGTAAAGGGACACCCGCGCCAGGATCCGCAAAGCCTCAGAGGTTGAAAATCTTCCCTCGTATAAGTCTCAGGTATTCCACCAGCTCGGGGCTGGATTCGTTCCGTCGAGTCTGTTATGTCCCATCCGCTAGGGGCTGGATTCGTTCCGTCGAGTTTGTTATGTCCCACTAGCTCGGGGCTGGATTCGTTCTGCCGATGCTTTATTCCATCAAGTCGAGGCCGGATTCATTCCACCGATGCTTTGTTCTTCAACTCGGGGTCGGATTATGTCCCACCAAGCTCCTATAGTCGACATGGGGACGGAACATTCCCCCATGGCTGGATACTTTTTGGGCTGTGAGGTAACATTCCCCCAAAGCTAAGTGATCCCTCAGTTCAGAATTGGGTTACGTCCCACCGAGTTCATGTTACCAGATCGGGGATGAGGTATTCCCTTCATTGATGGATTTGGATTGATCAAGGTCGGAAGTTCTTCTCACATTCATAACCAAGATAACAAGTTAGTAAATTGAAAACAGAAATTCAGCTAAGTATAAGAAACAGAAAGTGAAGCATTCAAAGAAGGTAGCAAAAAAGAAATTATGCATTGTTATTAAAAAAAATGAATAAGTGTATTGTTTATTATATAGGGCCCCGTTTGGGTGAACCTCATTGTTCAGCAAGCACAGGGACAACTGTTCCTTCTTTTTCGGCACGGGTTGCAGGATTTCTGGTGCAAGCTTGACATGTGGGATTTCGGCTTCGGCTTGGGAAGTAGGAGGGCCTTCGACAATTTCTGCTTCAGGCATCTCGGGCCAGAAGTGGGAGCCTCTGGTTGGCTTCCTTGAGGGGCCGGGGACATGGGCACAACAGCAAGGGGCTCGGGATCCTAGATTGCCTCTGAGCAAAGGACAAAGAGTTCACGGGCCTTGTCCTTCGGGAGCTCCCTTCTGCAGAATCGGATGGCAATGTGGATGGGTCCCATGTACACCCCGGGCATCACCATCAGAATAATTTTAGCACAATCGACGACCCCATCAAGCCTGACATTCTACAGCTCGCCCTCCAGTTTAGCCACTCTCTTCTTTAGCTCCTTCCGAGCCAGATCCATCTCTTTAGTCATTACTTTAAACCTGGATTGAGAGCTCGCCACATCCCACCATAGATGGCTTCGTCTTGGGCGTCCTCCATGTTTTTCTTGGCAAAGGCAGAGGCATTGCGAAGGGATTCATTCATAGCGATGGCCTCGGCCGCGTTCTGCTCAAGAATTTTGATTCTTTCCTCCTTTTTGGCCAGCTCGGCCTCCCGCTCTGTGATTTGGCTTTGAAGCCTCTGTACCTGGCCCCTCTCGGACAGAAGACTCAGGAGTAGGACCTGGTTCCGGGCCATCACATAGCTCGTTTGCAAGAAAGGAAGAAGAAGAAGTCAGAAATCAACAAGTAAAAGCATAGACTGAAAAAGGTGAAACATGTTTACCTCGACCATCTAGGCCGTGAACCCAATAATCTCCTCATCGGGGGAAAGGTCCTCGAACTTCGGGATTTTCTCAGTAGGCACTATGTGACCTAAGAGGTTGAATGCCGACACCAGATGAGAAGTGACCTCTCTGACCTTTTCAATGAGGTCATCCACTCCCAAAACCACTGCCCACTTTCCAGTCTTGGGAGGGACCTTGATAGCTCTCCTCTTCCTCAAAGCAGTGGAACTTTTGACCAAGGGCTTCTCTTCCTCCTCCTCCTCTTGCAGTTCAACCACTTGTCCCCAAGCAAGCGGCGATGTTTGCTCGTAGACCTGGATGATGTAGAAGCTGGTCGGGTCATAGGACCCGGTGTAGCCCTTGTCGGAGAGGATGTGGGCTGTGCCATTATCTGAGCAGGAAGCTTTGCCTTCCTTTTGGCCTCCGTAGGAATCGGAGTGGTTAGCCATTTCCGAGAGCTTCCGATTTCACCTTGGACGGGTTTTTTTGGTCACACCCTCAAGTCGTCCAAGGTATTTCGCTGATTTTGACATTCCTGCAAAACACAAGGCAAAAACATGGTTAGCTTCCGAATTCGGATGACTTCATTCACATTTGGGTTCAGTATGGGAAATTCATTTGAAGGTTAGTGGGAAGCTACCTAGCCGCCCTGGGGCCTGTGGGGTGCACTCTAAATGAGGCCCGACTCCACGAAGGCCGCGTTATTGACTACTTTCTTCCAATGACTGACAAAACTTCGAGCACTCAGGATCCTAGTTCGGACTTCGTGGGTGACCTTGGGAAGATCCATCCAGCAGGTTGAGAAGGATTGGAGAGTTAGTACTTAATCAACGAAATCAAGAAAAAGAAGCTAAGGGTTCGGTTCCTAACCTCCCGCTCTGAAGACTTCCGGGACCTCTGTCTCCTCTAAGCACATCAGCAAGTTTCGTCCCCAGTCGTTAAGTCCCAGAACCAAGGGTCTTTGAAATTTTTGTTGGTTTGGGGAAGGTCTTTGACGATGGAAGGGGATATGAAGAGAGATAGTACCAACCGTGATGGGACTGAGGGTTGGCCTTCAGTTTGTAAAGTCTCTCCATTTCCTCGAAGTTCGGCTCTCCGAGGCCTTCCCGGTGCCAGATCACATGCAAGCCGGCCATAATTCTCCAACTATTCAAGTTTAGTTGGTAGGGGGCAATCACTATCATGGCCAGCATCCCCGTAAAATATGGTTGAATGGGCAACCGAAGACTGCACTCGAAGAAGGAAGGAAAAAGAGCCACCTAGCCGAAGTCAGGCTGTCTCGCGCGTTCACACAGACCTAGGACCTCCATGGCTATGTCAATTGGAATCTCTTACTGTTGGTGGAGTACGGCCAGAGCATATTCAGTGATGGTGGAGGGCCGGTTCATGTCCAAGGCAAAATAGTCTAATTCCCCCGGATCAGGGCCTTTTCGAGGAATCCTATGGTGGTAAGTATCATTTTCTCTTTGAGAAGGTGTCGGTTTGGTGTCCAATTCCTCTAGGCTGGGAGATCTTGAGCTGGAGGAGGATTCTTCAGCACGAGGAGGTTGAGGTTTTACAGGCTTGGCCGAAGAGGATTCAACGTCAGACATTCCTGATAGTCGCCACGGATGAAAAGGTCAGTCAGTGGTTAGTTTATGGCACCGCATACTTGAAAACTACTCTATCCTCCGGGAACCTAGCCTACAGTCTCTAAATGCCCTAGCAATGGCCATACACGGCAAGTCTCTTCCTAAACACATACAACCAAACATAAAACTTAAAAAACCCGAAACGCATACATCCTACCCCATTACCCATCCTCCAACTAGGAAACATATACATGCTACCATCCCCACCAAACCCGGAACATGCTTTGCAACACATTACAAGAAGATGAGCACGTTAGAAGAAAACGAAGAGCAAGTATCAGCAAATAAACAAACATCCACATACAACAAACAACCATGGTAAAATAAATGGAAGAAAAAAGAGAGGGGGCGAGTAGAAACTTACTTGATTTTAGAATGAGAGTTAGCGATTGGTCTGGTCGGTTGAAAGGTTGCTAGCTCACGAACGGGGGAGCTTTTGCAGTTTGAGAGTTATGATTTTCGTAAAATAGAGAAAAAAACTTCGCCTGACATTCTTATAGTCAGCTCGATGCATTTGTGGCCGTTGGATCTAGGAAGGCTTCGAATGTGCGCCGGGTGTCACCCTCAAGCTCCCTCTGATCAGGTTGGGATGAATGGTTGAGATTGAAAGACCCTTGACTACCTCGAGAATGGTCGATTGATTTGGTTTTTTGGCGGGAAGACCACAGGTTCTTGACAAGTTGCACACTCGGGTTAAACCCTAGATTTGATTTGATGGACATTTAAGAAGATGTAATGGCTTGCGGTTCTCGATGGATGGCTGCCAGAAGGGTAAATGGTATTTATTTCAAGTTTGGGAGTCGTTTGAAAGACATCAGAATCTTTTTTGACGAAAATATTGAGGCCGAGGTTGTTTCCTATTTTGTTCCTATAACCGACCCCACCAGCTAATTGATGTCACACTTCATATTTATGTAGTTCTTGGCCCAACTCATACACTCGTTGGAACCGAGAACTGCGACTAAGGCATCTAAATGGTTCGACAAGGGCAAAGATGGAACTTCCATTTCCAAAGGATTAGACGTCCAGATGTATTGGCCAGTTCTCGGGCAGTAAGAGAATTCGAGTACTTCTTCCTCGGAACTGGCACAGATTTCGTAGACCGACAATATCAGAGCCGAGGCCGACCACAGTTGACCGAAGCTCGGTTTGATTTTGCCTTACCCTATGGAACAAGCAGATGAGCTCAGACATTTCGGGTCAGGGCATGAACAGTTTGGGAAACTCGGAAGATCACTTGGCCGACCACTTGAAGAGCGATGTGAGATTAGAGTAGTTGAATTTTTCCCTACGATACGTGTGTTTATTCAAAAGCTCTTTACAGGCTGGCATCATTATTGTTATGTGTGGCAGCGGAGAAAACAAGTTGATGTGACAGGCCATCAGACGGCAAACTTGCCTTCGGAGACGATAGTCTTGGGGCAGAGAGCCTGTCAATCAGTCGGAGACCACGCTGGAAACGTGATAAAGCTAGAGGAATAGTGTTGTAATTCTTTGAGTATATAAAGAGAAGTTAAATTCACTTGTAAAAGAGAGAGAAAAAAATAGATAGCGAAACTTGTTAAAAAAAAGATAGAATGAGCACCACTTGTAAAAACTTGAAAGGCAAACAGCTCGGTTTCGATTAGACCTCTCTCCAACAGGTCGGCCAAGTTAGTTTCGGTAATTAAACAATCCCCACCACTTTGTGCCCGTGGACGTAGGCAGGACTAACTCCACCGAACCACGTTAAAACTCTATTGTCGACTTTTTGTGTCATTTTCTGCCTTTTATCGCGTTTGTTTTTGGTCTCTCATAACCAACTACTTTACAGTTAGAGGATGATTGTCTCGGGAAGGTTATCTCGAAACTGTCACTGGGATGAAAATCACTCATCAACAGAAAGTATTTTCAATTGAGTGCTTGGTTGGGGAATTCCATGTGAGGTTTTTATTCAAACAATTGGGGCTCAATATATCACTGTCATGATCTGGGATTTACTGGGAATATAGAATTTCCATAAGTCTACAACAATTGCCGAAGAAAGAAAAAACAAAGGAAATCTGTCTTCTTATCATCTGGAGTGCTGTTTCTTTTTGAATTTCGGCTGGGCTGAGTACCTATTATGTTCATGGGCTGATTTCAAGATCAGGGCAACTCAGTAATCTTGGCAGTAGGTTCTTGGTGGTTGATAAGTGCATGAAAATGTACTTTGAAACATCACTTATCTAGACTTATTGTTAAGTATTTAGTTATATATTTTATACTTAGTACATAATTTCTATTGTTATATTAATTTAAAAATGTTTATTATTTATACTAATTTAGTGATTTTTATTTGTAGGAATATTAAACATAGATCCAGGAATATTCACGAGTATTTTGGGAACCTCTGGGAACACACAGGACGAGCAGGGAGCATTGGCGCCATGGCGCCAAAAATTACATACAAAGCACAGAGGATATGGCGCCATAGCACCACCAAAATACACACAAGGCGCCTAGGCGCCATATATGCAATACACTCATGGCGCCATGGCGCCCTAAGATAAACAAAGAATGAAGAGCCAGGCGCCAATGAAGAGCCAGGCGCCTTGGCTCCTCCAGCACAACCTGCCAGGCCATTTTCCAGAGAGTTTAGCGCCGCGGCGCTGCGGGAAGAAATCCTACGTGTTCCAGGTCTCGATTTTAGGGTTTTCTGAAATCCTAATGACACCGTGAGACTGTTATAAATACAACTGTTCGTCCAGACTCAACAGAGAGGCTAGTTACACAATTACAAAAAAGAAATCAGAGCTGTGCAAATTCCCGGGATCAGAAACAATGATTTATCCGATGATTCCCCATACTATCTCTGTTGTTTCTTCATCTAGCATGCGGAACTAATCTCCCTAGCAAAGCTAAGGGCGAACTCTTGTACCCAACTCTTGTATTCTTGTTATTTGATTCATGAATGGTTTTAATTGATTAATACAATTGTTATTCTCTTCATCTCTTTATTCTATTGATTATTGGAGAACTATATTTTATTAGTTTACATATAGATTCAGTCATGCTTTTTCTATGTGTTGTTGATAAAATTGGTTTGATAGATTAAGGTTGTTTTGCGAGTTGATCTTCTGCTGTAGTATTGCCCGAGGGTATATTGTCGTCGTTAGATAGGTTGTAACGATAACCTTGTGAGTTGTAAAAGTAGAGAAGATTGAATGACAATTACCTTAGAACTTAAACTGGTGTAGAATTGAATATCTTCCAATTGTTGATTTGGGATGTGAAATCCTCAATTGTGTAATAACATGAATCGATAACGGAATATAGGGAATAAGTGCAAGAGGGAACCCTGATGCTTTGCTATCTTTCTCATTATTATTAAAATCTTTCAAGTCTTTGAATTCTTTAGTTTTCCATCACAATTTAATCTTTTCTTAAAATCAGTTATTGCTCAAAGTTCTTGATTTAGTGAATCAGTTTCTTTGTAACCATCTCTCTGTGGAATCGACACCCCAACTGTACTGCGATAACCGCGAGTCATATTTGGGCGTAATCAAAATTTGGCGCCGTTGCCGGGGAGACGGTTTACAAGCAAAAGGACCAGGTTTGCTTAGTCAATAACGAAGCGGTAACTTCGTTCTTTTTTTTATTATTATCAGCATTCTATTTTATTTTATTTTTAATTATTTCTTTTTTTTTTTCTAGCCTTTTACTTTAGTATTTATTTTAGTTGTTTTCTTTCTGTTTTAGTTTATTAGATTTTAAGTTTTAGTTTATTTTTTTGTTTTTATTTATTTTATACCTCGTATTTTTAAACTTAACTTACATGTCTAGACGTAGGGATAGATTTGGTAGATTTGTTAGGACTGAGGAAGAAAGATCAGACTCTGAGAACATATTTGAAAATCCACTCTTCACATCATCCGCGTCTAGCGCACATAACATGAGTGAATACGAGAGACGACCTAGGAGGACTCTTGAAGAGTACCGCCACCCAACTCGCACAGCTACACCTTCGTACATCATGTTTCCCCCTAATGCACCACACATAGACTTTAGGCGTGGAATGATACAGTATCTTCCAACTTTTCACGGTTTAGAGAGCGAGAACCCTTACGTGCACATTAGGGAATTTGAAGAAGTAGTAGCAACCTTCCATGACCGGTTTGGAACCACTGACACAATTAGACTTAAGTTCTTTCCCTTTGCCTTTAAGGATAGAGCTAAGAGCTGGTTGTATTCTTTAAGACCCAGGTCAATAGGATCGTGGGGCGAGATGACCCGGGCATTCTTTGACAGATACTTCCCACACCACAAGACGGATGTCCTAAAAAAATAGATCTCCACCTTTTCCCAGAAAGACAGTGATACCCTTTATCAAACATTGGAGAGGTATAAAGAGTTGTTAGTTAGTTGCCCTCACCATGGATTTGAGAGTTGGCGTTTAGTTAGTTACTTCTATGATGGGTTGACACCTAGGTAGCGCCAATTCGTTGAGACGATATGTAATGGTGAGTTTATCCGAAAGGCTCCTGATGAGGCCCTCGAGTACCTAGATGACCTAGCTAAGAAGTCTCATACCTGGACTGAACCTAATTCCATGGATAGCACTGATAGGACACATCTCACTCCTCCCAGCAGAAGCTTACAACACTTTAGGGAAGAGGATGGTCTTAAGGCACAAGTTGAGCTATTGACCAAACAAATAGAAGCCTTAAAAGGCAGAGATAGCAGAACTATATATTCAGTAGCCCAGCTAGAATCCCAAAAGCGCACTGGGTATGATGAGATTATGGGACCATGTGAGGAACAATTCCATAATGTAGGGATGTACCAGAAGTCTTATACCCCATACCCAGACACCCATAATCCTAGCTGGAGGAACCATCCCAACCTTAGTTGGAAGCAGGAGTCCCATCAGCCGAGTCAAACATCACCACCTAGAGGATACAGTACCCCGCAGTATCACACACCTATGGTTTCTAGAAATTCTCTAGAGGATACAGTGCAAGCATTTGTGGAAGCCCAGAAGGTGATCGTGGAAACCCAAAATAAAACAAACCAAAGGTTTGAGTCATTGATAGCTCAAGAAAAATTCCCATCTCAAGCTCAACCAAATCCACAAGGCCAACACATGGCACAGGCTAATCACGAAACAACTAATGTGAAAGGTGTCAATGTTATATTCACTAGAAGTAGTAAAGAGGTAGAGACACAGGATATTCCAAAAACTGTAGGAGACAATAAAGATATTGATACCACCACCCCACAGGAAGATCGAGAGCCACCTTACCAGGTTAGAGTACCATTTCCTCAAGCCCTTAGGCCCACTATCAGAGCTGCAGACCCAAACGGTGAGATCCTAGAACATCTTAAGCAAGTAAAGATCAACCTTCCGTTGTTACATGTAATCAAACAGGTTCCCACATACGCTAAGATTTTAAAGGATCTATGTACTATGAAGAAGAAGCATCACGTGAAAAAGACTGCATTCTTGACAGAGCAGGCAAGTACAGTAATTGAACAGAGGACTCCGCCAAAGTATAAAGACCCTGGATGTCCCACCATTACCTGCCACATTGGCACCCATGAGTTTGGTCAAGCATTATTAGATTTAGGTGCTAGTGTTAATCTCATGCCATATTCGATTTATGTGCAGTTAGGGCTTGGCGAGATTAAACCTACATCAGTAGCTTTACAGTTAGCTAACCGATCCATTAGAACACCACGAGGAGTAGTCGAGGATGTCTTAGTTCAAATTGATAAATTCTACTACCCCGTTGACTTCCTAATTTTAGATACCCAGTCTGTGGTTAATGTTGAGTCCAAAATTCCGCTTATCTTAGGTAGACCTTTTCTTGCTACAGCTAATGCCCTTATTAATTACAGGAACGGTCTAATGAAGCTATCATTTGGAAATATGACTCTAGAGGTAAATATTTTTCATGTTGAAAAACAACCACGGGATGATGATGAGTGTCAAGGTACATACATGCTCGAAGCAATCCTGCCAAAAACAGCTTCTCTACAACATGAATCAAATGCTCTTGAAGTGAAAATGATCCTAAAAAATCGTAAAAGGAGGAAAAGAAGAGTTCGTGTTCAATTGAAGATGATACCTGGAAAGTTAAAAAAGGGGTTAAATCAACGTTTTAATATGTGCAGTCAAGATTTTCAGCCACCAGACCATGGAGGATCAGTGAATACACTACTGCAGCCAGACAGAAATTCCCCCTCATGCCTTTATCAGTACGCTTGATGGAAACCACCATGACAACTTGAGTGCTTGCGTCTGGCTGAAGATGTTAAACTTAGCGCTAGCAGGGAGGCAACCCTTGCATTTGCATTTATTTTAATTTATTTATTTTATTTACTTTAGTTATACTTTATTGTGTGCTAATTGCATGTTTCATTTTTTTATTTTGCATGAGTGTTTATACAGGAGTCGACACAACCTACACAGCCACACAACTCCGAGTCTGGTAGTGTTGTTCCTTAATCTTTTTTTCTTTATATTTATCATACATTGAGGATAATGCAAGTTTTAAGTGTGGGGGTGTATGCATGCGCATGAAAATACCTGTCATATATTCATAAAAAAATTTGTTTTATTTTATTTTTAGTCCCTGATAGTTAAACATAGTTCCTATGATGATATTGTCTGTGTTAGGAAAAAATCTTAGAAACGATAAGTCCTTTAATGTACTTTTATCTGATGACTTGAGTAGTTTATCTATGTTAGACTCGTAAGCACTTAATTATGGGTTTTTAGCAGTGAAAGCCTGAGTAGTTAACAAAGTGACTAGTTGAAGAAATTGTATGTCGATGAATGACCGTTTGCTTAGATATCTAACCTGATTTGCTTGTGTTATGACGTAAGGTATGGTTGCAAATAAAAGAAAAAGTCTCTGAAGAAAGACATTGAACCACCTATAACCGATAAGCGTGAAGCTACCCATGGGCGAGTATTAGGACCACCATGAGGAGAAATGCTACCTTAAAGGGTAGGTGTGTTGAAAAAAAATTCAAAAGAAAAAGCAACAAGAGACTAGAAAGAAAAGAAAAAAAAATCATACCATATTGAGCACACATAAAAAGCAACTACAGAGCTTAATTGAGATATCTAGGTTGGTTAGACCCATCGACCCCGATTTTTAAACGAAATCATTTGAGTTGGCTTACCTAGGAATAAAGCTGTGAACGAACCTTAGCGCACACACACTGTGAGTCTAGCTTAGATGATTTATTCAAAGATTTAGATTTGAGTTGCGTTGAGTACTCTGAAAGTTCTATGGTTTCATTAATATACATTCTCTGATGACAAACTTGTGTGAAACTATTGGGAGTATTTAATTTTTATTTTTGCATGATTGTATGTTTTGGATGACGTTTGTGGGTATCGTCGTTGTAAGCCCTCACGAGACTATAACATGTCCACTAGGGACACCTAGGGGTTTAAAGGCCTGTTGCATACGCTAAATGCAATCGTGATCCCTACGAAAGTGGTTTAGATAGTTTTCATTTATTTAATTCTCATTTTATTTTACGCTTGAATTGCTAGGGACTAGCAATAAGCTGGTTGGGGGTTGTGATAAGTTCATGAAAATGTACTTTGAAACATCACTTATCTAGACTTATTGTTAAGTATTTAGTTATATATTTTATGTTTTAGTACATAATTTCTATTGTTAAATTAATTTAAAAATGTTTATTATTTACACTAATTTAGCGATTTTTATTTGTAGGAATATTAATACATGGATCCAGGAATATTCACGAGTATTTTAGGAACCTCTAGGAACACACAGGACGAGCAGGGAGCATTGGCGCCATGACGCCAAAAATTACATACAAAGCACAGAGGATATGGTGCCACCAAAATACACACAAGGCGCCTAGGCGCCATATATGCAATACACTCATGGCGCCATGGCACCAGCAAGCACATTAAGGCGCCATGGTGCCCTAAGATAAACAATGAATTGGCGCCAAGGCGCCAATGAAGAGCCAGACGCCTTGGCGCCTCCAGCACAACCTGCCAGGCCATTTTCCAGAGAGTTTAGTGCCACGGCGCTGCGGGAAGAAATCCTACGCGTTTCAGGTCTCGATTTTAGGGTTTTCTGAAATCCTAATGACACCCTGAGACTGTTATAAATACAACTGTTCATCCAGACTCAACAGAGAGGCTAGTTACACAATTACAAAAAAAGAAATCAGAGCTGTGCAAATTCCTGGGATTAGAAACAATGATTTATCCGATGATTCCCCATACTATCTCTACTGTTTCTTCATCTAGCATGCGGAACTAATCTCCCTAGCAAAGCTAGGGGCGAACTCTTGTACCCAACTCTTGTATTCTTGTTATTTGATTCATGAATGATTTTAATTGATTAATACAATTGTTATTCTCTTCATCTCTTTATTCTATTGATTATTTGAGAACTATATTTTATTAGTTTACATATAGATTCAATCATGCTTTTTCTATGTGTTGTTGATAAAATTGGTTTGATAGATTAAGGTTGTTTTGCAAGTTGATCTTCTGCTGCAGTATTGCCCGATGGTATATTGTCGTTAGATAGGTTGTAACGATAACCTTGTGAGTTGTGAACGTAGAGAAGATTGAATGACAATTACCTTAGAACTTAAACTGGTGTAGAATTGAATATCTTCCAATTGTTGATTTGGGACGTGAAATCATCAATTGTGTAATAACATGAATCGATAACGGAATATAGGTAATAGGTGCAAGAGGGAACCCTGATGCTTTGCTATCTTTCTCATTATTATTAAAATCTTTCAAGTCTTTGAATTCCTTAGTTTTCCATCACAATTTAATCTTTTCTTAAAATCGGTTATTGCTCAAAGTTCTTGATTTAGTGAATCAGTTTCTTTGTAACCATCTCTCTGTGGAATCGACACCCCAACTGTACAGCGATAATCGCGAGTCATATTTGGGCGTAATCAGTGGTTTGGGCTTTGTTGGCTGATAGGTATGACAAAGTCGCTTATGAAGGTGGCTGGTTGTTTCTCTTGAGGTGGAGTTTAACGTGGGCTGGTGTTTCCTGCGTCTTCAACTGCCAGGTTTTCTGCTAGTGTGGATGACTTTCACGCTCGGCTTCATGTTAGGCTTTGTTGGGGCAACTCGAGTTCATGGGCTGGTATTTGTTTGCTTGCTTTGGCTGGCTTCTTCTTCTTGATTCAACTATTAATCTGGAGTTATTGGTCTGGCTTGGGAGTATTGGGCCTGCTTGTGCTGATGGTTATGAGCTGATCTGCGCACATAAGCTGCTTGGACAAACTATTCATTATTGTGTCGTATATTCCTTTAATTTTGGTTCGTTGCCTGCTGGTGCTTGTGGTTATGGGCTTGGTTTTGTTGAGGCACGTGATGTTCCGTTTTTTGGGCTGCGTGGTTCAACTTTGCTTTTGGGCTGCTTTGCGACCGCGAGTGAGCATTGGACAGACTATTGGCTAATGGGCTGTGTTTTGGTTTGTTTTTTGCTTCGTTATTAATGTTTTGTTTGTTTGAGCTTGTTTGCTCTTTCCTAGGGTATGTCCCTTGTATTTTTATACAGGTTTTTTTGGAATAAAATTTTGTAACTTTTCTTAAAAAAATTTCTGATATGTTATCATCATGAACTAGACCGAGAGATAAATATTCTATCTGGGAAAATCTGTCAATTGTATTCTAAGTAAACTCTTATTCATTTGGTCAATGGTAAATTATTGTGAAGTTTACGGTTACCTTGTCTGCCTGACAACTTAAAATATATGGGCTCTAAAGTGCCCTAATAGTTCTTCTACTATTCTGTCCTGGTTCACCGCCTGGTAAAACATCTAGGTACCTAGTCACCTTATCCCTATTCATGTTCTGCTGCTAGTAAATTATTTTGAGTCATGTTTTGTCTTGTTACTTCAATTGGAGTTGGCGCTTAAAGCGCCAATCTGAATAATATATTGTATATTATTTTATTATTTATTAATAAAATAACTATATTTTTATTTATCTCTTTATTAATGGTAATGTCATTTCACATATAAGATTAATATATATATATGTAGAGAATGACATCGACCTTAGAATAATCATGTATTAATATTGGACACTTGATGGTCCGACTTTGGGATAGTATTACTATTATAAACTTTTCCTAAAGTAAATATATCTTGTTTGGTTTTGGAATAGAGTCAAGTTTCTATAAGCTAAAAGACTAGCACATGTAGTATATTGGAATTGGAGTTCCAATGGTTTAACCCGATGTACCATGAGCGAGAGAAGCTCGTATAGACATATGAGTATTTGTTGGAGCGAATACTGAATGACTGACAGGTGATTCCTAATAGTTTTAAGTACACACCACCGTCAATAGGAATCTCCTCAAGTCAAGTAGCATATGTGATACTTTGAGTATAGGATAACATTGATTTTATGTGTAATCCTGCACACTTTGATGCCATAAATGTCATATAGCTTTCATGGATTGATCGCTAGATGTTTATTGGGTGTGGACCGATGCACTCATTAATCAAGTGCGTATCAAGATAGGATTCATCGGCCCGTATGTGTACTGTAAGAGATTTAGGTATCCATGTATGTAAGTCACGATTCTTAAGACTTTTTCCAAAATCTATCACCTAGGGTGGATCGCATATATCTTAAATGGTGTTATGATTAGTTGTAAAGAATCGTGGTGTTCTATAATATTTCAATAAGGAGAAGAAGATTAGATCTTGGAACCAAGCTTGCTAGCTTTGGGAATTCTCTACAACAATAAGGAGAAGAAGTTTGGATCTTGGAATCAAGCTTGCCAGGTAAGTTTTATATTCTCCAAAGTTATGTTTTCATTAGTGAGACATTTAGTGATAAATTATATATTTGATACATAATAACATAACTTGATGTTGAAATTAGGCTTATTAATTGTGTACAGATGCTTTGGAAGTATCAACACAGTACGCTTGTAATTGGATTAAAATGTTCATGTGGGACATGAAATATAAAATTAGAGCTTTTGGAACTCTAGATGATAGCTTGAAGCTATGACTACCATTGTAGAATCACTCGACCATCTTTGAGTGACCTAGAATTATTCATGAGTTACTTTATTATGGGATTCTATTTTGGTTTATGTTTTGATTCAAAGAAATGCATATATGTATTCAGAATACATGTATGTTTGTTGTATAACATGTTTTGATGTTTGTTTTTAATGTTAAAATTGGACTTTTAGGCGTATTGAGGTGTTTGGAGAAAATTGGAAGTATTTATAATTAGATTAAAGGTAAAAATACTCTCTGCTAGCATTTTACACAAGGCAGTGTCGCGACACTGAACTCTCAGAGCTCCGGACGTCACAATGCTCACTTTGTATGTCGTGACGCTGAGCATTTGTAAATTGGGCATTGCGAATCCGAAGCTCGAGCGTCGTGACACGTTGACAGCTACTATCCATGAGTGTTGAAACTTTATTTTCTCCGTTTCGGAGTTTCCGTACTCCGTTTAGTCCCTGATTTTTCCTATACACTCGTAATGAAATATAATATTCTATAAATAATTTAAAAATACACTTATCCTTGATATCCATGGGTTAGACCCACTTCTGCTGCACAAGGCACTGATATGAACTTAGGATTCCCACATTCGTCCCAACATAATGGTATCAGAGTAGGTCTTAACCACACAACACATGTCACATGTTTGACATGTATTTGAATCTATGTCTCTATAATTTTAATTTAACTATGTATATGTTATATTAGATATGCACTGCATGTTTTAAATTAAAATTTTTATTTTGACCAAAGCATGTTAATGACTTGATTGTCTTAAATCTCTCATGATTAGGTGATTACTTTTATGTAACAGTATTAATAATGCTGGAGCATTATTAGATGATCCTTCTTGTCAATACGGAGATGAATGAGTTCTTATTACTTATGCTCAATGTTAGTGTTCCCAGAATATGCCAAGGATCTAATAAGCAAGAAAAGGTGTTCATAGATTCATTATAAGTTGCGGAATTACTTACATTGGATGGATTTGAGCTTTCAAAATTTTGAATGAAGATCTCCAAGATCCTTCATTTGTGTTGATTCCAAGCTTTGAGTTGGTTTCCCTATCACCTTAGAAGACTTCTTCAAGTGCTAGCTTTGTTGATTTTGCAACAAAATCAAAGAGAGGGAGACTAGAGGTTCACTCCCAAGCAAGAATGAACTAGGGTTTGATTTGTGTCAAGTGTTATGTAATGAGAGAGAGAGATGTCTTTTGGTAAAACCAAATTACCATTTTACCTAAACAAGGTGGTTGGGTAAATGGTTTCACCAAAACCATTCCAAGGTAGTTGGAAAGTTGGTGGCTTGGCATAAATGCCAACTACCCTCCCAACTACCACATGTGAAGTGGGCCCCATATTTGAATTCAAAATTCAAATGTCTCTACGAATATTTACCGCGGCTCAGATCCGTTTAATCCGATTAAATGAACTTTCGTCGCTAAATAATTAAATCTAATTTAATTAAATAACGATGCCTTGCAAATATATTACGAACGTCGTTTATGAATTAATTTTAAATTAATTTGTTCGTTCGTATTAAAGTCCGACTTTAATTTCGTAATGAAATCTAATTCATATTAATATATCTGATATATTAATTTTAGTCCATACAAATAAATTAAATAGAAAAATCAAATTTAACTATTAAATTTATTTTACCGATTAATTCCAAATTAATCACATTCTCTCTCTTCCGAACACATTTAATCCCAGATTAAATAAAGCCACAATTAATCGCAGATTAATTTTCTCTCTCTAAATTAATCCCAGATTAATTCTAGTTTCAGTCAACTGTCATCTGTGAATCTTTGAGAAGGGACCTAAGAGACCTCTAGATATGTTGGCAGTAAATCCTGTTATCGGACTATCCGATTTAGTACGTACCTCGTACTACGTGCTAACCAATTTACAAGACATGGTTGGCTTCTAGCAAAGCACCATGCCTACCCAATTCTCCAGAAATATTCTTACTGGAATATACAATCTATGTCAGGCGTAGTGTACCAAGTATTGCATTTAGCGATCCTGTATCAGATGTCACGTGCTAGGCCTGGGGCTGGAATTGTGTCTGCCCTGTACGAAGCACATGTCAGATGTCTGGTAACTAGTCTCTATAATCAGATGAACATGACCTAGTCATATCATCCCGATGACTGCAGTACTTAAGAGTATTAGTTCCGTATTCTACGTGGCATCATCTCCACTATGACTGGAGTGATACATCCGTCTTGATATCACACCCAATACACTACGATTCTCAATATACCCAGCAGAGGCGTACACAGAACTGGTTAAAGCCCTGGACGACCAAAATCAAAGCATATTGATTGTCGCAAGTATTAGCGGTGAAAGTCTCAGGTTAAGACCAAATACACCTACCCTGATTTCGGACTTCCATAGACACATAGTCATACTACCAATGGAATTCCGAGGGGTCTATCCAGAGTGAAGCTATTTTTTGTACCATCTGTAAAACATAACCTCCTATTACACTTGCATGAGTATCCAATACCCAAATATATGAGAACTATGCTATTGTGCCCTCACAACGCGCACAAGTGTAATACTAGTCTTTTACGCATTATCGATGTCCAACCTCGATAATACTTTGACTAGGGATATTTAATGATTAATCCTTGGAGGACTGATACTGTCTCATATCATCTCAATCCAGGAACTAATCATAAAGACCTTCTATCATTTATACATCTAGGTGATCTAATCACAAATGATAAGAGTGCAATCTCCTTGTCACATAGTTAATTTGTACAACAACACCATGATATGTACAAATAGTGATGATATGGGTCATAATTATCCAACACTCAATACCGTCATTATTGTGAGGGTATACGTAGACTCGGACCGCTTCCAGTTTCGGTTCTGGAATCGAAATCGGAACCTGACCGGTTTGGTTAGGGTTCCGACCCTAACCGAACCGGTTGGAATCGCTGGAACTATTAGCCATTAAGAGCCAACCCAACGGCTAGTAGCTTTCTTTTTGCCCCAATGTGCAAAAAAAAAAAAAAAAATTTGGGGAATTCCCAAATTACCCCTAATAACAGTAACAAAACGGTTAATTTTAGGGACATTTTAGGAATCATAAAAATATTCTAAAAATGTTTAAATATGGGTCATTTTTCATTATTTTAACACTCCAATTTCTCAATTCTCAATCCTCTCAATTCCTATAATTCTCTCATTCTCAATTCTCTAATTCTTTAAAATTTCGTAAACAACAAATGGCAAGCTCATCTGATAACACAATGTCAGATGTGCCAATCCAAGAGAGCGACCATAGTATCGGTTCACAGAGAAGAAATGTTAAGTCTCGTTCCTCGGATTTTTTTAAAATTCATTTTCATTTAGATGGTACTGAAGAAGGTTCAAGAGCAGTATGCAACTATTGTGGGGTTTCTTACAAATCTTTTGGTGGATACGACAATATGATCAAACACTTGGAAAGACATCATGCTGTGGAACTTGGACTTGATATGATGCAAACTCAAATGGCCGGGTACGCATCATGTAGTAGAAGTACGAGTGCTTTAAATTTATTTAAATATTCTGATGCTAAAAATAGAGAAAAATTTACTAAATTAACTTGTATGACACATCTTTCTTTAAGTTTTGCTGAAAAAATACTTTTACTAATTACGTTCAAAATGCTTTAAATCTTGCTGCATGTAGAATGACTAGAAATACAACAAAACTTCAAAATTTTAAATTATACAAAGATGGTAAAATTATTTTAAATGAAACATTTAGAGATATTAAGAGGCGTCTATCTATTTTCTGATATTTGGAAAGACCATTGGCGAACACAATCATACATAGGTGTCACTGATCATTGGATTGATGCATCATGGAACATGAAAAAATGACTTATTACATTTTAAGTTTTTGATGAACAACATACTGCACAAAATATTTATAGAACGATGAAAGTAATTTTTGATGAATATGGTTTATTAGGTAAAAATTTAATAGTTGGATTTGATAATGCATTTGCAAATACTGTATCAATCACTGATTTAATAGAAATATGCGAACCAAATTTAGAGGGTCATTTTTTTCATGTTCGTTGCACATGTCATGTCCTTAATTTATGTGTTCAAGTTGGATTGGAAAAATTATCACCTTTCATTGATCCTATTAAAAAAGCACTTAATTGTATTTGGTCATATTCTCAATTTAAGAGAAAATGGGCCAAGTTTTGTAAATTTAATGGTATTAAACTGATAAAATTTTCACTTCCAACACGTTGGAATTCAACTTATTTTCTTTTATGTCAAGCTTTGCAATACAAAGATGCATTATGTAGTTTTTTCTGAACATGTTCAATATATCACACTTTTTCTAGTCAATGGTAAATTTGTGATAAAATTTTAGATATTTTAAAAGTGTTTAATGATGCTATAAAAAATTTTAGCAGAGTTTATTATCCTACAACACATTTATTTATTCTTGAAAGTTTGAATATTGTTGGTACTCTAGATGAGCATGTTGATAGTCGTGATCCTAATGATATTGTTTTGTTTGAAGCTGTTAATGTTATGTAACAAAAATGGTTGTATTATTTTAAAGACATTCCTTTACTTTTATGTTATTGCTGCTGTTTTTGATCCTAGATTTAAATTATAAGTTTTGAATAGTGCTTTACCCGCTTACTATGAATATTTAGGAATATTATATGAAATTGATATTTCAAGAATAATAGCTAAAATAAAAATTGATTTAATAGAGTTATTTAATAATTATGTTAGAAGATATAACTTGCAATCAGTAGCACAATCTAGTAGTAGTGAAACAACCGTAATGTAATCAAGACTTAGCGCAGGTGATCGTTGGTCATTACAACGAAATAAAAAATATAGGGATAACACGACTAATAATCCAGAATTAGATAATTATTTATATACAAATTTTGAGTTTTCAACTGAAAATTTAGTTAGTAAAAATTTTCAAATCCTTGAATGGTTGAACCGATTTCAAAATATATATCCTGTATTATCAATTATTGCTAAAGAGATATCAGCAGCACCTGTTTTAAGTGTTGCGGTTGAGCAAGCCTTTAGCATGGGAGGCATTATATTGGAAATCAGACGGTCTTCATTACATCCAAGCACTCTAGAAGCAGCAACATGTGTGGATGATCTGATCCGAGCTAATCTGAGGCAACAAGAAAATGCCCCCAATGAATTTGAAGACTTGTTCGATAATGCATCTGCAAGTACAAGCGAAACTGGAGCTGAAGGATGATGATGATTGATAATTAAATATTTAAATAATTGTAAAATTACAATGGAAAAATATCTTTAAAATATAATGGAACTATGCGACATTTGATTCCTCTCACCTCTGGAGGATAAGTAGGCAATGTAAATTTTTAAAAATTGAAGTTCAAGCTCTTTAATTTAATAATTTAATTGTTATTTTTTTAGATAAGAATTTTATTTGTAATTTAATGTAATTTTGTAATGTAAGTTTATTATATAAATTCAAATTCATTATTTTAAATTATATTAATTTATCAATCTCAATTTTTTATTTTCAATAAAGAAAAAAAAATTGAATGGAACAGGAATTGGAACTGAATGGTTCGATTTTGGTTCCACATTCGTGTTGGATAGTTATGACCCATATCGTCACTATTTGTACAGATCACGGTGTTGTTGTACAAAATAACTATGTGACAAAGGAGATTGCTCTCTTATCGGTTGTGATTAGATCACTAAGATGTATAAATGATAGGAGGTCCTTATGATTTGTTCCTGGATTGAGTATGAGATAGTATCAATCCACGAAGGATAAATCATTAAATATCCCTAGTCAGAGTATTGTCGAGATTGGACATCGATAAATACGTAAAAGACTAGTATTACACTTGTGCACGTTATGAGGGCATAACGACATAGTTCTCATATATTTGGGTATATGATACTCATGCAAGTGTAATAAGAGGTTCTGTTTCACCAATGGTACGGGAAACAGCTTCGCTCTGGATAGATCCCTCGGAATTCCATTGGTAGTATGACTATGTGTCTATGGAAGTCCGAAATCAGGGTAGGTGTATTTGGTCTTAACCTGAGACTTGCACCGTTAATACTTGCGACAATCAATATACTTTGGTTTAGGTCGTCCAGGGCTTTAATCGGTTTCTGTGTACGCCTCTGCTGGGTATATCGAGAATCGTAGTATATTGGGTGTGATGTTAAGACGGAAGTATCACTCCAGGCATAGTGGAGATGATGATCGCGCAGGGATACAGAACTGGTTCTCTATAAAGGTTGCAACCGTCGGGATAATATGACTTGGTCATGATTATCCGATAATAAAGAGACTAGTTGCTTGTCATCCGATATATGCTTTGTAAGAGGTAGACACTGTACCAGCCCCAGGCCTTGCATGTGATCATCCGATACTGGATAGAAATACGCAATACTACGTATATTACGCCTGATATAGATCCTTTATTCCTGTAAGGATATTTCTGGAGAATTGGGTAGGCATGGCACTTTGCTAGAGGCCAACCTTTTCTTGTAAATCGGTAAAACGTAGTACTTGGTACGTACGTATTTGGATAGTCCGACGACCGAATTTACTACCAACATATCCAGGGATCTCATGGGTCGCTTCCCGAAGATTCACCGATGACTTATGACTCGCACTTTAATTAACCTGGGATTAATTAGAAGAGAAAGAAAATTAATCTGGGATTAATTACGGAGATATTTTATCTAGGATAAAATGTCATTTTATGAGAGAGAACGATTAATTTGGAATTAATCGATAAATTAATATATTCGATATATTAAACAAAATTGGATTTCAACGCGGAATTAAAATTAGATTTTAATTCGGGCGAACGAGTTAATTTGGAATTAATTCGTTAGTGACTTGAATAGCATGATTATTTAATTAAATTAGATTTAATTACGACGCAACGGAGAACTCGTTAATTTGGAATTAACGAACCTGAGCCCGAGATTATTTGCGAATGCATTCGCCTTTTGAATTCGAGTGCGGCACGCAAGTCAAATCAAGCGTCAAATCGTTAGTCGCATCAAGCGTCAAATCACTAGTCACTCCAAGCGTCAAATCACTTGTCACTTTGAGTGATGTGACTTGACAACTTGAGTGATGTGACTTGACACTTGATGGATGTGAATAGTGATGTGGTAGTTGGAAGGTATTTAATTGTTATTTACCTTTGACTTTTGTAATGAAAAATTTGGTATATGTTTTAAAAATCAATTACCAAAATTACATTACACTTTTATCTCTCTATCTCCTCCATTTTTCCTCTCTTCTACACGCCCATGGAGGGCATTTTCTTCACTGTTCTTGGCAGTGAACTGCCGTGAGTCTTGAAGGAAAAGAGAAGCAAGTGTTTGATTTTTGTGGCAAAAATCATAAGAGCTAACACTCCGAAAGACATGCGAAGGTGATAGGGAAGTCCACCCATGAGCCGGGAATCGTTTGACGAAGCTTGGAGCTTGTTCAAGGAGCATCAATGGATGCCAAAATAGTGAGTTTTGAGCAGTCCACTGCCGAGCAGAAAAGGAATTTTTATTGCCTCGCGCGTCGCTCAACCGATCGATGTGAGTATTCTGTAACTCCATCATTGTATTCACTAATGTTTCATGCTTGTTTATTGATCCTTGGACCTTAACAAACTCCAACAACTCGTGGAACTGGGAACCGTTCATTTCAATTCCGATTCGAAACGAATCGAACCGCCAATTGGGTCTAGGTATACATGGTCGGAACTTAGGTCACTCCGGTATAATATTAAATGTAGCGTGATGGGTTCACGTAGTCACTCAATACCATCATTATTATGAAGGTATACTTACGAAGATCATTAGTTCACATTGACAATTATACACCTGGAACATATCTTGATCCAATATTGTCATTATTGTGAGGATAAGAAACGGTTCAGGACCAAAATTAGGTGTCACATGAATGTGATTGACCTTGGAAGTTCAAGACCAAACTTAAGAAATGGTTCAGGCCAAGACCGTCATTATTGTGAGGCTGGAGTAAATGTCATAGGATACACTTCCCGCTATGAAATTTTGATTATCAAATTTCTATTTCTTTATTAAGGGAGATTATGAATTACGTAAAATAGTGGGAGGACACTAATAGATTTAAAATCCATAATCGTATTAGTGTTTTTATATTGAAATGAAAAATATTCTGCTAGTGTTTAATTGTTGTCTTATAAATGGCTTCTGTAAATCAATTAGCGCGACTTTTGGATTTTAATAAACTGGAAGGAGCCGAAAACTATTTTGAATAAGAAATGAACATTCGTCTAATCTTGGAGTCAGAAAAGTGGAGCTATGTGACGCTCAATCCATTGCCTGTTGAAATCGATCATGATTCCACTCTCGAAGAACGTGTGGCTTTTAAAAAATAAAAGGATGATAACCTCATGGTGAAATCCTACATTTTAGGATCAATGGTTTCAGATTTGCTTAGACAGTATATAGAGGTACCTGATGCATGGAGCATTATGAGAACATTCAAGGAGTTATTCGAAGTAAATGTTTAAGCCGTGCTCAAGGATGGAGAAGCGGTTAGCATTCATATTTTGAACATGATAGACAAAATCCGATATTTAGAATGACAGGGAATTGTGATTGATGAACGGCTAGGCCGAAATATGATTCTATCTTCTTTTTCTGGTACTTATGTTGGCTTTCTGTTAAATTTTCATATGCATTTGATGTAAGATAGTTATGAAGAACATCATAACATGTTACGCATAGCGGAATAAGATTTGAAGAAAGGTAATCCAACTTTGTACTTCCATAGTGGAGCAAGCTCTTCAAAGACATATAGAAAGTTAATCAAAATGGGAAAGAAGAATAAATCAAAGAGAAACTCTAAGATGCACAAAGATGTAAGACCCCATGTAGCTCGTAATACATGTCTACACTATGGACACTAGAAGAAAGATTGTCTAGAGCTGAAAAGAACGGCAGAACCCTCTGGTACACTTTGTATTTTTCCTATTATTGACATCTTATTAGCCTTAGATGCAACTAGTGGATGGGTGTTAGTTCCACTCATATTTGCAACTCTATACAGGTTATGAAGGTTAAAAGAAGGCTGAACAAACGGGAGATCCAGCTTAGAGTTAGGAATGACGAGACATTGGATGTCAAAGCCATAGGAACGGTTGTTATAGATCTCCCCAATGGATGTGAATTTTTTTTACATGATTGTTATTATGTACCATCTTTTATCAGACAGATAATATCATTATTGATATTAGATAAAGAGGAATATAAATAAACATTAAATATGGTGCTTTATTTTTATATGATAAAGAAACTATTTAATATGTGAATATTCTTATCTAATGGTCACTATGCTTTGGAAACATATCGAAATGTCTTTAATATAGAGGAAAATACAGGTAAAAGTTATGAATTAAATAATACTTAATTATGACAT
Organism: Zanthoxylum bungeanum; assembly: GCA_019454045.1. Lineage (NCBI taxonomy): Eukaryota > Viridiplantae > Streptophyta > Magnoliopsida > Sapindales > Rutaceae > Zanthoxylum > Zanthoxylum bungeanum. Next base: position 73,970 of record SKCR01011697.1, read on the forward strand.
ATGAGATTTGTAACATCCCCGATCTGAGAGATGTTACCGGCAGGGGATAGTAGAACTAACCCCTTAAGCCTCTGATTTTCTGACTGAATTCTAAACTATGCAAATGCAATGTCGTACATGGAAACTATAATTCAATTTAAAATACTTTTATTTCTCGTATCTATGTACTCTAATTACTTATCTTTATAAACACTAACTGGTAATTATAAAGACTCATACTATACTAGTGCATATAAGAAATTTTTACTTCGACACTGACTAGACTCTCATGTTATGTGACTCCATGCTGGTGGACTCCATCACTGGTGACTGCATCAGTATCCATCCTCTCGAGCTTGTGCTCCTCGATTCCCTACAAAACAATATAAACTGGAGGGGGTTAGATCGCTATACGATCTAAGTGAGTGGACTAAGAACTGAATTTGAAGTAAAAATCACTTAACTTTAAAATCATATTCTCAAAAACATCTTTTTTATGAAAACTCTTTTTTCTGAATCTTCGTCTTTCTGAAAAACCTCTTTGAAACTCTGTTTTTGAAAAGCTGGTTTCAGAAAACTATTTGCTAAGAATTTGGATCCTGAAACTGTGTTATGAAAACATGAAATCCAAAAACTGAAAACTTTTATGAAATCTGTATATCTATCTGAAAACCTGGACGTATGAGGGTGTTACGTATCACCGTCCCCCCATACGCCTAACTGGAGCTAGTAATGCAAATCCATGACTATGGGGCATTACGTATCGCAGTCCCCCAAAGCATTCCACTACTATCTTAGAAACTGGTGGTCTTGGGGCGTTATATATCGCCGTCCCCCAAGCCACAAACTAGAGCTGGGGGTGCGGATCTTTTGCTACCACCCAAGCTCAAACTGGGGTCTTTGGGTGTTACGTATAGCCCCCCCCTAGCCCAACTTGAGGATCTGAGAGCGTCCCCTCAGTCCTCAACATGTGCACATGCTATCTATATCCGTTAATTTCAACTGTGTCTCAAGTTACATACTGGGGTGAGTTTTTACCTCATGCCCCGGAAAACATGAAAACTATGCTGTAAATCATAAAACTGTAACTTTGTTTCTTGAAAAGCATTTTCTCTCTTAAAGCATAATTAAATATCATAGTGACTGAAGAAAATTTTCTAACGCCCTAAAGCGTAAAAATAGAAGTCTGTACGAAAATGTGAAATAAAAATCAAATGAAAGAAAAAGTGTCCACTCACAGTTTCTGAACTTAGCTGGCACCGAATTCCTTGATCGAAAGAATCTGTGATTCCTGCAGATACTCTATGGTCGGAACTTGGTTAGAATCATCGTAGTCAAATCACTTCGGTACTTTTAAAGATTCATTCGTATATCATGCAATTAAGACTTATAATAATCATATCTTAGTATAGGATATGTATATAGGCTAATATGAGACTTCAAGGGTGGCCTTGAATGCGTAAGAGTAGAGTTTAGGGGACGTAAAACTGTTCAGCCATGTTTTTGTTCCCGCGTCGCGACACAGGCCTTAGCGCGTCGCGATGCTCTCGAAGCAGAATCTATTCTGTCATTTCAGTTGCGCGTCACGACGTTAGGTCCATGTCGCGACGAGATCTGGAAAACCTGGTTACTAGTTTTTGATGAGAACCAGTCTGGAACGGAGCCAGACAAACCCACATAAGATTGAAGTCGTTCCCAAGAAACAACCAAGACAGTTCGGATAAGAAACTCTAAACCTCTGAAGAACAAGCAACAGAAACCTAGAGTGCTAATAGGACGCCACAAAGGGTTAGCAGTCTTTTGATAAGCCAAACCAGTGAGAACAAATTGAGGAACTCAATGCTCACGAATTGATAAATAATTTTATTGAAAGATAGTTGTGTGTTACAACCAAAGAGTTTAGCCTTTTTATAGGGAGGCCGCAACAACAACCCTAACCCACAAGGATAAAACGAAACCCTTAACCCATAAGGATAAAACGAAACCCTTAACCCATAAGGATAAAACGAAACTACCCACACACCACCAGGTGTGTATCCTAAAACTAAGCTAAGCTATCCCCACGTGCAAACCCTTGCACGCTTACCCTAATTCCCAAACATAAAATAATAATCTAAAGAAAATAGTTAAACTTAAATAATGGGCCGAAAACCACAAATGATAAGCCCTAAATAAATGAATAACAAATGTCAAATAACTATAATAGAATAGGCCTAAGTGACTCGTTCCTCCACAGTCTGAATAAGATTCACCGTTCTATGTTCGTCCAACGTCAAACCCATACTCAATGAGGTAGAAGTACGAGAATAGTTAGATACCATCTTCTGTATGAATCCATGCATAGCTTCTTGGATATTCTTAGCTCTAGACCTCGTGATTGAACCTTCTGGAACTTGTATTGTGGCGGTCCGTCCAGCATGTGCTGCATCTTAGGCGGTTGCATCTTGGGCGGCTGCATCCTAGGCCTCATCATGCCTCATCTCATTGAAAGGATTTGACCTCGAATCTGCATCAAATAAAGAAAGATGAGAAACATTAAATGACACAGAAATATTATAATCACTTGGCAAATCCACTTTGTAGGCATTGTCATTGATTTTCTCAAGAATCTGAAATGAGCCATCGCCTCGGGGTTGGAGTTTGGACTGCCGTTGCTTTGGAAAATGCTCTTTTCGCATGTGTACCCAAACCCAATCACCAGGTTCGAAAGAGACACGACGTCTACCCTTATTGGCATACGAGGCATATTTTTCGTTCTTCTTCTCAATGTGTTTTCTCGCTTTCTCATGTATAGACTTGACCAAGTCGGCCTTATTCTTACTATCTAGACTCACCCTCTCGTCAAAGGGCAAAGGCAATAAATCCATAGGTGTGAGTGGGTTAAATCCATACACAAGTTCAAAAGGAGAATAAGAAGTAGTGGAATGAATACTACGATTATATGCAAACTCAATGAAAGGTAAACATTCTTCCCAAGTCTTAAAATTCTTAGAAATGACAGTATGTAATAGTTGGGACAAGGTCCTATTAATGACTTCAGTTTGACCGTCAGTCAGTGGGTGGCAAGTGGTGGAAAATAACAGTTTAGTTCCCAGCCTACCCCATAAAATTTTCCAAAAATGACTTAAAAACTTCGCATCTCTGTCCGATACTATACTTCGAGGTACACCATATAAGCGAACAACCTCACTAAAAAATAAGTTAGCAATATGTGTGGCATCATCTGATTTGTGACATGCAATAAAGTGTGTCATCTTGCTAAAACGGTCAACTACAACAAAAATAGAGTCCCGACCCTTCCTAGATCTAGGCAATCCTAACACAAAGTCCATGGAAATATCTACCCACGGTGCCTGAGGAACAGGTAAAGGTATATAGAGCCCATGTGGTTGAACTTTAGATTTTACTTTCCTACAAGTAATGCAACCAGTACAAATGCGTATGACATGATTCTTCATTTTAGGCCAATAAAAATGTTCATTCAAGATATCTAATGTTTTTACAACCCCAAAATGGCCCATAAGGCCCCCACTATGTGCTTCACGGATTAATAATTCACGCATAGAACAACTAGGCACACATAGTTTATTCTCTTTAAATAAAAAATCACATTGTCTGTAAAACTTACCATAAGCACCTTTGTCACATGCAATGTAGATCTCAGAGAAGTCATGATCGCTTGTATATAAATCTTTGATAAAGTCAAAACCAAGAAACTTAGAACTCAATGATGTAAGTAAAACATACCTGCGTGAAAGTGCATCAGCAACCACATTTTCCTTACCTTGCTTGTATCGAATGACATATGGGAAGGTCTCTACGAACTCCATCCATTTTGCATGTCGTTTGTTAAGTTTTCCTTGACCCTTGATATGTCGCAGAGATTCGTGGTCAGTGTAAATCACGAACTCTTTTGGCCAGAGGTAATGATGCCACGTTTCCAGTGCTCTGACTAGGGCATAAAACTCTTTGTCATATGTTGGGTAACACAGCGGTGCACCATTGAGCTTTTCACTAAGAAAGCTATAGGACGTCATTCCTGCATAAGTATTGCCCCAATACCGACACCTGAAGCATCACACTCAATCTCAAAAGTTTGGTTAAAGTTAGTTAGGGCTAAAACAGGAGTAGAACATAATCGATTTTTAAGAAGTTTAAAGGCAGTCTCTTGTTCTTCCCCCTAATGGAAACCAGTAGTTTTCTTTATGACTTCAGTAAGTAGGGCAGCAATAGTACTAAAGTCTTTGAAAAACCTCATATAGAAACTAGCTAGTCCGTGAAAACTCCTAACCTCAGTGATGCTTTTAGGTGTAGGCCACTCACGAATGGCCTTGACCTTGTTTTCATCATACTCAATGCCTTGAGCACTAATGACATACCCTAGAAATATCACTTTTTCCATGTAAAAATCACATTTTTAAGGTTAGCATACAATAATTCTTTCCTCAAAACATCAAACACACCTCACACATGTCTGACATGCTCTTCTAAATTCTTGTTGTACACTAAAATATCATCGAAATAAACGACTACAATTTACCCAAAAGGCACGAAAAACATGATTCATTAGACGCATAAAGGTGCTGGGAGCATTTGTAAGCCCAAATGGCATCACATGCCACTCATATAACCCATATTTTGTTTTAAAGGCAGTATTCAATTCATCCCCTTCCCACATTCTAATTTGATGATATCCACTTTTAAGGTCAATTTTTGAAAAAATACAAGAGCCATATAATTCATCCAACATATCATCTAATCTATGGATAGGGTGGCGATACTTTACAGTGATATTGTTGACTTCTCGACAATCCACACACATTCTCCATGTACCATCTTTCTTTGGGACTAACAGAACTGGAACTGCACACGGACTCATGCTCTCTCGTACGTATCCTTAGCTCATCAACTCCTCCACTTGCCTTTGGAGCTCCTTAGTTTCCTCAGGGTTGCTGCGGTAAGCTGGTCGGTTAGGAATGACCACCCCTGCGAATTGGTGGTAAACCTTGAGGGATCTCTTTTGCAAACATATCTCCATAATCCTGCAATAAAGAAGTAAACACACTAGGCAAAATAGTGTTAGGGTTAGTGTCATCCGAACTCAGAAAAGTTTCTCTATACAAAAGAGGATCTTCACTTTATTCCTGCATACTCTCTCATTAATTCTCCCTCTTTAGCAAAGAAACTATTTTTCATTCTACCCATACTCTCATTATTTTGTGCACGCTCACTGTTTTTATCACTCACTCCCCTGGAACTATTAACCTCATCCCCTCAACTCTCATTCACGTTCTTGCCTGCGGGTTCTTGCACTGTGGAAGTCTATAGCTTCATTTGATCCTCAAAGACTTCTCGCGGCGTCAACAGAACAAGTGTAACCTTTCTTCCATCTTTCTCAAAACAATATCTGTTACGAAACCCATCACGCATCACTCTCATATCAAACTGCCAAGAACTCCCTAGTAATAAATGACCAGCTTGCATTGGGACTACATCACATAACACCTCATCCTTGAATTTACCGATAGTAAAGCTAATCAAGACCTGTTTATTGACTTTAACCTCGCCACTGTTATTTAACCACTGCAAACGATATGGAGTAGGGTGTCTAAGTAAAGTTAAACCCAGCTTATCAACAAGTATTGTACTTGCCACATTAGTACAACTGCCCCGTCGATAATCATACTACATACCTTGTTCTGGACTAGGCATCTAGTATGGAATATGTTCTCTCGCTGTTGTACCATATCATCCTCAACCTTTGCCTGGGTATTTAAAGCACGGCGGGTCACAAGAGACTCCCCCTTGGCTGCATACTCAAACTATTCTTTATCAGTGGCGACCTCTAATGCGGGTGCCTCCTCCGCAATGTCTTTCCCATCAAAAATGACTTCACTATCACCCCCATATACATGGTCATTCTGTTAGGGCATTGTGATGCGATATGGCCATTCCCCAAACATTTGAAACACTTAAGGTCACGACTCCTATTTGGTGGGGTCTCGAATTTTGGTTTAGGCTTGGTGGTGGTATCTTCCCTTTGCTTTGGGGCCTCTGATCTAAACCTAGATGTAGTGCCATCCCTGTCATTATCTCCCCATTTAGGCTTCCATGTATTGGTTGGAACTGAATTTCCCTTGAATGCAGTTTTTCACTTCAGTTGGCGTTCCACTTTCATTGCCATATGTACCATGTCCTCTAATTCTATGTAATATTGCAGTTCCATTATATTCGCAATCTCCCTATTCAATCCACTTAGGAATCGGGCCATAGTTGCCTCACTGTCCTCCTCGACATTGGTGCGAATCATTGCAATTTCCATCTCCTTATGGTAGTCTTCGACACTTCGAAACCCCTAAGTAAGATTCTGAAGTTTATGATATAGATCTCGATAGTAATGATTCAGTAAAAACCTCTTCCGCTTAACTATTTTCAATTCTGCCCATGTAGTGATCGGTCGCTCTCTATGCCTCCGAATGTTGATCATCATCTGATCCCACCAGACAAGTGCATACTCAGTAAATTCAATGACTACCAACTTCACCTTCTTAAGCTCGAAATAATTATGACAGTCAAAAGAAGTTCTATCATACGTTCCAACTCTAGATAAGCTTCGGGGTCACTCTTGCCTTGGAAGGGAGGGATTGTCATCTTGACTTTACCTAAATCACCATCTTCCTCATTCTCATGATTCCTCCTGAACGGCCTTTCATTCCTACCTCTTCTAGGCCGAAATTCACCCATCTCTACCTCTGATACTCTATCAAACTCCTCATCATAATCAAGCTCATTCTCGGGCTCCATCTCGTCCATGGGGACAGTACGCCGCCCACCAGTCCTGGGGGGTACGTGTCTTGCCTCATTAGCTCTAATCCACCGTGTTGGCCTATTCCTCTGTGGAGTATTGTGTCTCATTGCTTGCACCTCATCTCGAACATCCCTCATCAACTCTAATACTCACTCGAACTCATGTTGAAGTTCTAACATTGTATTCACCACATCTCGCAATTAGGGCTCCTATGGGGAATTAGCATACTGACTTGTTGCTGCGTCTTCTCTGGACATGTTTGCTCTGATACCAACTGATGAGAACCTGCCTGGAACGGAGCCAGACAAACCCACACAAGATTGAAATCGTTCCTAAGAAACAACCAAGACAGTTTAGATAAGAAACTCTAAACCTCTGAAGAACAAGCAACAGAAACCTAGAGTGCTAATAGGGGCAACACAAAGGGTTAGCAGTCCTTTGATAAGCCAAACCAGTGAGAACAAATTGAGGAACTCAATGCCCACGAATTGATAAATAATTTTATTGAAAGAGAGTTGTATGTTACAACCAAAGAGTTTAGCCTTTTTATAGGGAGGCTGCAACCACAACCCTAACCCACAAGGATAAAACGAAATCCTTTAACCCATAAGGATAAAACAAAACCCTTAACCTATAAGGACAAAATTAAACTACCCACACACTAACATGTGTGTATCCTAAAACTAAGCTAAGCTATCCCCACGTGCAAACCCTTGCACGCTTATCCTATTTCCCAAACATAAAATAATAATCTAAAGAAAATAGTTAAATGTAAATAATGGGCCAAAAACCACAAATGACAAGCCCTAAATAAATGAATAACAAATGTCAAATAACTATAATAGAATAGGCCCAAGTGACTCGTTCCTCCGCGGCCTGAATAAGATTCACCATTCTATGTTCGTCCAACATCAAACCCATACTCAATGAGGTAGAAGTATGGGAATAGTCAGATACCATCTTATATATGAATCCATGTATAGCTTCTTGGATCTTCTTAGCTCCAGACCTCGTGATTGAACTTCTGGAACTTGTATTGTGGCGGTCCATCCAGCATGTGCTGATTGGGCGGCTGCATCATGGGCTTCATCAGTTTTCTTCTCCAACTTAAACCCAAATCCAAATCTTCCATCTTACTCCATTCCAACACTTCCAAACTAAATACCCATATTCAAAACATTAACTTACATTAATTTTTCATCATCAAAAACCATCAATTCATCATCAAATTCATTCTTAATCTAATAAACATTCTACCAAGTTTTTACCCAAAACTCAACAATTCCAAATTCTTTAGCTATTCATTGTTTAATTCCTAACAAGCATGCTATCAACATCAAAACCAATTCATGATCACAATATGGTTATTAATTTCTCAAAACCTTAAAACTTTAAAAATGGGTCATGGATTCTCACCTCTTTTCTCTTGATTTCTTCATCCCCCAAGTATTTCTAAGCTTCTTCTCCTCTCATTATTCCTCTTCCTTCTTCTTTTTTTTCTTCTTTCCCTCTAATTTTTCTTCTTCCTTATTCTTCTTATTCTTCTTCTTCGCTTCTTCTTTCCCTCCATTTTCTCACGGTTTTCCCCTTTCTTTCTCCTTCAATTTCATTTTTAATATTTGGTAATAGTGAATAGTTGTCCTTTATATCGTGGACCTAATTGATACAAGGAAGGGTGTAGAAATATCTTGAGAAATGGAGAAGTTTGGTGTTTTTGTCATTTGGGTCCGAAATCACTATTCATCCAGAATTTGACTTGTATTTTTGACCCGGTTCTTGTCTGATTTTGGAAAACTGTATAACGTGGAAGTTGTAGGTCTTGGTCTAAGCTTTCTGACGACATAAAATTCATAAAATTCTGAGTTCGTATGAAAACGTTCTGCCCAAAATACTATATATTGTACAAAAGGGGCATACGATACAGTTTCTTCTCGGGACCTCGAGAAATTTATCATCGTTCCCAAAGTCTTTTCATAACTGTATTTGAATCCCAACATGATTTATTTTACATTCCTTTATCTTGTACGTAATAATATCGTCTTAGGTAGTAGTAATATCTACCGGTCGTTACAAATTCTCCCACATTAAATAGGATTCGTCTTCGAATCCTCTCTGGCGTCTAACTCGTGGTTTCCTTGATCTTCTTGTATCTATCCTTTGTTGGCTACTTAATCCTTCTCTTTTCCGTCTTCATATGTCCTCGTTCTATAATAATTCTGCTGAGTACTTTTGACTTTTGTCCTTACTTTTACTCTTGTCTCTAAGATCTATTCTTTATAGACTTTCACTCATGCCTCATGATTCCTTATCATGAGCAAACTCTTAATAGCTGGTTTCTTGGCTTCCATCTAGGATCCTAATATCTAATACCAATACCTAATATTTCTCCACTCCATTTGTCCATCTTAACCTTAGAATTATTTCCTACCTTGGTTGTATCTCATCGATTCCTCTCTCCTAATCTTTTCCTTTTACTCCCTTATACTTTACTTCATTTTATCGACTACTATAGACTTTCTTGGTCTATTATTTCTTTCTTGCTTGAATTTCCTCTCCACATACTTATTACATCCCTAAGTTCTTGCCATCATTTGATTACTATTCTATCCTAACCTAACAACTTCCTTCCCGCCTTCCCAAAGTCTCACCTGATCATCCGTGAATTACATTATTGATCTTTCTTTTCTATTCTTTTATCTTACGTCTCTCGACAACCGCTTTGCATTAACTTATTTTTCCGTTCCTATGATATAAACCTACCAAACCACCCATAACCCCCGTTAAACCATCCTAAACCCATAGTGGTTTGGTCTCCTTAAGCTAGAGCTGGGTACCTTACGCAATTCCTTTCTAACTTTTTCTCAGTATTCTCTTCATCATTTCTTTATTTCACTAAGAGCTTACTTGGTCTATGTTTTATCCTTGGATTATATCTTATAGATCTCAATTTTCGATTTTCTCTGTTATTCTTTTATATCCATTGTCTTCTGATAAGCGGTCGCAACTAAGTATCTTCTCTTCATTAATTTCCATATTAAGGTAAACTTGCTCTCTCTTGGTTTTTTATACTATATTACTCTTCTATCAATATTATCTAGTATGTTTTCTCATAATTGTTATTACCCTTGACTATCTCAGTTTCCATACTGGTATCAACCATCTTGTTGATTTACTTTTCCGTTTCATTCTCTATTTGTATATACTACAAGTCATCCTTTCTTTCTTTATTTAAAGTATACCTTTCCTCATACGTCCTTGATTATCCTTAACATTGTAAATTACATTTTTATTCCATACTTAGGTATTACTTCTTCTCTTATTACTTTATCTAATGTTTCCCATTAATATCTATTTCTCGTATCATCATTCTTTTCTATATCGCTATCGTTGTACTTGCTCTTGGAGTATCTCAAGGTTACATTGCTCCATTTGTTATTGGTATCGTCTGAGGGTTGGGAGGGTGGGAGCTAATATCGAACTCTCGGTGTTTTGATGATATCCGCCTTTACCTAGCGCTTTTGTGTATACCTGTCTAATGTCTTTTCCTTTACTTGGTTTTACGATCAAAACTTCTTTCTTTTCTAATTTTACTCCTGATCATTTTAATTACTCACTTTACATCTTATACAAGTCTTTCCAGAAGTACCCTCTGTCATATTCCTTATATTATCTTCTTATCATTTCTATCGCTTAATTTCTTACATATACTAAGTTCTTCCTTTGGGTACTTCTTTAATCCTTTCACTATCTTTTTTTTAGGAGCTTATTCTACTGTAAAAATTCCTTCTCAATCATATTCTTTTGACTCCTTATTCTTTGGTCCATACAATACATTCTTCATAAAATCCTTTTTTTCTTTATACCATGAGGTTCTCTTACAAGTTACTCTAAGTTACTCACTATATCCTTATGAGTCATTCTCATCATAGTGTTAAACCTTCTCTTTCAAGTTCCTAGTCCAGGATTCCCCAAATTCATCACTTAGTTATCGATCTATCTCATGATTTTGTTTATCCTTTAATTATTGTCCTTTGCGGGTTCTTTCCTTTACTACGTTATAGGGTCCTACAATTATCATTAATTCAATCACTTCCTTGATACTCTCTATAATCTTCATATCATCTGCATATTATGTTTCTTCACCATACTTCGTACTATTAAGACTATTTGTGAGTCATTTTTCTATTTGTCCCTCAAATTTCAACTTTCTCTTGCTTATAAACCTTGATTGATCACTTTGCACTATCGTCTTTACTGATATTCTTATCACTTCCTTAAATACTTCCAATCTTATAGATTTATTCTTATACTTATCCTTATGCTTTCCTAAAAATCCTTACTAGCTCAACTTATCTGTGGTTTCTACGATATCTGGCTTTCTTAATCTATGAACTATCTTAAGTGTTTCCTTCTTTATTCTCTCAAAAATTCTTTGTTCTTTCTCATAGGTGGATGTTCCTATCAAAGTCCTTTTTATATCTCTTAAATAGAACCCCATTGGGTTTCCCTCACGGTCGTCTTATACTAATAGGGGCTGTTCACATCTCACTAATCCTTTTATTTATGTCTCGAGAAGTTTCTTTATCTTTGTTCTAGTACTTCATGTCCTGATGGAGTCCATTGCTCATGTAGATAGGTATGAGATAGACTTTATCAGGATAACTTCTTTAACTGGTGCCTTGGAGGAGTGAAAATCTATGTAGATAAAAGTCCTATCTATTGAGTCTCTTGACTATGGGGAGCTATCTATTATTCTAATTATTGTTCCATCTTGTTTGTCTACTAATTGAGTTCGAAGGACTTAAAGTCTCTCCTTTTCTTTGGAATTATGTCCATTAGAAAATTCCCTGCTCGTCCTTAAGTTCTTACTTTTCCTTCTTATATAACAATCTTTGGTTACTCATAGGATTCGCTACCTATACAACATATTTAAGGAATATTGAATCGACTCAGAGGAATTCTTCTAAGTAAGAATAGTATCTTACTTAATGAAAGAATCTTTTCTTTAATCTTTTCACCTTCTATTCTGTTCTAATCTTACTATGCTTGTCTTTACTGCTAGTCTTGGTATTATCCTTTATTACATAACTCCATGTCTCTAATTCATACCACTATAGATTCTGTCATTTCCCATCTGTTTCTATTTCTCTATCTTTATCTACCTCTGTATCTTACTTCAGTCTCCCAAATATTTATTCTCCATCATTGCTGTAGGTTTTGACTATGACACTATACTTACGCTTCATTCTACTGCTTTCGTCACCTCTAACTCTCTTTATCCTCACAGGTTTATTCTTGTATATTCTCATGGATTTCCATTTGATTTTAGACTGATCTACCTTCCAAATTTCTGAGTAAACTCTTTGTCAAACCTCTTAATATCATCTATGCCTATGAGACAGGTTCTATCAGAGTAATTCCCTTATCTGGTGTCATTGAAGGGTATTGAGGGCTAGATAGTTCAGGGTTTTGTCTCCATCAAATTTACTGGGAATAAGATAACTAACCATTTCTACTACTTACTTGGGAATCGAAGTTGGAGTTTGGGTATCTGGAATCCTTGTTTGACATCTAGATCCATTGGGGCTCTCAAGACTATCTTGGGTTTCTCACTCTTGTTATTTCTCGGGCTATTCTTCGTTACTTGGAAAGTTCACTATCTATAAGAGGATCTCAAAGACTATTGGATTACCTGAAAGGATTTCTGGAGTAGGAATGGAATCTTAATCTTGCTAGACAACTCTAATACTTATTGGGGCTTTCGTTACTTTCTTTTACTGCTATGGGTTCTAGTGTTTTATTTACTACTCTGATTTTATGCCCTATATCTTTTCTTACTTTTCTTTTAGCTTTATCTTTCTTTCAACTTTCTGGGTGGATATCCTTAGGCTTTTCTATTTCTTTCTATCTCTATACATCTCTGTATCTAACTGGTTCAAACTTCTAGGTATCTTTCTTCTAGTCTCCTCTTTTCTATTTTGCTCTTCGGATATCTCTATTGGGGCTTACTTTATGGTTTCTTAACTTATACCGAATTTCAGGAAGTAATCTAAGATAATCCTTAACTGAAATGAGGAAGAATAATTTAAATGGCTTGGAAGCATCTACTAAACTGTCTGTGAAGCTTGAGGACGTACTCGAGGATAGGACACTGGAGAGGTAGTGCCTCATATACGGGTATCCCGGACATACTACTTATACGAGACCCTAGTACTCTACCCACTACAGTCACTGACCATGCTCTGATACCATCTTTGTAACATCCCCGACTGAGAGATGTTATCAGTAGGAGATCGTAGTAGAACTAACCCATTAAGCCTCTGATTTTCTGACTGAATTCTAAACTATGCAAATGCAATTTCATACATGGAAACTATAATTCAATTTAAAATACTTTTATTTCTCGTATCTATGTACTCTAATTACTTATCTTTATAAACACGAACTGGTACTTATAAAGATTCATACTGTACTAGTGCATACAAGAAATTTTTACTTCGACACTGACTTGGACTCTCATGTTATGTGACTCCATGCTGGTGGACTCCATCCCTGGTAACTGCATCAGTATCCATCCTCCCGAGCTTGTCCTCCTGGATTCCCTACAAAATAATATAAACTGGAGGGGGATTAGATCGCTATACGACCTATGTGAGTGGACTAAGAACTGAATCTGAAGTTAAAATATCTTAACTTTAAAATCATATTCTCAAAAACATCTTTTCATGAAAACTCTTTTTCTGAAACTTCGTCTTTCTTAAAACTGTCTTTGAAACTCTGTTTTTGAAAAGCTGGTTTCTGAAAACTATTTGCTAAGAATCTGGATCCTGAAAATCGTGTTATAAAAACATGAAATCCGAAATCCGAAAACTTTATGAAATCTGTATCTCTATCTGAAAACCTGGTTATATGAGGGCGTTACGTATCGCCATCCCCCAAAGCATGCCACTATTGTCTCAGAAACTGGTGGTCTTGGGGCGTTACGTATCGCCGTCCCCCAAGCCACAAACTGAAGCTGGGGGGGGGTGCGATCTATGTTACCACTCAAGCTCGAACTGGGGTCTAGGGGCGTACGTATCGCCGTCCCCTAACCCAACTGGAGGATCTGAGAGCGTCCCCTCAGTCCTCAACATGTGCACATGCTATCTATATACGTCAATTCCAACCATGTCTCAAGTTACATACTGGGGTGAGTTTTTACCTATGCCCCGGAAAACATGAAAACTATGCTGTAAATCATAAAACTGTAACTCTGTTTCTTGAAAAGTATTTTCTCTCTTAAAGAATAATTAAATATCATAGTGACTGAAAAAAAAGTTTCTAACGCTCTAAAGCGTAAAAAATAAGTCTGTACGAAAATGTGAAATAAAAATATAAGTCTGTACGAAAATGTGAAAATAAAAATCAGATGAAAGAAAAAGTGTCCACTCACAGTTTCTGAACTTAGCTGGCACCGAATTCCTTGATCGAAAGAATCTGTGGATTCCTGCGGGATAATCTATGATCGGAACTTGGTTAGAATTATCGTAGTCAAAACACTTCGATACTTTTAAAGATTAATTCGTATGTCATACAATCAAGACTTATAATAATCATATCTTAGTATAGGATTTGTATATAGGCTAATACGAGACTCCAAGGGTGGCCTTGAATGCGTAAGAGTAGAGTTTAGGGGATGTAAAACTGTTCAGCCATGTTTTCGTTCTCGCGTCGCGACGCTCACGAAGCAGAATCTATCTTGTCCTTTCTGTTACGCGTCGCGACGCGACCTGGAAAACCAAGTTACTGGTTTTCTTCTCCAACTTAAACCCAAATCCAAATCTTCCATCTTTACTCCATTCCAACTTCCAATCTAAAGACCCATATTCAAAACATTAACTTACATTAATTTTTCATCATCTAAACCATCAATTCATCATCAAATTCATTCTTAATCTATTATAAACATTCTACCAAGTTTACCCAGAACTCAACAATTCCAAATTCTTTAGCTATTCATTGTTTTAATTCCGAACAAGCATGCTAGCAACATCAAAACCATTTCATGATCATAATATGGTTATTAATTTCTCAAAACCTTAAAACTTTAAAAATGGGTCATGGATTCTCACTGGTTTCTCTTGATTCTTCATCCCCCAAGTATTTCTAGCTTCTTTTTGGTTTTTTCTCCCCTTCTCTTCTGATCCTCTCATTCTTTTAGGTTTCTTTCTCTTCTTTCTTCTTTTCTCTTCTTTCTTTTCTGTCTTCTTCTTCTTCTCCTTCTTCATCTTCTCCCATTTTTCTTTTCCCTCCTATTTTCTCACGGTGTTTCCCCTTTCTTTCTCCTCAATTTGTTTTTTAAATTTGGTAATAGTGAATAGTTATCCTTTATATAATGGACCTAATTGATACAAGCAAAGGTGTAGAAATATCTAGAGAAATGGAGAAGTTGAGAAGTTAGGTTTTGTCATTTGGGTCCGAAATCACTATTCATCTAGAATTTGACTGTTGTTTTTGACCCGGTTCTGCATGATGATTTGGGAAAAATTATAATATTGAAGTTATTGGTCTTGGTCTAAGCTTTCCGACGATATAAAATTCATAAAAATCCTAGTTCGTATGGAAATGTTATGCCTAAAATACTATATATAGTACAATAGAGGGCTACGATACAGTTTTCTTCTCGGGACCTCGAGAAATTTACCGATCATTCCCAAATGACAACTAGTAACTTGAAGTAGAAGTTTTACCTGAATAGTAACTAACTTCTTTATTCTCTTTTCTCTTGTCTTTTTGCTTTTGTGTGCATTAGTTTCGCTACATTTTTACTTTTGTAAAATGTTTGTGGGTATCATTGCTGTAAACCCTCACGAGACTATAACTCGTCCACTAGGGACACCTAGGGGTTTAAAGGTTTGTTGCATACGCTAAATGCAACCGTGATCCCTACGAAAGTGGCTTAGTTTAATTTTAATTTTATTTATTGTTTTGCTCGAGGACTAGCAAAATGTTAGGTTTGGGGGTGTGATGAGCGGAAAATATATCAATATTTACCGCCCCTTTTACTTAATATTTTGTTTAGTTTCTCGGGTTTGATGAACGTTTTCATAAGTTTTAGTTTATTTTGCAGATAAAATAATATCGGGTCTTAATTAAATCATTTAGGACGAAATGTGGGTCAATTAAGGGTAAATATTGCACTTGATATTCTAATTCTGATGATTTCATGACCGATATTGACGAACCATCAAGAAGTGGTGTGGTTGTGTAATTATTAAAGTCATTATCAATCATTTTCAAAGCAAAATATAAATTAATAAATATTAATAAAAATTATCAAATCACCACCAAACAAGATAAGCAATTAGTAGAGCATTATGGATTTGGTGGAGTAAGTAATAGTGGAGAAATTATAACGGATTTGGTGGAGAATTTGATGGAGGCAAAATTTTTCCTATAAATACCAAGCCAATTCATTTGTAAAATTCATACTTTCTTCTTTGAATTCCTTAAGAAAAAATAAGAAGATTGTATCTTGTTTGTTATTTACAGCTTTCAGTAATTAATTTTCGCTTCGCATTTTCTTTTCTTTAATTTTCAGTTTTTACTTTCCGCAATTTACTTTTACGCACGGTACTTTCCTTTCTTTACTTTTTCAGTTTTTACTTTTCAAGCAATGAGAAGGTAATTCCCCCTTGCTGGGGTAAAATGTAAAGCTTTTATTATTGCTATTTAGATAATCTCCCTTAATTATAATATATAAACTATTTAAAACCTGACTTAATAAGGATACTGCTATATTGGCCGGTGGTAATTAATTATAAATTGGTTTTAACCTGACTAAGTATGGATTACGCCTGGTTGGTCGGTTGGTAGTAATAAAAGTTAATCCTCTAACCCCAGCATTTTCTTTTATTGTACTTTTACTTTATTTACTTTCAGTAATTTACTTTCAGTAGTTTAATTTTCAGTATTTACTTTATGTCTTTTATTTTATTTAAGTTTTTACTAGCCCTAGTTATCTGTTAGTTATCTGGGGGGTGTGTGATGAATTCTAATATCACCGGTTTATAGGGATTATTTTATAGTTTGGGTAATTTAAGGTTTACTTATTAAGTCTTAAGCTTAATGCTTCTTGTTGTCTGATCACCAATAAGATTGATGTGGTAAATCTAAAATGAACTAGGACATAGGGATTTTAGGTTTCAACCTTAGACTAAATAGCCCACGATCTTCCTTGAGGATAGATAACCCTTTAATAGATTTCCTTACAGGCTAGACATATACCTGTCGGGTGGGGGTAGCCATAATTGGAACTTAAACTTAATGAATCCAGATAATTTGGTTGACATAGACATATGATTCAATTGGGTTAAACTGGATATTTGCGTCTGACCATCAACAAAGGCTTTTGCATAATTTCGTGTTCCAGGTTAGCAAACTGATTTATTACAAACATAAAATAATCACTTCATCTTTTAAAAGACATTAGAATGATTCACAACCCTAGATCTTTTTGTCTTTTGTTATTTTCCTGAGTATTTTCTTTTGCCTTTGAGTTATTTATTTATTTAGCAAATCTACAATCAACCAAATCAATCAAGCAATCATTCTCTTCTCCCTCAATTAGATATCTGTAAATAAATAGATTCAATAATTAATAACAATAGTAGGAATTAAGTTCTCGTGGGATCGATATTTTTATAATACCTGAACGATACGTGTGCTTGCGTTATACGTGTGTGTTTACGCCGGTCAGGGATTCCGTGGGGTCTGTCCGGAGCGAAGCTGTTTCCGTACCATCGGTAAACATAACCTCCTATCACACTGGCATAAGTATCCAATACTTAAATATATGAGAATTATGCCGATATGCTCTGACAACGCACAAAAGTGCAATACAAGTCTATTCTGCATTATCGATGTCCAGCCTCGATAATACTACGACTAGGGATATTTAATGATTAAACCTTAGTGGATTGATACTGTCTCATATCTTATAATTCAGAACTAATCATAAGGATTTTATCACTTTATGTTTAAGTAATCCAATTACAAAATGATAAAATAGAAATTTCCATAGTCACATAGTTAATTTGTACAAAAACCATAATGTCTTTTACAAATAGTGACGCTATGGGTCATAATTGTCTAACAATCTCCCACTTGGCCTATATCCAATCACTTAAGCATCTAACACCTGAACTATGTACATGTCACTTCTAACACCTGACCTATGTACATGTCGCTCAAACTTTTACTGTGAAATAGCTTTCGTCAGTGGATCTGTAATATTGTCATCTGATGCGACCTTCTCGATCTTCATATCGCCACGATGTATGATCTCACGAAACAGATGGAAACGTTGAAGATCATGTTTGGGTCATTGATGAGACCGCGGTTCCGTAGCCTACGCTATAGCCCCATTATTGTCACAATACAATGGAATGGGCTCAGCTGCTAAAGGAACTACCCCTAATACAATTAGGAATTTACGGATCCAAACTACCTCTTTTGCTGCTTCAACTGCAGCAATGTACTCCACTTCTGTTGTTGAATCGGCAACAGTATCTTATTTGGAAGATTTCCAGCTTACTGCCTCCATTTTTCAAGCAAAATATGTACCCAGATTGCGACTTAGAGTAGTCTTTATCGGTTTTGAAACTTGCGTCGGTATACCAGTTACCTCAAGTTCTCCATCTCTATAGATTACGAAGGCATCCTTAGCTCGTCTAAGATACTTAAGGATATTCTTAACCACCATCCAGTGACCATCACCTGGATCCGCCTGATAGCGACTACACATGATCAAAGCATACGAGACATCAGGTCGCGTAATATCATGGCATACATGATCGATCCGACTACCGAAGCGAACGGGATCTGACTCATATTGTCTCTCTCTTCTTGAGTTTTAGGACACATGTCCTTAGATAGAGTGACGCCATGTGACACTGGCAACAGTCCTCTCTTGGACTGATCCATGTTGAATCACTTCAACACTTTATCAATGTACATGCTCTGGGAGAGTCCAAACAGCTTTCTAGATCTATCCCAGTAGATCTTTATTCCTAGAATATAGACTGCTTCTCCTAGATCTTTCATGGAGAATTTTAATGAAAGCCAAGCTTTCACCGATTGTAGCATGGGAATGTCATTGCCCATAAGCAATACATCATCAACATAAAAGATAATGAATGTCAGTGCGCTCCCACTAACCTTCTTATATACACAGAGGTCATCCTCTTTTGAATTAAATCATATTCTTTGATGATCTCATCAAAACATTGGTTCCAAGAACGCGATGCTTGCTTCAATCCATAAATGGATCGATTTAACTTACAAACCTTGTTTGCAAGTTTTGGTGCAATAAAACCGTCAGGCTATTGCATATAAACATCCTTCAAAAGGTTTCCGTTAAGGAAGCGGTTTTTTGACGTCCATCTGTCATATCTCGTAATTGAAATATACAACAATAGCAAGTATAATCCGAATGGATTTAATCATGGCAACTGTGTGAAAACGTTTCATCGTAATCGACACCATGTCGTTGACGATACCCTTTCGCTACAAGCCTAAATTTATACGTTTGTATGTTGCCATCCATGTCGGTCTTCTTCTGAAGATCTACTTGCAACCAATAGGCTTTACGCCTTCTGGTGCATCAACCAGTGTCCAAACTTGGTTGGTGTACATGGAATCCATTTCGGACTTCATGGCTTCTTGCCATAAAGCGGAGTCAATCTCTTGTATCGCTTCCTTAAATGTAGCTGGTTCGTCTTCCTCAATAAGATTGACATCCACATGAGGTGAGATCAGAAATCCATGCCTCTCAGGTTGATTTCTAACTCTCTGCGACCTTCGCGGTTCTTGTGTATTCGAAGGTTTTGGTACAGTTTTATCCTTGATGAGCTTTTCTTGTTCCGTTAAGGATTCTGTGCCCGGAACAGTCCGATTTTCATCAAGTTCTACTTTCCTCCCACTAACCATTGTATTAAGGAATTCACTTTCAAGGAAAACTGCATGTAGAGCAACAAATACTTTGTTCTCTTATGGGTTGTAAAAGTAATATCCTTTGGTTTCCCTAGGATAACCTACAAATGGGCATTTATCCGATTTGGGTCCTAGTTTGGTACCTTCCAATCGTTTAACGTATGCCCAATATCCATAAATCTTCAGGAATGAGAAACCCGGTTTTTTTCCTGTCAATATCTCATACGGAGTCTGTTGAACAGACTTTGACGGAACATTATTCAAAATAAGTATTGCCACTGTTCAATGCATATCCCATAAGGAAATAGGTAGCTCTGTGCGACTCATCATAGACCTTACCATATCCAATAAAGTTCGATTTCTCCGTTCGGACACACCATTTAACTAGGGTGTTCAGGGAGGAGTCCACTATGAAAGAATACCATACTCTTTCAAGTAATCAAGAAACTCATTGCTCAAGTTGTTGGACAATTATGACCCACAGCATCACTATTTGTACAGATCATGGGTTGTTGTACAAATTAACTATATGACAAAAGAGATTGCTATCATTTGTGATTAGATCACCTAGATGTATAAATGATAGGAGGTCATTATGATTTGTTCCTTGATTGAGAATGATTTGAGACAGTATCAATCAACGAAGGATAAATCATTAAATATCCCTAGTCAGAGTATTATCGAGACTGGACATCGATAAATGCGTAAAAGACTTGTATTACACTTGTGCGCGTTGTGAGGGCACAACAGCATAGTTCTCATATATTTGGGTATAGGATACTCATGCAAGTGTAATAGGAGGTTTTGTTTCATCGATGGTACGGGAAACAGCTTCGCTCTGGATAGACCCCCTCGGAATTCCATTTGTAGTATGACTATGTGTCTATGGAAGTCCGAAATAGGGTAGGTGTAATTTGGTCTTAACCTGAGATTACACCGCTAATACTTGCGACAATCAATATACTTTGGTTGCGGTCGTCCAGGGCTTTAACACGTTCTGTGTACGCCTATGCTGGGTATATTGAGAATCGTAGTATGTTGGGGTGTGATGTCAAGACGAAAGTATCACTCCAGTCATAGTGGAGATGATGTCACGTAGGATACGGTACTGGTGCTCTTAAGCACTGCAGTCATCGGGATGATATGAGTAGGCCATGTTCATCCGATTATAGAGACTAGTTACCAGACATCCGATATGTGCTTCGTACGGGGCAGACACTGCTCCAACCCCAGGCCTAGCACGTGACAATCCGATACTGGATCGAAATATACAAAACTACGTATACTATGCCGATACAGTTCCTTTATTCCTGTAAGGATATGTCCGGAGAATTGGGTAGGCATGGCGCTTTGCTAGAGGCCAACCTTGTCTTGTAAATCGGTAAAATGTAGTACGAGGTACTTACGTGTTCGGATAGTCCACCGATCGAATTCACTGCCAATATATCCGGGGATCTCATGGGTCGCTTCCCAAAGGTTCACCGATGACGTATGACTCGCACTTTAATTAATCTGAGATTAATTAAACGAGAGAGAAAATTAATCTGGGATTAATTGTGGAGATATTTTATCTAGGATAAAATATCAATTAAAGAGAGATAACGATTAATTTGGAATTAATCGATAAATTAATATATTTGATATATTAAATGAAATTGGATTTCGACACGGAATTAAAATTAGATTTTAATTCGGGTGAATTAGTTAATTTAGAATTAATTCGTTAGCGACGTGAATAGTAATTATGCTTGGCATGATTATTTAATTAAATTGGATTTAATTACGACGCAATGGAAATTCGTTAATTTGGAATTAGCGAACCCGAGCCCGAGATTATTGGCGAGCGCATTCACATTTCGAATTCGAGTGTGGCACGCAAGTCAAATCAAGCGTCAAATCATTAGTCGCATCAAGCGTCAAATTACTAGTCGTTTCAAGCGTCAAATCGCTAGTCGTTTCAAGCGTCAAATCACTTGTCACTTGAGTGATGTGACTTGACAACTTGATTGATTGAGTGATATGACAAGTTGTCACTTGAGTGATTGATGTGACTTGATGGATGTGATTGAAGGCTTTAATTAGTTTGACTTTTTTAAAGCCAAATATTTGGTATATGTTTAAGATATCTATTACCAAAATTCACAACACCTTTTTTATCTCTCTCTCCTCCAATCTCTCTTCTCTTCCTTCTCCTCCCAAATGGTTGTTTTGGCTTCGGCTCACTGCCCAAAATGCCGAGCAACAAGAGGATGAAATAGATTGATTTTGTTGCAAAATCTTGGTGCTAGCACACTCGGAGTTGTCCGTAGGTGATAGGAAAACCCACCCGCGAGCTTGGAATCATTTAATCACATAGCTTGGAGCTTCAAATGATGAAAAAAAACTGAAAATTCTTGACAGAACTTCAGCTCACTGCCGAATGCATTAGCAAGGGGAAAATGAATTTTTGTTCGTCAAAGCATTGCTCAACCGATCGATTAAGTATCCCGCAACTTCTTCGTTGTTATTCACACTTATTTCATGCTTATTATTGATCTTGGGACCTCAATAGAAATCAACAATGGTATCAGAGCAAGGTTTGAGCATGAAAAGTTTAGGGCTTAAAATTTGGGTAAAATCATTTTGAGCATGATTTTGTGAAATTGGATGAATGAATATGCTTAAATGTTTTTTAATTTAAGATTGATTGGATCAATTTGAATAAAAATTGTATGGAACATTTTTTCCCCAAATATTTGGGTTTGGCCGAATACAAGTTCCCTAATTTGTCTGGGTGAATTTTTGGTTTTTGATCATTGGATGACTTGAATCAATCGAGAATGTTGATTTAATGTCGATTGTAGAATTAATTGGATTGAATTCGAATCGGACATAAAATCCCCTCTTTGGTCGATACTTTAAAGCATGTATTGGGTTTGATTTTAATCAATGTGTTGGACATGTGATGATGATAATGAGCATGATTAATTGTGTATATTGATGTTTTAGAAATGTTAATTTGGGTAATTAATCATGTTATAACACTTTGGTAATTAAATTGGGAATTTGGAATTTTATGATTTAATTATTTTGGCCCTATTTTGTGATATTGGGCTTAAGTGTTGTAATTGGGCTTGTTGGGCTTTGTTGTACAAAGTTGGGTTTAGGCAAAATTGGTTGGATCCAATTAGGCCCAAAACCGCTTCCATAAAGCCCAAATGTGACTTAATGAACCTTTAAAGTTTAATTAGGTCTAATGGGCCAAAATTGATTTCTGGGCTTATGGGGTAATTCCCGGATTGGATTTTGGTTATTCGGTTTAACCCGAGTTGACCAAAAGTTCACAACTTCAGAAATTAATTAAAGGCCCACTGGACTTTAATTGAATTGACGTTGGACGTTAATCGGGCTTCGAGACCCGTAATAATTAAATTTGGAATTTAAGTCACAAAGGTTCGTTGATAAACTGTAGTATTTAATTTGGAATTAAATAGCGAATTAGAATTGAACGCATATTAAATTGGATTTAATGATGTAGTTTAATTTAATTCGAGAATTCGTACTTTGAGTACTTATTCGTAAAACGAGTTTGACTCGAGCAAAATCAAATCGTTGTTTGAATACTGGATGATCACTGATTATCAGACTAATTAATTTGATTAGATT
Organism: Zanthoxylum bungeanum; assembly: GCA_019454045.1. Lineage (NCBI taxonomy): Eukaryota > Viridiplantae > Streptophyta > Magnoliopsida > Sapindales > Rutaceae > Zanthoxylum > Zanthoxylum bungeanum. Next base: position 97,374 of record SKCR01011697.1, read on the forward strand.
GATTGATAACATGCTTGTGTGAATACATGGTTGCGATGCATGAATAATGTATATCAGATGGATATTAGAAGGGTGGGGCAATTTTAGAAATTATTGTAATAAATTTGATTTATTAATTGGACCTGCGTGTCCAGCCTTATCACCTCCTTATTCTTTGTATTCTCTTCTCACTTATTCCCCTCAATGTAAATGAGGTTTCTTTGGAAGTGTAGTGTAACGGGTAGAAGTAAATACATGTGCTAGCGGGAGAGAGAAATTGAGAGATTTGATCTAGGATCAATGTGTAAAGTGTCCATCCGCATATCATTATTATTTTCATATGCGCTTTATTATGTGTTTAGAATGCATGTTTAAGGGTGTATGATGATGAGACCTTAACAAAGATAATAAATTGGTTGCCAATTTGTACTTGAAAAACCCTCGCAAAATATTAAGCGTTTTTCCTTCCATTGAGTGATTCTCACTCAAGATCCTAGACTGGCATTGGCTTGTTGGCCAAAGTCAAGGCCTTTGTCCATCGAGGATGTGTTTGAATCACGAAGGCTTTATTCTATATTGGTGTCTTGTCCAAGTTGTGGTTTTTTGGCCAATGTCAAGACCACTTCTTGTCCATCGACATTGATTACGAAGCTTTCCATGGTCAATGGGTCGCGCTTAACTGGGATCACTAAGTTTGTTGTGCCAAAGCCAAGGCTTAGTTGATTCAGAGGAAAAAGGTTAGGTAATACATTGGATGTATTGGCATATATAAGATATATGTTTCGGACTGGATGTCCCCCTACCGGATCTAGGAATTGGATTGGATCCAATTGATCTTAGAGATCTACCTAGTTAATTATCAAAAAATTTATTGGCCAAAGTCAAGATTGTGTGATATTTAACCGGATCCTAGCCCACTAGGAAACACGGTTTCCTGAGTACTCGTTAGAGGGTTAGAGGCTCGCCGAAAATTAGTGGGAGGCAATAATTGAATTCTCAATATTCGTTTAATTTCTTGCCATACGCGCTCAAATAAATATCATTCGTAGTTATTAATTAAATGTTAGTTGGGCTAATATTTAAATCGTTGTTTTAATTAACAGTTGGACTGTATTCAAACTATTCATTTATAGTTGATTTTATAATTGGATTATAGTAATCAATATAATTGATTTTAATCTATTTAATTATAGTTGATTAAATAGTTGGACTATGGTAGTCATTAGAATAAATAGTACCTAAATCGTTGATTAAATAGTTAGACTATTAGAATCAAGATGTAATTAAAAGATTGACATTTAAAACATAATCCTAGGGAAAATGTATTTAAATGGTTTAATTTTCAAAATTGGGAATATAATTTCAGGATGGTCCTGGAAAATAATAAGTTACTTTATTTGATAAAATAACAAATTAGGCCTAAGCCCAGAGTTAAGCAAATAGTAGAGCATAATCTTTGGAGATTTATGTAATGATAACTTTAATGCTTAATCCATTAAGCTTGTCGCAGTATACTCCTTAATTTCTTAATCAGAACTAAGGATTAGATCCTTAAAGTATGATAATGAACTTGAAGGATCTTCATAAATCTATCTTTAGATCTTATAAGTACTAAATTGCAATAAATAACTCTTGGAGAGTTAATGACTATTCTCAAGGAGATAAAGTCAAAGTTTGCAATTAGGCAAGTAGCGCAAGGCGCACCTACTTCAATATTCTACAAGGCCAAGGCTTGGCCAAAGGCTACTGGAATGTTGAAAAGGGCAAGGCAAAATTATTATTATCTTCTAGGAAGATAAATGACATATCTTAAAATGTCTGCTTAAATTGTGGCAAATGGAATCGCGGAAGCGTGACTACCATTTGGACAAGACAGACATGAAGGAATTAAAGAAAGGGCAAGGCTCTGACTTTAATTATGTTTGTCAAAATTATTTCACTACTAGTATTGAAATTGGATTTTAAATACTTAGTGTGGTATATAAAATATATGTATTGATGTGCAGAATCTGCCATGAGCAGGATACTGACTTCAGTTGAGATTAATCTACGGATTGGAACGGGATGAAAGTCGCTGTTTTAACCGTAGATACCTAAGTTTAGGAACTACTCTCGGTTACGTACCTAAATTGGGAACTGTTTTAATGTAACTTGTTTGACTAGAAACATTAACTCTATATCAGTGTTTAAACCCGCTGCGGGTGAACCTTTGTATTCTAGAACACTAAAGTGTTTTATCATATAAAGATGATATTGAGATAAACACATTAGATGTGAATAACAATATTTATATTTTTAATATAAATAATATCTCAAACGTATAACATGACAAACAAATAGCTCAAACTGATTTGATCAGAAGAAACCTATTGTGGCATTGTTGTCTGGGACATAATCAAACAAGAATCGTATATCCGCACTTTTGAAGAGTGGGTACTATGACTAATTTGATTCCATTCAAATAAAGTCTACGAATCTAGTTTATTGGCAAAGTGCTTAAAACACCTTTACTTGGTAAAAGTGCAAGTGCCACAGATCTGTTAGCCCTAGTTCATAGTGAAGCAAGTAGGCCCATATCTAGCTAGGCTAGATGTAGATATGAATATTTCATGATCTATACGGATGTGGCATCACGTTATGGTTATGTGTTTCTTTTGAAGAACACAAATAAGAAACTTTTAAAGTTTTCGACACGAAATAGACAAACAGATCGGCTAAAGTATTAAATCATCACGGTTAGACCGTAATTTAAAATACTGAAGCAATAAGTTTCTTATATACTTGAAAGAGTATAGTATTCTTTCAATGAGGACTCATTCCGAAACATGTCGGTTTGACAGTGTGTCCTAAAAGGATAAACCGAATTTTGTTGGACATAATAACGTTAATCATGAGTCGATCTGAGCTACCATTTCCTTCAACGGATAAGCATAAATAGTGCATAACTTATTTTGAATAAGGTTCCATAATAATCTATTTGACAGATTACATATTAGATATGAACGGGAAAGAAACCGGGTTTCTCATTCCTGATAATTTGGGTATGCTGGGCATATGTTTGGGTGATACCAAACTAGAACCCAAATTGGATAAGTGCCAATTGTAAGTTATCCTAGGATAAATAAGTATAGTACTTATACATCTCATAAGAGAACAATTAGATTGTTGCTCACCATGCGGTTTTCCTAAGAGGAATACCAATATGCATTGGTAAATGGGAGGATAGTAAAACTCGATGAAAATCAGAGTAATACTGTCTAAGGAACCGAATCTTAATGGAACATAAATAGTTCATCAAGGATGAAACTATTACCAATAATCTTCGAATACACAAGAACCGCGTAGATCGGAGAGAGTCAGAAAATAACCTGGCGTATGGGTTTCTGATCTCACCTCATAAAGATGTCTATCTTATTGAGGTATACCAACTAACTACGTATAAGGTTATGATACAAGGTATCGACTCCCTATTATGGCAAAGTGCCATATGAGTCCGAAATGGATTCCATGTATATCAACTATGTTTAGACACTAGTTGTTGTACCGCGAGGCATTGTGCCTAAAGGTACTATATAAGTCTTCAAGGAAGACATACATGGATGGCAATATACCAACGTATAAAGCTAGGCTTTTAGCGGAAAGATATCGTTATCAACATTGTGTTGATTACGATTCAACCTTTTAACTGTTGTCACGGTAAATCCATTTGGATAATGCTTGCTAAAGTTGCATGTTTCATTTATGAAATATGTTAGCTGAACGGGAAAATCGTTTTCCTTAAAATGAAACCTTTTGGAGGATGTTTTCAACATCCTGTCGGTTTTTTCGTACCAAAACTAGCAAACAAGGTTGGCAGGTTATTCTATCAATGTTTGGATTGAAGCAAGCATAATTTCTTGGAATTAACGTTTTGATGTAATCATAATGGTGTATGATTTGATTCAAAACGAATATGATTCTTGTGTATATAAGGAGGTTAGTGGGAGCGCACTAACAGTGGCTGTCCTATAAATAACGATAATATGTCATTTCTTGGAAATGATATTCCCATAAAATAATCGGTGAAAGCTTGGCTTTCGAGAATAATTCTCTGTAGAATTCTTGGGAGAAACAACCTTTATTCTAGGAATAAAGATCTACTGGGATAGATTTAAAGTTGTTAAGACTCTCCAAGAACTCATACATTGAAAAATGTACGCAACCTGGTGTCTCATACGCTTTGAGCATATGAAGTCAAAATCAGGCCAACCCAGTGATAGTCACTGGATTGATGTTAAGAACATCTGTTAGTATCTTAGAGATCTAAGGATGCTGTCTTAATCTGTGGAGAAGTAGAACTTGAAGTGACTGGGATCACTACTGCAAGTTTCCTAAATCGATAAAATGACTAAAAGTCGCAAACGGTACTATACAGTTTGAATTACAGTACAGTGAGCTGGAAATCTTCCAAACAAGATACTGTTACCGAATAAATAATAAATACGGGTTATTGCTGCAGCTGAGGCGGTAATAGAAGCCATTTGGGTCGATAATAAATCTAATTAGATTAGATATAATTCTGTTAGCAGCTGAGCTGGGCTGCAGCACAGGCTAAAGAATTAACGGTCTCATCACCGATCCAGATACATACTTCGATATTCATCTGATTCGTTCGGATCATTCATCTTGGTGATGTGATGATCGAATAAATAGCATCAGTTGATAAATCATGCAAATCCACTGACGAAAGCGTTTCCTCAATAGTTTGAGCCAACCGTAAATAGTTCCCGTGTAACACACTCGAGTGACTGGCTATAGGCCAATTGGGAGATTGTTGGACAATTATGACCCATAGCGTCACTATTTGTACAGATCATGGTGTTTTTGTACAAAATAACTATGTGACAAAGGAGATTGCACTCTTATCATTTGTGATTAGATCACCTAGATGTATAAATGATAGGAGGTCCTTATGATTTGTTCCTTGATTGAGAATGATATTGGACAGTATCAATCAACGAAGGATAAATCATTAAATATCCCTAGTCAGAGTATTATCGAGACTGGACATCGATAAATACGTAAAAGACTAGTATTACACTTGTGCGCGTTGTGAGGTCACAACAACATAGTTCTCATATATTTGGGTATAGGATACTCATGCAAGTGTAATAGGAGGTTGTGTTTCACCGATGTTACAGGAAACAGCTTCGCTCTGGATAGACCCCCTCGAAATTTTATTGGTAGTATGACTATATTGTTAGAGTTTTTCAAGGTCCCAAGATCAAAACTCAAGCATGAAATACAAGTGAATACAACGATGGAAGTGCAGAATACTTACATCGAGCGGTTAAGCGATGATTTGGGCAATAAAATTCAGATTTTGCTCACTGTTTGGGCGGCAGTGGGCTGCTGTGAACAGTGACATGCGCCCCTTCTCTTCAAGTTTTGAAGCTCCAAGCTTCACCGAATGGATTCCCGGCTCATGGGTTAACTTCCCTATCACCTTTGCATTGATCTCGGAGTGTGCTAGCACTCTTGTTTTGCAACAAAACACACTTGCTTCCCCCATTTATTTCCTTTATGTTTCACGGCAGTTCACTACCTCAAGAAAATGGAAATGGCGTGAAGAGAGGAGAGGAGAAGAAGAGGAGAGAGAGGGGGGAAAAAGATGTCTTGTGTTGTATACGGTTTTTGGCTTGCTTTTGTATCAAATACAAATGAATTTCATTTGAAATTCATTTCAAAGCCATTGGCTTTAATTACCAAGTACACACACATCACCTTTCAATCATCAAGTCACATCACATCACTTTCAATCATTCAATCAATCCAATCAATTGTCACATCACTCAAAGTGATATGATTTGACACTTGATGTGATACTAGATGTGACTAGCGATTTGACGCTTGATTTGATGTGCCGCACTCGAATTCTAAATACGAATGCGCTCGTAAAAATCTCGGGCTCGGGTTCGCTAATTCCAAATTAATGAATTTTCCGTTGCGTCGTAATTAAACGATTACGCCAAGCGAAATCACTATTCACGTCACTAACGAACCCGAATTAAAATCTAATTTTAATTCCGCGCCGAAATCCAATTTTGATTAATATATCAAATATATTAATTCCTCGATTAATTCAAAATTAATGTTTCTCTCTCTTAATCGTTATTTTATCCCAGATAAAATATCTCCGCAATTAATCCCAGATTAATTTTCTCTCTCATCTAATTAATCCCAGATTAATATAAGTGTGAGTCATACGTCATCGGTGAATCTTTGGGAAGCGACCCATGAGATCCCCGGATATGTTGGCAGTCAAATCGGTCGTCGGACTATCCGAACACGTAAGTATCTCGTACTACGTTTATACCGATTTACAAAACAAGGTTGGCTTCTAGCAAAGCACCATGACTATCCAATTCTCCGGAAACATCCTTACAGGAATAAGGATCTATATCAAGCATAGTATACCGTAATATTGTGCGTATCGGCCCAGTATCGGATAGTCACGTGCTAGGGCTGGGGCTGGATAAGTGTCTGCCCCGTCCGAAACACATATCGGATGTCTGGTAACATAGTCTCTATAATCAGATATTCATGACATGGTCACAATATCCCGATTGGTTGCGCAACACTCAAGAGCACTAGTACCGTATCCTGCATGACATCATCTCCACTATGACTGAAGTGATACTTCCGTCTTGACATCACACCCAATACACTACGACTCTCTGATAAACCCAGAAGTGGTGTACGCAGAACCGATTAAAGCCCTGTACCACCAAGACCAAAGTCTATCGATTATCGTAAGTATTAGCGATGTAAGTCTCAGGTTAAGACTATACACACCTACCTTGATTTCGGCCTCCCATAGACACATAGTCATAATACCAATGGGATTCCGAGGGGTCTATCCAGAGCGAAGCTGTTTCCCGTACCATCGGTGAAACACGACCTCCTACCGCACTTGCATAAGTATCCGATACTTATATATATGAGAACTATGCCGTTGTGCCCTCACAACGCGCACAAGTGCAACACTAGCCTATTCCGCATTATCGATGTCCATTCTCAATAATACTCCGACTAGGGATATTTAATGATTAATCCTTCGGGGATTGATACTGTCTCATGTCATTCTCAATCCAGGAACTAATCATAGGGACCTCTCTTCATTTATACATCTATGGTGATCTAATCACAAATGATGAGAGTGTAATTTCCTTGTCACATAGTTAATTTGCAACAACAACACAATGTTCTGTGCAAATAGTGACGCTATGGGTCATTTTGTCCAATAATCTCCCACTTGGCACGTAGCGAGTCACTCAAGTGTCCCACACCCGAACTATGTACGGTTCGCTCAAATTGCTGAGAAAAGTTTTCGTCAGCGGATTTGCATGATTATCATCTTGATGCGATTTATTTGATCATCACATCGCCACGATGTATGATCCGAACGAATCAGATGAATATATAAGTATGTATCTGGGTCGTTGATGAGACCATTAATTCTTTAGCCTGTGCTGATGCCTAGCTCAGCTGCTAACAGAACTATATCTAATCTAATTAGATATGTATTGACCCAAATGACTTCTATTGCTGCCTCAGCTGCTGCAATTAACCCGCATGTGTTGTTTATTCGGTAACAGTATCTTGCTTGGATGATTTCCAGCTCACTGCACCGTTATTCAAACTGTGTAGTACCGTTTGAGACTTTTAGTCGTCTTTATCGGTTATAGGAAACTTGCTACAGTGATCCCAGTCACTTCAAGTTCTCCTTCTCCATAGACTAAGACAGCATCCTTAGTTCTCTAAGATACTAACGGATGTTCCTAACATCAATCCAGTAACTTTCACTCGGATTAGCCTGTTTGTGAATCCATATGCTGAAAGCGTATGATACACCAGGTCTTGTACATTTTTCAATGTACGGTTCCACGGAGAGTACATTTTTCAATGTACATTTTTCAAACCGAATAACCAAAATCCAATCCGGGAGTTACCCCATAAGCCTAGAAATCAATCTTGGCCCATTAGGCCCAATTAAACTTTAAAGGTCCATAAGTCGCATTTGGGCTTTATGGTAGCGGTTTTGGGCCTAATTGGATCCAACCAATTTTTCCTAAACCAAACTTTGTACAACAAAGCCCAATAAGCCCATTTACAACAATTCAAACTCAATTTCCAAAATTAGCCCTATTAATTAAATTACACAAATCCAATCTCGCAATTTAATTACCTAAAGTGTATATCATGATTAATCACCTAAACTATTATTTCCAAAACACAAATTAGGCTAATTAATCATGCTCAATTTCATCATCACATGTCCAACACATTAAGATGAAAATCAAACTCATTACATGCTTTACTTTATTCTTGGCAATAAGGTTAATTACATGTCCGATTTGTTTCAATCCAATTAAAAAACCAATTCGACATTAAATCAACATACCCTCAATCGTTTCAAGTCATCCAATGATCAACGAAACAAAATTACCAAGAATTAGGGCATACTCCTATTCGGCCAACACATCAAAATTGGGGAAATTTGTTCCAATCAATATTTAATCAAATTGATCCAACCAATCATCAATTAAACATGTATTAAGCATACTTAGTCATCCAATTTCATAATTGCATGCTCAATTTCATTTTACCCAATTTCAAGTTTCATGACATACTTTCAAAATTGGGGAATTTGTTCCAAACAATATTTAATCAAATTGATCCAACCAATCATCAATTAAACATGTATTAAGCATACTTAATCATCCAATTTCATAATTTCATGCTCAAATCAATTTTACCCAATTTAAAGTTTCATGACATACTTGGCAATTTGGGGATTTTTCGTCCGAATCGAATTCAATCCAATTGATTCCGCAATCGACGTTAAATCATCATCCCGAATGATTTCCAACACTTCCAATTGTCAAAAATAAAAAATCCCAAGACATTAAAATACATTACATATTCGGCCAAGGAGGAAAATTTGGGGGAAAGATGATCCAATCATATTTTCTTCAAATTGACCTAATCAATATTCAATTCAAACACAATTAAGCATACAAATCCATCCAATTTCATTTATCATGCTCACAATCAAGTTTGCCCAAATTTTATCCCTAACTTTTTCATGCTTTTAACCTAAGCTCATGATGCCATTGTTAGAGTTTTTCAAGGTCCCAAGATCAAAACTCAAGCATTAAAAACAAGTGAATACAACGACGGAAGTGCAGAATACTTACATCGAGTGGTTGAGCGACGATTTGGGCAACAAAATTCGGATTTTGCTCACTGTTTGGGCGGTAGTGGGCTGCTGTGAACAGTGACATGTGCCCCTTCTCTTCAAGTTTTGAAGCTCCAAGCTTCACCGAATGGCTTCCCGGCTCATGGGTTAACTTCCCTATCACCTTCGCATTGATCTCGGAGTGTGCTAGCACTATTGTTTTGCCACAAAACACACTTGCTTCCCCATTTATTTCCTTTATGTTTCACGGCAGTTCACTGCCTCAAGAAAATGGAAATGGCGTGAAGAGAGGAGAGGAGAAGAAGTGGAGAGAGAGGAGGGAAAAAGATGTCTTGTGTTGTATACGGTTTTTGGCTTGCTTTTGTATCAAATACAAATGAATTTCATTTGAAATTCATTTCAAAGCCATTTGGCTTTAATTGCCAAGTACACACACATCACCTTTCAATCATCAAGTCACATCACATCACTTTCAATCATTCAATCAATCCAATCAATTGTCACTTCACTCAAAGTGACATGATTTGACGCTTGATGTGACGCTAGATGCGACTAGCGATTTGACGGTTGATTTGACATGCCGCACTCGAATTCTAAATACGAATGCGCTCGTAAAAATCTCGGGCTCGGGTTCGCTAATTCCAAATTAATGAATTTTACGTTGCGTCGTAATTAAACGATTACGCCAAGCGAAATCACTATTCACGTCGCTAATGAATTAATTCTAAATTAATTCGTTCGCCCGAATTAAAATCTAATTTTAATTCCGCGTCGAAATCCAATTTCGATTAATATATCAAACATATTAATTCCTCAATTAATTCCAAATTAATGTTTCTCTCTCTTTAATCGTTATTTTATCCCAGATAAAATATCTCCGCAATTAATCCCAGATTAATTTTCTCTCTCATCTAATTAATCCCACATTAATATAAGTGCGAGTCATACGTCATCGGTGAATCCTTGGGAAGCGACCCATGAGATCCCCGGATATGTTGGCAGTCAAATCGGTCGTCGGACTATCCGAACACGTAAGTACCTCGTACTACGTTTATACCGATTTACAAAACAAGGTTGGCTTCTAGCAAAGCACCATGTCTATCCAATTCTCCGGAAACATCCTTACAGGAATAAGGATCTATATCAAGCATAGTATACCGTAGTATTGTGCGTATCGGCCCAGTATCAGATAGTCACGTGCTAGGGCTGGGGCTGGATAAGTGTCTGCCCCGTCCGAAACACATATCGGATGTCTGGTAACATAGTCTCTATAATCAGATGTTCATGACCTGGTCACAATATCCTGATTGGTTGCGCAACACTCAAGAGCACTAGTACCGTATCCTGCGTGACATCATCTCCACTATGACTGAAGTGATACTTCCGTCTTGACATCACACCCAATACACTACGACTCTCTGATAAACCCAGAAGTGGTGTACGCAGAACCGATTAAAGCCCTGTACCACCAAGACCAAAGTCTATCGATTATCGTAAGTATTAGCGATGTACGTCTCAGGTTAAGACTATACACACCTACCTTGATTTCGGCCTCCCATAGACACATAGTCATAATACCAATGGGATTCCGAGGGGTCTATCCAGAGCGAAGCTGTTTCCCGTACCATCGGTGAAACACGACCTCCTACCGTACTTGCATAAGTATCCGATACTTATATATATGAGAACTATGCCGTTGTGCCCTCACAACGCGTACAAGTGCAACACTAGCCTATTCCGCATTATCGATGTCCAGTCTCGATAATACTCCGACTAGGGATATTTAATGATTAATCCTTCAAGGATTGATACTGTCTCATATCATTCTCAATCCAGGAACTAATCATAGGGACCTCTCTTCATTTATACATCTATGGTGATCTAATCACAAATGATGAGAGTGCAATTTCCTTGTCACATAGTTAATTTGCTACAACAACACTATGTTCTGTGCAAATAGTGACGCTATGGGTCATTTTGTCCAACATATATGTCTATGGAAGTCTGAAATCATGGTAGGTGTATTTGGTCTTAACCTGAGACTTACACCGCTAATACTTGCGACAATCAATATACTTTGGTTGCGGTCGTCCAGGGCTTTAACAGGTTCTGTGTACGCCTATGCTGGGTATATTGAGAATCGTAGTGTGTTGGGTGTGATGTCAAGACGGAAATATCACTCCAGTCATAGTGGAGATGGTGTCACGTGGGATACGGTGCTTGGGCTCTTAAGTACTGCAGTCATCGGGATGATATGACTAGGCCATGTTCATCCGATTATAGAGACTAGTTACCAGACATCCGACACGTGCTTTGTACGGGGCAGACACTGCTCCAGCCCCAGGCCTATCACGTGACAATCCGATAATGGATCGAAATACGCAATACTACGTATACTACGCCTGATACAGATCCTTTATTCCTGTAATGATATTTCCGGAGAATTGGGTAGGCATGGCGCTTTGCTAGAGGCCAACCTTGTCTTGTAAATCGGTAAAACGTAGTACGAGGTACTTACGTATTCGGATAGTCCGACAACCGAATTTACTGCCAACATATCTGGGGATCTCATGGGTCACTTCCCAAAGATTCACCGATGACGTATGACTCGCACTTTAATTAATCTGGGATTAATTAGACGAAAGATATTTTATTTGGGATAAAATATCAATTAAAGAGATATAACGATTAATTTGGAATTAATCGATAAATTAATATATTTGATATATTAAACGAAATTTGATTTCGACGCGGAATTAAAATTGGATTTTAATTCTGGCGAACAAGTTAATTTAGAATTAATTCGTTAGCGACGTGAATATTAATTATGCTTGGCATGATTATTGAATTAAATTGGATTTAATGACGACGCAACAGAAATTCATTAATTTGGAATTAGCGAACCCGAGCCCAAGATTATTTGCGAGTGCATTCGCATTTCGAATTCAAGTGCGGCACGCAGGTCAAATCAAGTGTCAAATCATTAGTCGCATCAAGCGTCAAATCGCTAGTCATTTCAAGCGTCAAATCAATGGTCACTTGAGTGATGTGACTTGACAACTTGATTGATTGAGTGATATGATAAGTTGTCACTTGAGTGATTGATGGGACTTGATGGATGTGATTGAAGGCTTTAATTAGTTTGACTTTATTAAAGAAAAAATTTCTGATATATGTTTAAGATATCTATTACCAAAATTCACAACACCGTTTTTATCTCTCTCTACTCCAATATCTCTTCTCTTCCTTATCCTCACCATTCACGCCCAATGGGCTGTTTTGGCTTCTGCTCTCTGCCCAAAATACCGAGCAACAAGAGGATGAAATGGATTGATTTTGTTACAAAATCTTGGTGCTAGCACACTCGGAGTTGTCCGTAGGTGATAGGGAAACCCACCCGCGAGCTTTGAATCATTTAATCACATAGCTTGGAGCTTCAAATGATGAAACAAAACTGAAAATTCTGGACAGAACTTCAGCTCACTCCCGAATCCATTAGTAAGGGGAAAATGAATTTTTACTCGTCAAAGTGTCGCTCAACCGATCGATGTAAGTATTCCGTAACTTCATCGTTGTTATTCACACTTATTTCAAGCTTATTATTGATCTTGAGGCCTTAATAGAAACCAACAATATTCTCCACCACGGTCCGACCGTAATATCTTAATACTTTTACCGGTCTATTTTTCTACTTCGTATCGAAACTCTTTGAATTTCTTAAAGGTTTCCGACTTGTTTCTCATAAGATACACATAACCATAACGTGATGCATCATCCGTAAAGATTACAAAGTATTCATATCCACCTCTAGCCTGGCTAGACATGGGCCCACATACGTCACTATGAATGAGGGCTAACAGTTTGGTGGCACGTACATCTTTATCACTAAAAGGTGATTTAGGTATTTTGCCTAATAAGTAAGATTCGCAGGCGTCATATGAATTTGGATAAAATCCGTCCAAGTACCCACTCTTCGAAAGTGTGGATATACTAGTCTTGTTAATATGTCCTAGACGATAATGCCACATATAAGTTTCGTCTTTGTTTTTTTAGTTTAAGCCTTCTGTATGTTATATTATATGTTTGAGATTTGTTTATATTCAAAATATAAATACCATTATTAGCATCAGCAGAACATATCTCAAAATCATCTTTATCAACAAAACACCCAGTGTTTCGGAATACAAAAGTGTACCCACATTGGGTCAAACAAGATACAGAGATAATATTCCTAGTCAAACTAGGTACATAATAACAGTATGAAAGTTTAAGTACATGCCCCGAGGGCAGTTCTAAAACAAAAGTGCCAACGGCCAAAACGACAACTTGTGTCCCATTTCCAACGTGGACGTCAATCTCTCATGAGGCCAGTCTCCTGCTAATCTGCAGATCCTACACATCAGTACATCTATGAGTACCACAACCAGAATCAAAAATCCAATTTTTAAAACTAGTAGTAGACATGTTTATTTCTATAACAAACATATCTGAAGCCGGTGCCTTGCCCGCTTTCTTATCCTTCATCTACGCCTTGTACACACAGCAGTCATGCTTCCAGTGACCCCATTTGCCACACTACATGCAGACATCTTGGGATTTATCCCTTGACTTCCTAGAAGTCATTGACGATTTGGCCTTGCCCTTCTTCTTCTTCTTCTTGATACCTCCAGTCACCTTGGGCCAAGCCCTTGGAGACTGAGATGTTGACGCGAAGTGTGCCTCGCGCTTCTTGCCCTATAGAAGCTCATTTCCAGCTTCTCTCAGTATGGACATTAACTCTCCAAGATTATCATCTTGGTTCATCATATTATAGTTCTTGATGAACCCACTCCAAGTGTCGGGGAGAGACTGTAAGACCGAATCTATCGAAGTCTCATCCTCAAAGACAATGCCCATCTGTGTCAGCTGATCGATGTCAGCAATCATCTGTGACACATGGTGCTCAACAGACGCACCATCTGACATGCGAGCATGAAAGAGCTTATTCTGTAACTCATATCGTTGCGATCTAAGATTAGATCGATGAAGATCATGCAACTTCGCCAACATGTTATAGGGATCCAATCCCTTGTTCTGTCGACATAATTATTGAGTCATAGCAGCAAACATAATGGACTGAGCAATGGAGTTGTCATCACTATGAATCTTCCAAAGATCTAGCTGAAGCAACTGATCAGGTCCGGGCTTAGGCCCAAGAGGTCTCTCTATAGTATAGAGTAACTTCTCGGATCCTAGGAATGTCTCGAACACTGTTCTTTCCTGTCATCTTAATTACAATAGTCGAACTACTCAATTAACGATGTATGGGTACAGTCTAACTGTTACAAGAAAAATAATAAAATATTAGTCCAACTAATAAATATTTATAATTAACGAAATAATTTGAAAGCGCGTATTTGGCAAGTATTTGAACGAAATTGTAAATTCAATAACAGCCTCCCACTATTTTTCGGCGAGCCTCTAACCCTCTGTTGAGTACTCGGGAAATCCAATTTCCTAGTGGGCTAGGATCCCGTTAAATAACACACAACCTTGACTTTTGGCCAACAAGCTATATGATATTTAACTAGGTAGATCTCTAAGATCAATTGGATCTCATCAAATTCCTAGATCCGGTAGGTGGACCTCCAAGTCCGAAACATATATACAGTATATATGCCAATATATCCAATATATTTGCCTAACCTTTTCCTCTGAATCAACTAAGCCTTGGCTTTGGCACAACAAGCTTAATGATTCCAGTCAAGTGGGACCCATTGACTTTGGAAAGCTTCGTAATCCATGTCGATGAACAAGAAGTGATCTTGACTTTGGCCAACAAATCACAACTTGCCCAATACATGCGATATAGAACAAATCCTTCATGATTCAAACACATCCTCGATGGAGAAAGGTTTTGACTTTGGCCAATAAACCAATACCAATCTTGGATCTTGAGAATGAATCATTCAATGCAAGTAAAACACTTAATCTTTGTTGAGGGTTTTTCACGTAATTGGCAACCAATTAATTATCTTCGATTAGGTCTCATCATACACCCTTAAGCATGCATTCTAAAAGCATAATAAGGCGCGATAAATAAATTAATAATGATATACTGATGGATAACTCACAAATTGTTCCTAGAACAAATCACTCATTTTCCTCTCCCCGGCTAGCACTATTCTACCTTCTACCCAATTACATAATACATCAAAGAAACCCATTAACATTGGGGGAATTGGTGAGAAGAGAATTACAAATAATAAGGAGATAATAGGCTGGACACGCAGGTCCAATTAATAAATTCTAAAATTATTATAATTTCCAAAATTGTCCTCACCCTTCTAATATCCATCCGATATACATTATTCATACAACTCATTCAAGTATTCACACAAAGCATGTTATTCAATCAATCTAATACAATTAATTAATCTTTGAATTAATGACCATCCAATGTTCAAACAATGATTTGATTTGCGTGAGTCCAACTCGTTTAAGAATAAATACTTTTAAGTAGGTATTCTTGAATTATATCGAACTACAACTTTAATCCAATTTATTTGTATTCAATACTAATTCAAGTTTAATTCCAATTAAACACTAACACTTATTTATATGCCTTAAAGACTTGGATTCCAATCTAATCTTGATAGGTCTAAAAGGCCCAATAACATCCAATGTCATTTTAATTAAATTCTAATGGGCTTTTAGTTGATTCATAAGGCATGGACTTGGGCCATAATGGATCAAACCCAAAATGTCAAATCCCAATAGGAATCACCCTATTGCCAACAAATCAATTTAGGCCCATTAGGCCCAATTAAATTCTTTAAAGGGCCAAGTGATGTATATGGACTTTATGGAATTGGTTTTGGGCCCAATTGGATGCAATCCAAAAGTCCAAAATCAAACTTGGTCAAACCAAGCCCATTAAGCCCATACACACACTTTTAGCCTAATTAAACTTTAAAGGCCAATTTTTATAATTTTAATATTCCAAATATTATAATTATTATAATTAAGGTGCATTAGCCATGATAAATTAATTAACCTTAATATTTCCAAAACATCAATTAACTAATTAATCGTGCTTAATTTAATCAATTTATGCTCAACACAAATTGAAGCAAAACATATCATTTTCATGCTCAACATGCTCTTTGAATTTAACATAAACATTATTGACTTTGATTCCAATCTAATCAAACCAACAATCAACATATACATCATGCATTTAAACACATCCAATGTTGTTTAAAAAAAATTCAAAGTGCAGTCCACTGCAGTAGGGTATTCAACCAAGCTATGTATTTTGTAGATTTTGATCCAATTAATTTATCTCAAATCTAATCATGCACAACTCTAAGTTAACATAATCTAAGCATGGTCAAACCATCAATTTGAAGAAATCATGATCAAAACACAAAAGCCCCAAATTAAAGTCCCAAGAACCCTAAAACATTCAAGCTTAAAATTGGCTCTGATACCATTGTTAGTGTTCCTAGAACATGCCAAGGATCTAATAACCATGAATGTGTGTGAAAAAATCCATTATAAGTTGTGGAAAATACTTACAATGAACGGTTTGGAATTTTAAAATTTGAGAAGAGATCTCCAAGATCCAACATTTTTATATTGATTCCAAGCATTGAGTTGTTTCCCTATCACCTTTCTTTGATCTTGCAACAAAATCAAAGAGAGGAGAAGGAGAGGTTCACGCCCATGGAGGAGTTCTTAGGGTTTGTGTTGGGAGTTGTGTTTCAAAATGAGAGAGAGAGATGGCTTTTGGTAAAACTAATTTACCATTTTCACCTAAACAAGGTGGTTGGGTAAACGGTTTCACCAAAACCATTTCTAGGTGGTTGGAAAGTGGGTGGTTTGGCATAAATGCCAACCACTCTACATACTACCACATATGAAGTGGGCCCCACTTTTGAATTCAAAATTCAAACGGTTTCTACGAATGTTTGCCGCGGCTCGGATCCGTTTAATCCTATTAAATGAATTTTTGTTGCTAAATAATTAAATCTAATTTAATTAAATAACGACGCCTCGTAAATTTATTACGAATGTCGTTTACAATTAATTCTAAATTAATCCGTTCACATGTATTAAAGTCTGAATTTAATTTCGCATTGAAATCTAATTCTAATTAATATATCCGATATATTAATTTTAGCCCATATCATTAAATTAAATAGAAATATCAAATTTAACTATTAAATTTATATTACAGATTAATTACAAATTAATCGCGCTCTCTCTCTTCCGAATATATTTAATCCCATATTAAATAATGCCTAAATTAATCCCAAATTAATTTTCTCTCTCTTAATTAATCCCAGATTAATTCTAATTTAAGTCAACTGTCATCGGTGAATCTTTGGGAAGCGACCCAAGAGACATCTGGATATGTTGGCAGTAAATCCGGTTATCGGACTATCGGATTAAGTATGTACCTCGTACTACGTGCTAACTGATTTACAAGACATGGTTGGCTTCTAGCAAAGCACCGTGCCTACCCAATTCTCCAGAAATATTCTTACTGGAATACACAATCTTTGTCAGACGTAGAATACGTAGTATTGCATATAGCAATCCAGTATCAGATGTCACATGCAAGGCCTGGGGCTGGAGTAGTGCCTGCCCCGTACGAAGCATATATCGGATCACAAGTAACTAGTCTCTTTTATCGGTTAATCATGACGTTGTCATCTTATCCCGATGGTTGCAACACATTAGAGTACCAGTTTTGTATCCATGCGTGATCATCATCTTCATATGACTGAAGTGATACTTCCATCTTGACATCACATCCAATACTCTACGATTCTCAATAAGCCCAGAAGAGACGTACAGAGAACATGTTAAAGTCTCGGATGACCAAAACTAAAGCTAATGATTGTCGCAAGTATTAGCGATGCAAGTATTAGGTTAATACCAAATACACCTACCTTCAATCGGATTCTCATAGACATATTATCATACAACCAATGGGATTCCGTGGGGTCTATCCGGAGTGAAGCTGTTTTTCTACCATCGATAAACACTACATTATCACACTTGTATAAGTATCCAATACTTAAATATATGAGAACTATGCCGTTATGCTCCCACAACGGTGCACAAGTGCAATACTAGTCTACTCCGTATTATCGATGTCCAGTCTCGATAATACTATGACTATGGATATTTAATGATTAAATCTTAGTGGATTGATACTGTCTCATATCTTATAATCTGGAACAAATCATAAGGACTTTTATCACTTTATGTTTAAGTAATCCAATTACAAAATGATAAAATAGCAATTTCCAGAGTCACATAGTTAATTTGTACAAAAACCATAATATCTTTGACAAATAGTGACGCTATGGGTCATAATTGTCTAACAATCTCCCACTTGGCCTATAGACAATCACTTAAGCATCTAACACCTGAATGATGTACATGTCACTTCTAACACCTGAACTATGTACATGTCGCTCAAACTTTTACTGTGAAATAGCTTTCGTCAGTGGATCTGTAATGTTGTCATCTGATGCGACCTTCTCGATCTTCACATCGCCACGATAGCGTGAAGAATTGATAATAGTTATGAAACCCTAGAGCTTAGTAAAGAAAAGAACTAGTGAAGGAGAGCAAATAATAAGAATAGACAATCATGAGATGACTTGTGGTATTGAGTAAAATGGGGATTTTAAGAAAGAAGAATAACTCTTGGATTAAAGATTTAGTAGAAGATGCCCTTAGAAGTCGAAGTAAAGAGAGTTTCCACGAGAGTTAAGGAGTAAGGAGTTAAAAAACTAAAATAAAAGAAAGCTCGTAGCAGAATAAGTCCCTTAGGAAATATAGCAAAAATATTATAGTAGTATCCAGGGAAAGAACATAGAAACCACAAAAATTAAGTAACAAAAAGGAGTAAAGAGACAGCATAAGGAAAATCAATTAAGGAGTATGCTTCTAGAAGGATCTGGTATAAGATGCAGAGTGATTGATTGATAAAGTGATCAGAAGTAAGGTTAGAAAAGCTAATTCAGAAAAGTTTTAGTGGTAAGACCTAGTGTAGGAAAAAACACCAAACATGTATATACGAGTGCTCTAGGCAAGGAGTACGTGTCATCGAACATCGAGAGTTCGAGATTAACCACACCCTCCCAACCCTCGATCGATACCAGTAACAAATGTGAACATGAATAGTAACCTTGAGTTACTCTAGAAGCAAGTATATGTATGAAGATAGATGAAAAAAAGATATGATTCTTTAAAACAGTAACAAATTAGAATATAAAAGAAGTGGGAAAGTAGCCTAAGCAAAGGATTTAAAGGGAAATTAATATATAGGGTAACAAAGAGAAGGAACACTGGTTAAGCATACGATAAGAATGTAAAGAACAACGTTAAGAATAACCTAGGACATATGGGGACGATTATCCTTCGAGTAAAGAAACAAAAGGTATAACCCATAGTAGATTCAGACATAGAACGAAGAGAAAGAGTAAATCAAAAGGTTAGCTGATACAAGTATTGGAAGCTAAAATTATCAAGATGTTGTAACTAACAGGAGAGGAAATACTAATTAAGCGTTGACAAGAGGTGTAGTATAATAAGGATCAAGAAGATAAGTTCACCTTTGTATGGAAACCAAACAGAGAGCAGGTATCCTAACATGCAATTAAATATAGAAAACAAGTTGAAGTAAAAGAATAGAAAGGAAAGATCAAAAGAGATGAGATCTACAAATGTAGTTCAAGAATGAACAAGTGAAGTTATTGAGAGTCAGAAAGGAAGTTATTTAGTTAGATTAGTACCAAAGTAAGATAGTAATCAATGATAGCAGATATTTCAAGAAATCAAGGTCTAAGGATATGATAGGAATGTGAAGAAAGAAATCCAGGTAAAAAGGACAGAAATATAGACCAAAAAGCTCTTAATAGATGATAGAATGGAATAAAGGATAAAATAATACTAAGGAAAGTTTAAGAGAGTGGAGCTGTTAACATGCAACAGAGTTAGGAAGGATACATGTAGGTAAAGCGGATACAATAAGTAATAACAAAGAAAGGTTATCGTTAATAAGTTAGAAAAACCAAAATAGAAAAGAGAAACTTATAAATTGTTGAGGATCATAAGTAGAATATAGGAATTTGATAGCCAAGTGATGAGAAAGGATATTAAAGATTAGGTTAGACAAGTGGTATAGAGAAATATCAAGTATAGATATGAAAATACTTGAATTTTTGGTAAAGGTCAAAAAGTCTGATCAAGTAAGGAATTGTGGAACATCAGTAAAGACTTAGAAGAAAGAATCTTGGAAATAAGGAGTATGGCGTACAGCAAAAGGATCATAAAAATAGTAGTTAAAGATAACTCAGTATAAGTATTACAGAATAGAGACTCAGAAAATAGAAAAGAGGAAGATTAAGTAACCAGCTGAGGTCAGAAATAAGAAGATAAGTATTGAAGAATATTTAGTAATTCTCTAAATTAAGAAACCACGGGTAGATACCCGAAAGGATTCGAGGACGAATACTATTTAAGGGGGAGAGAATTGGTAACGACCGGTGGTTTTTACTATTACCTATGGCGATATTATTACGTACATGACGTAGGCACGTAAAATAAATCATGTTGGGATTCGAATATATTCATGAGATGACTTTGGGAACAATCGATAAATTTCTCGAAGTCATGGGAAGAGATTGTATCGTATTTCTTTTGGACTGCCCATACTATTTGGGGCGTAATATTTTCAAATGATCTCCATTTTTATAAATTTTATATCGTTAAAAAACTGAGACCGAGACCTACAAGTTCCGTGTTAAATATTTTCCCAAATTCGGACCAGAACCGAGTAAAAAATGCATGTCAAAATCTAAATGAATAGTAATTTCGGGGGCTAAATGGAGAAATCTCCAATTTTCTAGATTTTTCTACTCTTTTCCTCAACTTTAAAAATATCAAACCCCCCAGTCTATAAGGACTTACTTTTCATAAATCAAAAATGGGGAAAGGAGACAAACAAAAGAAACGAAGAAACCATGAGATAAAGGAGGGAAAAAGAGAAAGAAGAAGAAGAGAAAGAATGAGAAGAAAGATGGAGAAGAAAAAGAAGAGAAAGAAGAAAATAGAGAAATAATGAGGATGAAGTCAAGTAAATCATGGAACCATTGGAGGCTTGGAAAGTGAATAAATTAAACATGAAAAATGTAAGAAACCCAAAACCCAAACTTTAAATAACTCGTAAATTTGATTGCTTGGAAGATTGTGGTAAATTAGGTGACTTGAATTAATGGAGTTTGAATAATTTTGTGTTGATAAAATGTGTGTTTGGGTAGTTTTGGATTTGAAATTCAAGTTGATTAATTTTGTAAGAATGATAGAACTTGATGGTGTTTAAGTATTGGGAGTTGTTTTAAAGATAAATTAATGTTGTATTAGCTTGAGAATGATTTTTGACTGGGATATTTGATTTGGGTTTGGATAGGAATGAAAATTGGAAACCAGCCGTGGGAAGCAGTTTCTACCCCTAGAAAACAACGACGCATCATGACGCGCAGCTTCTGTCGCGACACATAGCGAGACAAAGGGAATCAGAGACTGAATGTCAGCGCGTCACGACGCGCATAAGCCTTGAGTTGCGACGCGAGATCGGAACTTCACCAAACCAATTTTTAAACCCCTAGTTCAATCCTAACGTGTTAGAGACCACCCTTAGGGTCTGGGGTTTTTTTTTTACATACATTCTATATCAAATATGATCATTATAAGTCTTGAGTATCTAATATTTGGATAAATCTTTAAAGTATCGAGGTTATTTTACTACATTAATTCTAATTAAGTTCCAATCATAGGATATCCCCAAGGACCACCATCTCATTCGACAAAGACTCCAGTGCCAACCGAATTCTAGATATGTGAGTGTATTTCTTTTCTTAATTGGTTTTATTTTTAAGTTTTAAGTTTTAATTTCAGACTTACTTTATGCCTTAGGGCGTTATGTTTCTTTATCACTGTATTACTTGAGATTTATGCTTTATGGCATGATTTAGATGTGTTTTGCACAGAAAAGTTTTAAACATTGTTTATAGATTTCATTTTTTACATATGACTTTCATGTTTTCGGCCATTAAAGAGATGCAGTGGAATTGACGGATCAGAGACATGTGCACATGTGGAGGACTGAGGGAATGCTCACAGACCTTGAGTAGGACTAGGGTTGACAGTGTTGGGTTTCTATTAAGTCGCAAGGATCAAATCAAGTAATGAAACAATATGTGAATACTCGAAGAAGTTACGGAATACTTACATCAATCGATTGAGGCGATGCTTCGAAGAACAAAACTTTTTATGCCCTTTGAACTCCATGAAGCTCTCGGCTTCCTTCAAAAGTTTGAGCTCCAAATTCGGTCATGGATGAGTGTCCAAGCTCCAAGCTTGTGATGATAATTCCATGCTCATAAGTGGGTTTCCCTATCACCTTCATACGACTCCTAATGTGTGCTAGCACTTGTGAAAATTTGCAACAAATCCTCACTATTGCCTTCTCCTTGCTCACGGTTTTGGCAAAGATTTGAGAGAAAATTTGGCCTTTGGCCGAGAGTGGAGAGAGAAGAGAGGAAGAAAATGTGTTGGTTATTTGGATTTGTGTATCTAATACACTTAAAATGAAATTCAAAAATCATTTACCAAAATTTTTACTTTCCAAAAGTCAAAAAGCAAAAAGGCATTAAAGTCGTCCATCTACTCACATCAACTATTCACATCACTCAATGAATAGTGACAGGTTGTCAATCACTCAAAGTGACAAGACATCCATCATCTATCACATGAATGACGATTGATTTGACGTTTGATGTGACTTATGGGCCCCACTCGATTCGAAATGCGAGTGGACCCGCAAACACACTCGGGCTCAGGCTCGGGTTCGTTAATTCCGAATTAATGAATTTTCCGCTGCTTCGTAATTAAATCAAATTCAATTAAATAATCATGCCTGGCATAATTACTATTCACGTCGCTAACGAATTAATTCTAAATTAATTTGTTCGCCCGAATTAAAATCTAATTTTAATTCTGCGTCGAAATCTAATTTCGTTTAATATATCAAAAATATTAATTTATCGATTAATTCCAAATTAATCATTTTCTCTCTTTAAATAATATTTTATCCTAGATAAAATATCTCCGTAATTAATCCCAGATTAATTTTCTCTCTCATCTAATTAATCCCAGATTAATAAAGTGTGAGTCATACGTCATCGGTGAATCTTCGGGAAGCGACCCATGAGATCCCCGGATATGTTGGCAGTAAATATGGTTATCGGACTATCCGAATACGTACGTACCTAGTACTACGTTTTTACCGATTTACAAGACAAGGTTGGCTTCTCGCAAAGCGCCATGCCTACTCAATTCTCCAGAAACATGCTTACAGGAATAAACGATCTATATCAGGCATAGTATACGTAGTATCGTGTATGCAATCCAGTATCGGATGGTCACGTGCAAGGTCTGGGGCTGGAAATATGTCTGCCTCGTATGAAGCACACATCGGATCTCTGGTAAATAGTCTCTCTAATCGGATATACATGACCTAGTCATAATATCCTGATAGCTGCAGCATATAAGAGAACAAGTTTCGTATCCTACGTGATCATCATCTCCACTAACTAACGAAGTGATATTTCCATCTTGACATCACACACACCCATACACTACGATTCTCAATATACCCAGAAGAGGCGTACACAGAACCGGTTAAAGCCTTGGATGACCTAAACCAAAGTATATTGATTGTCGCAAGTATTAGCGGTGCAAGTCTCAGGTTAAGACCAAATATACCTACCCTGAATTCGGACTTCCATAGACACATAGTTATACTACCAATGGAATTCCGAAGGGGTCTATCCAGAGCGAAGCTGTTTCCGTATCATCGGTAAAATACAACCTCCTATTACACTTGCATGAGTATCCAATACCCAAATATATGAGAACTATGTCGTTATGCTCCCATAACATGCACAAGTGTAATACTAGTCTATTCCGCATTATCGATGTCCAATCTCGATAATACTACGACTAGGGATATTTAATGATTAAACCTTCATGGATTGATACTGTCTCATATCATCTCAATCCAGGAACTAATCATAAGGACCATTCATCATTTATATATCTTGGTGATCTAATCACAAATGATAAAAGAGCAATTTCCTTTGTCACATAGTTAATTTGTACAAAACACCATGATTTGTACAAATAGTGACGCTATGGGTCATAATTGTCCAACAATCTCCCACTTGGCCTATAGCCAGTCACTCAGGTGCCGTACACCTGAACTATATACAGGTCGCTCAAATTTCTGTTGAGAAAATAGCTTTCATCTGCGGAATTAAAAGGTTATCATCTGATGTGATTTATTCGATCATCGCATCGCCACGATGTATGATCCGGACAAATCATATGAAAATAGTTTAAAGTACATATCGGATCGTTGATGAGACCATTAATTCTTTAGCCTGTGATGTAGCCTAGCTCAGCTGTTAACAAAACTATTTCTAATCTAATTAGATTTATTTAGATCCAAGATGCAACTATTGCTGCGACAATCGCTGCAAAGTTTCGCTTTTGTTGTTTATATGGTAACAATATCTTGAATGAAAGATTTTCAGCTCTCTGTTCCGTTATTCAAACTTTGTAGTACCTTTATTACGACATACAGTCGTTATTATCGGTTTGGAAACTTACAGCAGTGAACCCAGTCACTTCAAGTTCTCCTTCTCCATAGTTTAAGACAGCATCCTTAGTTCGTCTAAGATACTAAATGATATTCTTACATCAATCCAGTGACTATCACTTGGATTGGCCTGATTGTGACTCCATATGCTCAAAGCATATGAGACACCAGGTCATATACATTTTTCAATATACGAGTTCTCGGAGAGTGTCAACATCTTTATATCTAAACCAGTAGATCTTTATTCCTAGAATAAAGGTTGTTTCTCCCAAGATTTCTACGGAGAATCTTTCATGAAAGCCAAACTTTCACTGATTGTATTATAGGAATATCATTTCCAAGAAATGACATATCATCATTATTAGGACATTCACTGTCAGTGCGCTCCACTAACCTCCTTATATACACAAGAATCAAATTCGTTTTGAATCAAATCATACACACATTATGATTACATCAAAACGATAGTTCCAAGAACATAATGCTTACTTCAATCCATCCATGGATCGATTATCCTGCAAACCTTGTTTGCTAGTTATGGTACGACAAAATCGTCAGGATGTTGTAAACATCCTCCAAAAGGTTTCGTCGTAATCAACACAATGTTGATAAAGACACCTTTTCGCTACAAGCCTAGCTTAGTACGTTGGTATGTTGCCATCCATGTTTGGCTTTCTTGAAGACCTATATAGTACCAATAGGCACAATGCCTTTCGGTACATCAACTAGTGTCCAAACACAGTTGGTTTACATGGAATCCATTTCGGATATCATGGCACTTTTCCATAATAGGGAGTCGATACCTTGTATCACTTCCTCAAATATAGTCAGTTTGTCTTCCTCAATAAGATTGACATCTTTATGAGGTGAGATCAGAAACCCATACCCCAGGTTATTTTCTGACTCTTTCGGACTAACGCGATTCTTGTGTATTCGAAGATTGTGGTACAGTTTCATCCTTGATGAACTGTTTGTGTTCCATTAAGGACTTGGTGCCTTGAACAGTATTACTTCGATTTTCATCGAGTTTTACTACCCTCCCACTTACCACTGCATATCGGTATTCCTCTTAGGAAAACCACATGGTGAGCAACAATTACATTGTTCTCTTGTGAGATGTATAAGTACTATACTTTGGTTACCCTAAGATAACCTACAATTAGGCACTAATTCGATTTGGGTTCTAGTTTGGTATTATCTAAACGTATGCCTAACATTCCCAAATCATCAAGAATGAGAAAAACCGATTTCTTTCCTGTTCATATCCAATATGAATTCTATCTAACAGATTTTCATGGAACCTTATTCAAAATAAGTATTGTACTGTTAAATGCTTATCACTTTGAAGGAAAATGGTAGCTCAGAGCGACTCATGATTAACCTTATCATGTCTAACAAAATTCGGTTTCTTTGTTCGGACACACTGTCAAATTGACGTGTTCCGGGAGGAGTCCTCATTGAAAAATACTATACTCTTTCAAGTATTCAAGAAACTTACTGCTTAAGTATTTTCATCATGGTCTAACCGTGATGGTTTTAATCTTTAGCCGATCTGTTTGTCTATTTCATGTCGAAACTCTAAAAGTTTCCAATTCGTGTTTCTGAAGAAACACATAACCATAACACGATGCCACATCCGTAAATGTCACGAAATATTCATAGCCACCTCTAGCCTAGCTAGATATGGGCCCACTTACGACACTATGAACGAGGGCTAACAAATCCATGGCACTTACGCTTTTACCAAGTAAAAGGTATTTCAGGCACTTTGCCCAATAAACTAGATTCATAGACATTATTTGAATGGAATCAATTTGTCCTAGTACCCATTCTTCGAAAGTGTGGATATACGAGTCTTGTTTAATGTGTCCCAGATAACACTGCCATACATAAGTCCTATCTGATCAAATCAGTATGAGCTACTTGTTTGTCATGTCATACGCTTAAGATTTATTTATATTCAAATATAACTATCATTATTCACATCTAATGTGTTTATCTCAATATCATCTTTATAAAATAAAACACTTTAGTGTTCTAGAATATAAAGGTATACTTGCAACGAGTTATACTCGATATAAAGATAATGTTTCTAGTCAAACTAGTTATATTTTAACAGTTTCCTAATTCAAGTACGCACCCGAAGGGCAGTTCCTAAACTTAGGTAATGTGGTTAAAACAAGCGACTGATGTCCCGTTTCCAATTCGCAGATTAATCTCATCTGAAGTCAGTATCCTGCTCATAACAGATTCTGCACATCAGTACATATTTATGTACCACATTTAGTATCTAAAATCTAATTTTAATACTAGTAGTGAACATATTTATGACAAATATTCTTGAATTCAGAGCCTTGCCCATCTTCACTTCCTTCATGTCTGCCTTGTCCATATGCCAGTCACGCTTCAGTGACCCCGTTTGCCACAGTTTCGGCAGACATCTTGGGATATGTCCTTTATCTTCATATAAGATTATAATGATTTTGCCTTTGCCATTCTTCAAATCCCAGAAGCATTTGGCCAAGCCTTGGCCTTCTGGGATATCGAATTAAGATGCGCCTTGCGCTTCTTGCCATATTGCAAACTTTGGCTTTGGCTCCTTGAGCATAACCATAACACTCCAAGAGTTTTCTATTGCACTTAATGCTTCTAAGATCTAAGTATAGACCTATGAAGATCCGTCAATTTCAACATCATGGTTTAAAGATCTAATCCTTAATTACGACGACAAAATTAAGGAGTCATTATGGCAAGCATAAAGGATTAAGCACTAAAATTATCACCATGAATCTTCCAAAGATCATGCTCTACTATTCGCTCAACTCCGGACTTAGGCCTAAAATGTTATTTTATCAAATAAAGTAACTTCTTAGTTTCCAGGACTATCATGAAATACTATTCCTAATTTGAAAATTAAAGTTGTTTAAACACATTTTCCCTAGGATTATGTTTTAAACACTAATCTTTCATTCTATCTTGATTGTAATAGTCTAACTATTTAATCAATGATTTCAGGTACTTTTAAATATATTGATTACTATAGTCCAACTATATTAATCAACTATACTTTAATTAATTAAATTCAATTATATTGATTACTATAACCCAATTATAAAATGAACTATTTATTGAATTAATTTTAAATACAATCCAACTGCTTTTAAAAAACAATGATTAAATATTAGTCCAACTAATATATTATTTATTTGACGAAATATTGAAATGAGCGCATATGGCAAGTATTTAAACGAAATTGCAAATCTAATACTTGCCTCCCACTATTTTTCGGCGAGCCTCTAACCCTCTGTTGAGTACTCGGGAAACCTTGTTTCCTAGTGGGCTAGGATACCGTTAAATAACACACAATCTTGACTTTGACCAATAAATTGTATGATACTTAACTAGGTAGATCTCTAAGTTCAATTGGATCCAATCCAATTCCTAGATCCAGTAGGTGGACATCCAAGTCCGAAACATATATCTTATATATGTCAATATATCCAATATATTCCCTAACCTTTTTCCTCTGAATCAATTAAGCCTTGGCTTTGGCACAACAAACTTAATGATCCCAGTTAAGCGGAACCCATTGACTTTGGAAAGCTTCGTAATCAATGTCGATGGATAAGAAGTGATCTTGACTTTGGCCAACAAATCACAACTTGGACAAGACACCAATATGGAACAAAGCCTTCATGATTCAAACACATCCGCAACGGACAAAGGTCTTGACTTTAGCTAACAAACCAATACCAGTCTTGGATCTTGAGTAAGAATCACTCAATGGAAGGAAAAACGCTTAATATTTTATGAGGATTTTTCGCGTGAAAATTGGCAACCAATTTATTATCTTTGTTAAAGTCTCATCATCATACAACCTTAAACATGCATTCTAAACACATAATAAGGCGCGTAAGTAAATATAATAATGATATGCGGATAGATATTTAAACACATTGATCCTAGATCAATCTCTCCCTTTCATCTCTCCCGCTAGCATAAGTATTGCTTCTACCCGATTACAAAACACTTCTAAAGAAACCTCATTTACATTGAGAGGAATATGTGAGAAGAGAAATACACAGAGTAAGGAGGTAATAGGCTGGACACGCAGGTCCAATTTAAATAAATTCTAAATTTATTACAACAATTTCCAAAATTGCCCCACCCATCTAATATCCATCCGATATACATTATTCATGCATCGCAATCATGTATTCACACAAGCATGTTATCAATCAATCTAATCCAATTAATTAATCTGAATATTAATGACCATCCAATGTTCAAACAACGATTTGATTTTGCGTGAGTCAAACTCGTTTTGCGAATAAGTACTCAAAGTACGAATTCTTGAATTAAATTAAACTGCAACATTAAATCCAATTTAACTTGTATTTAATACTAATTCACTATTTAATTCCAAATTAAATATTACACATTATTAAAGAACATTTACGACTTAGATTCCAAATCTAATCGTTACGGTCTCAAAGCCCGATTAACATCCAATGTCGTCTAATTAAAGTCTAATGGGATTTCAATTAATTTCTTTAGGCGTGGGCTTCGGCAACCAAAACCCAATCAAGGAATAACCCCATAAGCCTAGAAATCAATTTCGGCCCATTAGGCCCAATTAAACTTTAAAGGCCCAATAGTCATAATTGGACTTTATGGTTATGGTTTTGGGCCCAATTGGATCAAACCAATTTGCCTAAACCAAACTTGGCCTAACCAAGCCCATTAAGCCCAATTATAAATTCCAATTTAAGCCCAATAATTAAATTATCAAATTCCAAATTTCATAACTTAATTAACCAAAGTGTAAAGTCATAATTAATTAACCAAATTAACATTTCCAAAACACTAATTCACTCAATTAATTATGCTCATTATCATCATCACATGTCCAACACATTTGATTCAAAATCAACTCATTTTCCATGCATCAAGTCCACGGCAATTTAGGGTTTTTCAAATCGATTCCGAATTCAATCCAATTAAATCCTAAATCAACATTCCCAACATGATTCCAACTCATCCAATTATCAAAATCAAAAAATACCATGACCTAAGGCATCAACATACATTCGGCCAAGCTAATGTATTTAGAGAAAATTTGTCAAATTCAAAATTCATCAAATTGACAATGCATAACACCATGTTATCATCATTCAAGCATATATCAACAATCAATTTCATCAAAACATGCTCAAATCAATTTTACCCAATTTTCCCTAATCAAGTTTCATGCTAAAATGGCTCTAGATACCATTGTTGGGTTTCTATTAAGTCCCAAGGATCAATCAATCAATGAAACAATATGTGAATACTCGAAGAAGTTGCGAAATACTTACATCAATCGGTTGAGGCGATGCTTCGAAAACAAAACTTTTTATTCCCTTTGAACTCCATGAAGCTCTCGGCTTCCTTCAAAAGTTTGAGCTCCAAATTCGGCCATGGATGAGTGTCCAAGCTCAAAGCTTGTGATGATAATTCCATGCTCATAAGTGGGTTTCCCTATCACCTTCATATGACTCCTAATGTGTGCTAGCACTTGTGAAAATTTGCAACAAATCCTCACTATTGCCTTCTCCTTGCTCACAGTTTTGGCAAAGATTTGAGAGAAAATTTGGCCTTTGGCCGAGAGTGGAGAGAGAAGAGAGGAAGAAGATACGTTGGTTATTTTGGATTTGTGTATCTAATACATTTAAAATGAAATTCAAAATTCATTTACCAAAATTTTTACTTTCCAAAAGTCAAAAAGCAAAAAGGCATTAAAGCCTTCCATCTACTCACATCAACTATTCACATCACTCAATGAATAGTGACTGGTTGTCAATCACTCAAAGTGACAAGACATCCATCATCCATCACATGAATGACGATTGATTTTACGTTTGATGCGACTTGTGGGCCCCACTCGATTCGAAATACGAGTGGGCCCACAAACACACTCGGGCTCGGGTTCGTTAATTCTGAATTAACGAATTTTTCGTTTCTTCGTAATTAAATCAAATTTAATTAAATAATCATGCCTAGTATAATTACTATTCACGTCGCTAACGAATTAATTCTAAATTAATTCGTTCGCCCGAATTAAAATCTAATTTTAATTTCGCGTCGAAATCTAATTTCGTTTATTATATCGAATATATTAATTTATCGATTAATTCCAAATTAATCGTTTTCTCTCTTTAAATAATATTTTATCCTAGATAAAATATCTCCGTAATTAATCCCAGATTAATTTTCTCTATCATCTAATTAATCCCAGATTAATAAAGTGCGAGTCATACGTCATCGGTGAATCTTTGGGAAGCGACCCATGAGATCCCTGGATATGTTGGCAGTAAATACGGTTATCGGACTATCCGAATACGTACGTACCTAGTACTACGTTTTTATCGATTTACAAGACAAGGTTGGCTTCTAGCAAAGCGCCATGCTTACCCAATTCTCCAGAAACATGCTTATAGGAATAAGCGATCTATATCAGGCATAGTATACGTAGTATCGTGTATGTCGATCCAGTATCGGATGGTCACGTGCAAGGCCTGGGCCTGAAAATGTGTCTGCCTCGTACGAAACACATATCGGATCTCTGGTAACTAGTCTCTATAATCGGATATATATGACCTAGTCATAATATCCCGATAGCTGCAGCATATAAGAGAACAAGTTCCGTATCCTACGTGATCATCATCTCCACTACAGCTAAAGTGACACTTCCATCTTGACATCACACCCAATACACTACGATTCTCAATATACCTAGAAGAGGCGTACATAGAACCGGTTATAGCCCTGGACGACCTAAACCAAAGTATATTGATTGTCGCAAGTATTAGCGATGCAAGTCTCAGGTTAAGACAAATACACCTACCCTGAATTCGGACTTCCATAGACACATAGTTATACTACCATCGGTAAACACAACCTCCTATTACACTTGCATGAGTATCCAATACCCAAATATATGAGAACTATTCCGTTATGCTCCCATAACATGCACATGTGTAATACTAGTCTATTCCGCATTATCGATGTCCAATCTCGATAATACTACGACTAGGGATATTTAATAATTAAACCTTCATGGATTGATACTGTCTCATATCATCTCAA
Organism: Zanthoxylum bungeanum; assembly: GCA_019454045.1. Lineage (NCBI taxonomy): Eukaryota > Viridiplantae > Streptophyta > Magnoliopsida > Sapindales > Rutaceae > Zanthoxylum > Zanthoxylum bungeanum. The sequence goes on from SKCR01011697.1 coordinate 129,446, forward strand.
TCCAGGAACTAATCATAAGGACCTTTCATCATTTATATATCTTGGTGATCTAATCACAAATGATAAAAGAGCAATTTCCTTTGTCACATAGTTAATTTTTACAACAACACCATGATCTGTACAAATAGTGACGCTATGGGTCATAATTGTCCAACAGAAAGATCCCCGAAATCCTTATTTCAGAGCTTGGGCAGTAGCATTGATCCGTACCTCCAGATCTAGTGGTGGTTATACCCAGTTAAGTCGTTGTCCTGGGTGTAAAGCTCACGTCCAGTTGAGTCGTTTTCCTGGACGATGGGCACCACCATTTTCAGAGATGCCCTGTTGAGTCGTTGTCCTGGGCATGAAGTACCATCAGATTTACACACACAGTTGAGTCATTGTCCTGGGTGTAGAGAGATTTCTAGTTCCCCGGATGATTATTCCCGGACACATCCAGTTGAGTCGGTTTCCTAGACGTTGAGTAGTTTTCAGTTTTCAGACTTTCAGTACACAGTTTTCAGAACTTCAGTACCTAGTTTTCAGAAATAAAATTTTAGTAAAAAGTTTTCAAAAACTAGATTTTAGAAACAGATTTTAGAAACTCGAAATTCAAAGCTATTTTTCAGAAAATTCTGTTTTATAAAGAGACTCATATGGTGATTTTTCTAAAAGTTTTAGTTTTAAAGATTTCATGTTTTGTTTTGAGATTTTCAGATTCATGTCCACTCACTTAGATCGTATAGCGATCTAACCCCCACCCCAGTGTAGGACACAGAAATTGACGATGCTGTTCTAGGCTCGTGGCCTAGTCGGGAGTACAGAATAGCTCACGGAGGAACTAAACCAGAGAATAAAATGATGTCACAACCCAAAATTGGGACAAAGATTTAAGGCCGCACTCACCCCTCACAAGGGAAGACCTCAAACTGTTGGGTTCGGAATGGTCCCTTACTTATGCCACTTGTAATTAATGGATTTATGCGATAATATAACCGAGTCTACGAAACATATATATTCAAGAATAACCTACGTCTAGTTCACATTCATAAAAGCAAATCCTATATATAAGTTCGCAGGCTTTAAAAGTAAGTCATCATAACGGCAAGCACGCAATTATATAAACGCATCAAATCAATAAAAACAACAATATAAATAAATAACAACTTAAACATAAATGCAAATTAAACTCTTAATGCGAAGGCAAATAACTATAACATGCAAAAAGAAGCAACGTACTAATGGCTAAATCATGCTTAAGGAATAAATAACATACTAACAACCTAATCATGCTTGAATACAAGGTTAGATGAAATGAAATACGTGTGTCTCTCAATTGGTATGTGGCATTGTATCCCGAGTGCAAACCACAATACCCTCCATCCGAATTCAGCTACGGAATTTACGTCGGGTTTCCATCCGATATACCACAAGAGAGATCACATATTCCTTTCATCCGGAAATCACATCATGCACCAATCCACAATACTCATGCGAAATAAAGTACTAAAATAAATAAAAATAAAGGATAATAAATAAAGAAAGTGCCCTCGGGTCTAACCTCTTTTGTCATCTCTCGAAAGTGCTGTACGCGGTTGCCGGAAGGGTTGATGCTCCGCAACTCCTCCAGTTCACTGGTTCAACATTTTCCTTCGCTGTTTCGCTGTTTGGGCTACTGTTTTTACTCTGTTTTGCTACGATTTATGTTCACGTTTTAAGCTTACTATTTTGTGGTACTGCGGGGCTATTTTGGTTTGCGGTTTGCGGGTTTTACGGGGTAGTTTCTTGTGTAGTTTTGCGATAGTGAACTGGGCAGTTTTAGGACTATTTTCACGGTAAAATGGGGACTATTCCAGGCAGTTTTTGTGGTAATTAATTAGGCAATTTTGGGTAGTTTTTGCGGTAAATTTGGGGATATTTCAGGGCAATTTATGGAGGGTATATGTGGCCAGAACAGTGTAGTTCAGAGGGGTTATTTTCGGCAGTTTATGGGGTAGTTTGTGAAGGGTTTTCTCAGCAGTTAAATGGATGTTTGTAGAAGGTTTGTGCGTGAAGATCAGGGGGGTTTTGAGGGCTATGTGCGGTAGTGGATTGGGCTGTATGTGAAGGAGATTTACGTGAATGGAGTGTTGTATTGTGAAGGGGATTTGCGTGAATGGATGGCTGTGTTGTGAGGGGGATTTGGGTGAATATGAAGGAGAATTTAAGGGCTTTTCACGGCAATAGGGGAGTCTCTTGGCCGTGAGCGAGTTATGTTTATTTTCTTTGTGTTTTCTTGTGTGAATGAGCTAGGGGTTTCAAGGTTGGGTTTAGGCTTCTTTTTTTAGGCAAAGGTTTGGGCTTTTCCTTGTGCGAATAGGGAAAGGATTTGTGTATTTATGGGATATCTTTTAATTAGTATGTGATAAGGAAAAATCTTTTTAATTAGGGATGTATTTTAATTTGATTTGATTTCTTATCTTTTAATTAGGGATATGATTTGATTGAATTAGGAAGGTGTTTGATGAGATTTGATTTGTATATTTTAATTAGGGAATGTGATTTGTCTTGATTTTGGCATGTGTTTAATGTATGATTTTTGTTATTTTGCAAGGAAATTGGCGTGGGTGTAGGTCTCATTGGGCGTGTATTGGGTTTGTTTTGGTGGGCTTGGTGTGTGGTTTGGTGATGTGTAGTTTGGTGATGTGTGGGCTTGGTGTGTGACTTACGGGGGTTTGGGCTAGGGATGTGTTTTAAAACAGAGGTCCAACAAGCGAACCCGAAGCTAATCAAGCGAATTAAATCCAACAAAAATGTCAATTCTTGACTCTTCCCTTCCGACGTCTGTTTCCCGCGACTTCCACAACTAAAAAGGTAGTGCCTCCGTACGAGACTCATTGGAGCAAATACTGAATGGCTCATAAGTGATTCCTAATAGTTGGAAGTACACAACATGTCAATATAAATCTCCCCAAGTTGAGTAGCATATATGATACTTTGAGTATAAGATAACATTGGATTTGTGTGTAATCCTCCATACTTTGATGCCATATATGTTAGAGACCTTTTGTGGTATGATCGCTAGATATTTATTGGGTGTGGACCGATGCACTCATTAATCAAGTGTGTATTAGGATAAGATCTATCGGCCCGTATGTGTACAATAAGGAGTTTAGGTATCAATGTATGTAAGTCACGATTCTTAAGAATTAGCCAAAGCTGATCGCATATATCAGAAATGGTGTTCTAAGTGATTGTAAAGAATCGTGGACATATCGACATGAGATATGTGCCTCGGAAACTTAACAGTGTAATTTATGTTTCATAAGCATAACTCAGATAGCATATGAGAGAGGAATTATTAAACATATATGATGACCTCGATCTATATAGTTCAAAAAGGTCGTTCATATTTTTCGTAAATTCGGAGGTGGCCAAATTGCGTACATATGAGCTAGGCTTATATGACGAACGTGTCTGGACTTAGAGGTCCCACAATATAAAGTATATTCGTTGAGCACTTGGGATAGCCAATAATTTTTTATAATAAATAATATTTGATATTATAATTATCAACTAAAATAATTAAAGTGTTATTGGATAATATTAATTATTTATTTGGATCCAATTGGATTAATCTAAAATCACACAAAGGCTTTGTTGTAGTTTCATTAATATCTCTAGCATTGGAGGATATTTTGGTAATTATAAATATGTAATAAAAAGTGTATTTGGCTTGATTTAATTTGATTAAATCAAAGTGGTAGAAATACAACCAATCCATTAATTAATCTTTGTCTTGTTTTAATTGGATTAAATGAAAGTGGTAGACAAAGGTGATTAGTCATAGCTAACTAAAAATATTTGGACAAATTGGATTAAGCCACATAAAATTTGATTAGAACTTTTATTAATTAAAAATTATATAAGCTTGACTATTAATGGAAAGCCTAAACAATTTTTTTAATTAAGAAAACCTAAGGCAAAGAATAAGAAAAATTTGCTTAAAGAAGTTTTTAGAGACGATTTGGAAGTTCTCTATATTTTTTCAACGAAAAGAAGAGATTAGATCTTTGGTTAAAACTTACTAGGTAAGCTTGATATCTCTAATAAGCCATTTTTTTGTATTTGATATATAATAAAATAGTTTGAAGTTGAAATTAGGTTAATAAATTTTGTGTGGATGCTTTAGAAGCATAAACACAATATGCTTGTGATTAGGTCAAATATGTTCATGTTGGATATGGAACATAAAATTAGAGTTTGGAACTATAGATGAAAGTTTGGATCTATGAATACCATTCTAGAATCACTTGACCATCTTTAAGTGACCTAAAATTATTCATGAGTTACTTCATTCTGGGATTATTATTTGGTTTGTATTTTAGATTCAAAATTTACGTATGAATGTATTTTGAATAGATTTATGTTTTTGTAAAAATATTTGATATTTTAAAAAACATGATTTTATTTTCAATATATGTTGATGTTGGTTTTGATATTAAAAAAATTAGATTTTGGTGTATGGAAATATTTTGAAAATTGAAATTGCATTTTGGGAAAAGTAAAATTTTCATCTTTTTGGAATTGAAATTCCAGAGAGTTGTTGAAATCAGCTCTTGTACTTGCTACAGTACGCGGGCGCACTATAGCAATTGCACATGCATATGAACAGTACGCGTGTTCACTGTAGCATGCGAGCTATGTTTATTAGAATTTTATTTTCTCTCTTTTTGAGCTTCCATACTTTTTTTTCTCCTTTTTCCCTAGGCTCGTAATGTAATATAATATTTCATTTTATTATTAAAACTACAACCATGTTTTATATCCACAGGTTAGACCTATTTCTTCTGTACGGGGCACTGAGGTTCCACAACCACCCAACAGAACGGTATCAAAGCATGTCTTAACCACACAACACATGTTGCATGTTTGACATGTATTTGAATATGCCTCTATAGATTTAATTTAAATATGCATAAGGAATATTAGATATACATTGCATGTTTTAAGTATTTTGATCCAATTATGTTAATGACTTGATTGTCATAAATCTCTCATGATTAGGTGATTACTTTATTTCAAGTAATAGTATTAATAATGTTCGAGCTTAGTGGATGGTCAGTCTTGTCAATCCAGAGATGAATGAGTTCTTATTACTTATGTCCAATACCGTTATTAGGGCACATTGACAAGTATACACTTGGAACACGTCTTAATCCAATACCGTCATTATTGTGGGGATAAAAAAAGGTTCAAGATTAAACTTAAGAGTCACATGAATGTAATTGGCTTCAAGGTCAACCTAATAAGTTTATAAAGACCAAGACCGTTATTATTATGAGGCTGAAGTAAATGTCATGTGATCTACTTCCCGCTATAAAATTTGATTGTAAAATTTATATTTCTTCATTGAGGGGGATTACAGAAATACGTAAAGTAGTGTGGAACGACACTAATAGATTTAAAATCAATAATCGTATTAGTGTTTTTCTATTGAAATGAAAATAATCTTTTGGTGTTTAATTTTTGTCTTGTAAATAGCTGTCGAAAATCAATTAGCACGGCTTTTGGATTACAATAAACTTACAAGAGCCTCGAACTACTTAGAAAATGAACAATCATTTTTCTCTTGGAGTCAGAATAAGTGAGCTTTGTGAAGCTCAATCTAATATTTGTGAAAATTATTCCTGATTTGCTTAGACAGTATAAAGATGTACCAAATGCTTGGAGTATTATGAGAATACTCAAGGAGTTGTTTGATACAAATTAAGAAATTGAGATATATCAAAGGTCTACGGAATTCTTCCATGTTACGCTCAATGATGAAGGAGCAATTAGCATTCATGTATTGAATATGATTGACTAGATCCGATATTTGGAACAAAATGATATTTTGATAGGTGAAAGGCTAGGTCGAAATCTGATTCTATTTTTTGATTGGTACATATGCTGAATTTATGATGCATTCGATGCAAGTCACATATAAAATGCTTCATAAAATATTGCGCACGATGGAATATGATTGAAAGAAAGGGAGTCTTGTTTTATATCTCCATAGTGGATCAAGCTCTTCAAATACTTCTAGGAAATTTTAGAAGATTAAAATGGGAAATAAGAATAAATACTCCAAAAAATAAATTACAAGACTACGTGTAGCTTGTGATGCATGTCTACATTGCCAGAAGTCTGGACACAGGAAACATGATTGTCCAAAGTTGAAGGAAGAAGCAGGAATCTCATGTACACTTTGTATTTTTCCTATTATTGACATCTCATTAACCTTATATGCAAATAGTGGTTGGGTGTTAGACATCGTTAGTCCCACTCATTTTGGCGATTCCATGCAAGCCATGAGAGTTAAAAGAAGGCTCCATATATAAGAGATCGAGCGTAGACTTGGGAATTACGAGGCATTGGATGTCAAGACTATATGAACGGTTATTCTAGATCTCCCTAATGGATGTAAATTAATTTTACATGAATGTTTTTATGTTCCCTCTCTTATTAGACAGATAATATCATTACCGATATTGGATAACATAGGATATAAAATAAAAATTAAAGATGGTGCTTTATGTTTATATGAAAAAGATAAATATTTGATATATGAATGTTCTTTATCTAATGGTCATTATGTTTTGGAAACATATTGAGATGTCTTTAATACATAGAAAAATTCAAGTAAAAGATCTCAATTAAATAATACTGAATTATGGTCTATGAGATTGGTCCATACGGGTGTTAGATGTCTATCAAAATTGGTTAATGATGTTACTGTTCCTAGAACATGCCAAGATCGTCTAAGAATGATTTGTGTATGAATAAAATCAAAAGAGTTGCGGAAAATACTCACATTGATCGGATGAGTTCAAAACTTTTTCCATGTATTTGATGCTTCCAAGCCTTCTTTAAGTTTTCCAAACTCATGGGTGAGTCTCCCTATCACCTTGTTTGACTATTTAATGTGCTAGCATTGTTGAATTTTGTAACAAAATTCAAGAAGCAATGAATCAAGTTCACGCCAAAATGGAACAGAGAATGAGATGAATAGTGTTTTTACTTTTTGATTTCTAAAATCAATTACAAAAAACAAATCCAAAAAGTTGTATATACTTTTTCAAAAAGCTAAAGTGTGTCTGACAAGAAACCTTTAAAAGCTTTCAACCACTTCCATCACTCAAGTGACTTGTTGATTGTAAGTTGGTGGGCCCCACTTTAAATTCAAAATTCAAGTGGGCTTGTTCAACACACTTCGGGTTCTGTTTCGTTTAATCCGACTAAACGAATTTTCCGTCGTGACGTAATTAAATCCAATTTAATTAAACAATAATGCCGCCTAAAATTATTATGAAAGTCGCTTACGAATTAATTCCAAATTAGTTCGTTCGTATGAATTAAAATCCAATTTTAATTCCGCATTGAAATCCAATTTCAATTAATATATCTAATATATTATTTTAGCTCAATTAAATAAATAAATAGTAAAATCTAATTTAACTATTAAATTTATCTTACCGATTAATTCCAAATTAATCACGTTCTCTCTTCTCGACGAATTTAATCCCAGATAAATTCTCGACGTAATTAATCCCAGATTAATTCTCTTTCTTTGGTAATTAATCCCAGATTAATTTATTACCGTAATTAATCCCAGATTAATTTTCTGCTCGAGTGAAATGTCATCGGTGAATCTTTGGGAGGCGACCCAAGAGATCCCTTGATATGTTGGCAATAAATTTGGTCATCGGAATATCCGAATATGTACATACCCGGTACCACGTTCTTACCAATTTACAAGACATGGTTGGCTTCTAGCAAAGCACCGTGCCAACCAAATTCTCCAGAAATATTCTTATAAACTTATTTAGAATAAGGTTCCATATAAATCTGTTTGACAGATATCATATAGGATATGAACAGGAAAGAAATGAGGTTTCTCATTCCTGATAATTTGGGTATGCCAGGCATAACGTTTGGTTTATACCAAACTAAGGACCCAAATTGGATAAGTGCCTATATAGGTTATCCTAAGGGAAACCTTAAGTATAGTACTTATAAATCCCACATGAGAACAATGTAATTGTTGCTCACCATGCGGTTTTTCCTGAGAGGAATACCGATATGCAGTGGTCTGTGGGAGGATAGTGATACTCGATGAAAATCGGAGTAACACTGTTCAAGGCACGAAGTCCTTAATGGAACACAAATAGTTCATCTATGATGAATCTATACCATTAATCTTCAAATACACAAGAAACTAGTAGATCGGATAAAGTCAGAAAACAACCTAGGGTATGGGTTTCTGATCTCGCCCCATGAAGATGTCAATCTCATGGAGGTGTACCATCCGACTACGTTTAGAGGAAGTGATACGAGTAATCGACTCCCTGTATGGCAAAGTGCCATTAATCCGAAATGGATTCCATGTATAACAACTATTTTGGATACTGGTTGGTGTACCACAAGGCATTGTGCCTATTGGTACATTAAATGTCTTCAAGGAAGACATACATGGAAGGCAACATACCAACGTACAAAGCTGGGCTTTTGACGGAAAGGTATCGTTATCAATATTGTGTTAATAATGGTTCAACCTTTTATCTGTGTGCCATGGTAAATCCATTTTGAAAATGCTTGAAAATAACTGTATATTTCATTTATGAAATGTGTCATTACAAATCAAAATCGCTTTCCTGAAAAGGAAACCTTTTGGAGGATGTTTACAACATCCTGACGATTTTGTATAACCGATAACAAGGTTGCGGGTTATTCGATCCATGTTTGGATCAATTCAAGCATAAGGTTCTTGGAACTGACGTTTTGAAATAATCATAATGGTTTATGATTTGACTCAAAACGAAATAATTCTTGTGTATATAGGAGGTTAGTGGAGCAGCGCGCACTGACAGTGAAATTCCCATAAAACAATGGTGAAAGCTTGGCTTTCATAGATATTCTTTCAATAGAACAATTCTCCGTAGACTTCTGGGGAGTAACACCCTTTATTCAAGGAATAACGATCTACTGGGATAGATTTGGAGTTTGTTAACACTCTCTGGGAAATTGTACATTTAAAATGTACTTGTATTGGTGTCTCATACGCTTCGAGCATATGGAGTCACAATCGGGTCAATTCTAGTGATGGTCACTAAATTGAAATTGAGAACATCTGTTAGTATCTTAGAGAACTAAAGATGCTGTCTTAAACTATGGAGAAAGGAGAACTTGAAGTGACGAGGATCACCACTGCAAGTTTCCAAACTATTAAATACTACGGTACTATAAAGTTTGAATTACGGGACAGTGAGCTAGAAATCTTCCAAGCAAGATAACTGTTGCCGAATAAACAACAAATGCGGATTATTGCTGCAGCTGAGGCAGCAAAAGAAGCCATTTGGATCGAACATAAATCTAATTATATTAGATATAGTTCTGTTAGCAGCTGAACTAGGCGTCAGCACAGGCTAAGGAATAAAGGTCTCATCGACGATCCAGATATATACTTCTAATCATCTGATTCTTCGGATCATACATCGTGGCGATGTGATGATCGTGTAAATCGCGTCAGACGATAAGCAAACAAATCCGCTGACGAAAACCTTTCCTCAGCAATTTGAGCGAACCTTACATAGTTCAAGTGTTGGAACACTTGAGTGACTCGCTACGTGCCAAGTGGGAGATTGTTGGATAATATGACCCATAGCGTCACTATTTGCACAGATCATTGTGTTGTTGTAGCAATTAACTATGTAACAAGGAAATTGCACTCTCATCATTTGTGATTAGATCACCATAGATATATAAATGAAGAGAGGTCCCTATGATTAGTTCCTGGATTGAGATGATATGAGACAGTATCAGTCCACGAAGGATTAATCATTAAATATCCCTAGCCGTAGTATTATCGAGACTGGACATCGATAATGCGGAATAGGCTAGTATTGCACTTGTGCGCGTTGTGAGGGCACAACGGCATAGTTCTCATATATATAAGTGTTGGAGACTTATGCAAGTGCGATAGGAGGTCGTGTTTCACCGATGGTACGGGAAAACAGCTTCGCTCTGGATAGACCCCTTCGGAATCCCATTGGTATTATGAATAGGTGTCTATGGGAGGCCGAAATCAAGGTAGGTGTGTATAGTCTTAACCTGAGACTTGCATCGCTAATACTTACGATAATCGATAAACTTTGGATTTGGTGGTTGGGGGCTTTGACCGGTTCTGTGTCTACCACTTCTGGGTTTATCAGAGAGTCGTAGTGTATTGGATGTGATGTCAAGACGGAAGTATCACTCCAGTCATAGTGGAGATGATGTCACGCAGGATACGGCATTAGTGCTTTTAAGTGATGCGCATCCAATCGTGATATTATGACCAGGTCATGAATATCCGATTATAGAGACTAGCTACCAGACATCCGATATGTGTTTCGGACGGGGCAGACACTTATCCAGCCCCAGCCCTAACACGTGACTATCCGATACTGGGCCGATATGCACAATACGTGAGTATACTACGCTTGATATAGATCTAAAATTCTTAAAAGGATATGTCCGGAAAATTGGGATGACTTGGTGCTTTGCTAGGAGTTGACCTTGTCTCATAAATCGGTAGAACGTAGTACTTGGTACGTACGTGATTCGGTTACACCGACGACCGTATTTATAGCCAACTTATCGGAGATCTCATGGGTCGCTTCCCGATAATGCACCGATGACGCATAATTCGTACTCATTAATAATCTGGGATTATATAGAAGAAGGAGAAAATTAATCTAGGATTAATTACGGAGATATTTTATCTAGGATAAAATATCGTCTAGAGAGAGATAACGATTAATTCGGAATAATCGATTAAATTAATATATTCGATATATTAAACGAAATTAGATTTCGACGCGGAATTAAAATTAGATTTTAATTCGGGCGAACGAATTAATTTAGAATTAATTCGTTAGCGACGTGAATAGTGAATTCGCTAGGCGTAATCACTTAATTACGACGCGACGGAAAAATCGTTAATTTAGAATTAGCGAACCCGAGCCCGAGTGTGATTGCGAGCGCATTCGTGTTTCGAATTCGAGTGCGGCGACGCAAGTCACATCAAGCGTCAATCAATCGTCACATCAAGCGTCAATCAAATGTCACTTTGAGTGATGTGATTGATTGATGTGATTGATTGATTGAAAGACTGACACATGACATAAGTGGATTAGACTTGAATGACATGTGAATAGTGATGGGTGTTGTGTGGAATAGTGACTTGTGAAGACTTTTGCCATTTACTTGATTTGATTAAAGTTTTGGTAATGGTTTTTTAATATATTTTCTAGGAAAATATATAAGGATTTTTTTTTGGTAAATCAAACATAAGTCATTACACTTTTTCACTCTTTCTCTCTCACCATTCTCTCATCTCCTCTCACGCCATTTTGAAGCCTTCTTCACTGGTTTTCAAACCAGTTTGGGCGTGACTTTGGGAAGCAAATGAGTGGTTTTTCATTTGATGAAATCAAGTGCTAGCACACTTGCGAACATTGCGAAGGTGTTAGGGAGGTTCACCCATGAGGCGGGACTCATCCGACGAAGTTTGGAGCTCCGTTTTGAGACCCGAAACTGCCAAGACAGTAAGCATGGACTGCCAGCAGTGGGCGTGAGATGCAGTGGGTTTTTGGCTTCGATTCGCCTCCAAATCGACTCAACCGATCGATGTGAGTATTCCGCTACCTCCGTTGATGTGTTCACTCATTGTTTCATGCTTAGATTTGATCTTGGGACCTAATAGAAACTCAACACTTTTATCATTTATATATCCCGGTAATCCAGTTACAAATGATAAAAGAGCAATTTCCTTTGTCACATAGTTAATTTGTACAACAACATCATGTTCTGTACAAATAGTGATGATATGGTCATAATTATCCAACAAATGATAGTTTGATTAAGATCTTACCTTAGAACCTTATTCGATTTGTGTGGCATGTATCCAAAGGAAAATGACAAAGACCCCATTTCTTGGCGTTGAACACTGTGCCGAAGATTTATTGGAGCTAGTAATAGTGATGTGTGTGATCCATTAAATCATATTGCTAATGATGGTTCAACATATTTCTTGACTTTCACTGATGATAATTCAAGATATGGATATGTCTATTTGATGAGACATAAATTGAAAATATTTGAAAGTTCCAAATATTCCGGAATAAAATAGAAAATAAATCAGAAAATTCATCATATTCCTTCGATTAAATCGAGATGGTGAATTCATGAGCAAAAAATTCAAATATTATTTAAGAGAGAATGTGATTCTCGCCTAATATAGCCCACCAATAACTCCTCAACATAATGGTAAGTCTGCGTGGAGAAATCATACTTTATTGGATATGGTACGATCTATGATGAGCTATACAGATTTTTCACATTACCTTTGAGGTTATGTATTTCTTTTTGCTACCCAAATACTTAACAAAGTTTTATCAAAAGCTATTTCTACAACCCCATATCAGATATGATATATTAGAAATCTAAGTCTTATATATTTATAGATTGAGGTTGTCCGGCATATGCCAGAGTCGCGCAGTAGGAAAAACTGCTACCTATAGAGTATAAATATTGGTTCGTTGGATATCCTGAAAATTCTTAGGATATCAATTCTACGATTTTGAGCAAGGAAATGTATTTGCTTTCGTTTTGCCGATTTTCTTAAAAAATGAATTTTTGAGAGAGTGAGAATTGTAGAAAAATTGAATTGATGAGTTTGATTCTAATATTGAGGAACCTGAGATGGAATCAGAGATCTAATTAGGTGAAGGATCTACATAGATGTTCTATGTAGGTCAAATAGAATATAAAGGCATTCAAATAGACTATTTTTAACATATGATTTAAGCTTTGATGTTCTATTGGTGGATATAGATCCGACTACGATTAAACAGGCAATATTGGATATCGATTCCTGAAAATGGCATAAAGCCATGAAGTCTTTCATGGGACATGGGAACTATCGTGTGATTAGAGAAAATATCAATTGAAAATACATTGTGGTCTTAAAGGTTCAAGGACAAGATAACATAGCAGACCTGCTTACTATGACCTTACCTCATAATTTATTCGATAAACACGTGGAAGAGATGAGACTTCGGTACCATCTGCATTGACTTTAAGCAAATGAGAGTTTATTGGAGTTGGTGCTTGAAGTGCTAATCCGAATAATATATTGTATATTATATTTTATTATTTATTAAAAAAATAGCTACATTGTTTTTTTCAACCATGTTAATGGTAATGTCATTATGCATATTAGTTTGTTATATAAATATGTTGAGAATGACATGACCTTACAACGTTCATATAGTAATAATGGACACTGGGTTGTCCGACATTGGGATAATATTACTATTATAAACTATTATTAAAGTAAATATTCATAGTCATTGGTTTTAGAATACGGTCGAATTCCTATAACCTAGAAGACTAACACATGTTGTATATTGGAATTGGAGTTCCAATGGTCTAACCCAATATACCATGAGTAACGGAAGCTCGTATAGACATGTGGGTATTCGTTGGAGCGAATACTGAATGACTCACAGGTGATTCCTAATAGTTGAAAGTACACACCACTGTCAATAGGAATCTCCTCAAGTCGAGTAGCATATGTGTGCGATCCTCATCACTTTGATGCCATATATGTTAGAGACCTTTCATGGTCTGATCACTAAATTTTCATTGAGTATGGACCGATGCACTAGTTAATCAAGTTCTTATCAAAATAGGGTCCGACGATATGGGGTTTAAGTATCCATGTGAGTAAGTAACGATTCTTAAGACTTTGGCCAAAGACGATCATCTAGGTTTGATCGCATATATCAGAAATAGTGTTCTGAATAGTTGTAATGAATCGTGGACTTATCTACAATGTGAGATGTGCATCTCAGAAAATTGAGGTTTAATCTATATTTCTAAGTACAACTCGGATAGCCTACGATAGAGGGATCGTTAAACGTATGTGATGACCTCGACTTGTATAGTTCAGAAAGGTCATTCGTGCTCTTCGTAAATTTGAAGGTGGTCCAATTGTGTACATATAAGGTAGGCTTATATGACGAGCGTGTATGGATTTATAGAGTCCCATAATATGAAATGTACTATTTGAGTACTTAGGTAACAAATAATGTTTGATCATAAATAATATTTGATATTATCATTATCAATTAAAAAAAATTAAGTGTTATTGGATAACATTAATTATTTACTTTGACTCAATTGGAATATAGTTAAATAAATAATTACACAAGGGCTTAGTTGTAATTTCATAAATATATCTACCATTGGAGGATATTTTGGTAATTATAAAATATGTAATAATTGGTGTATTTGCCTTAATTAGTTGGATTAAATCAAAGTGGTAGCCAATGAACTAGTCAATTTGTTAGACTTTGTCTAGATTTAATTGAATTAAATCAAAGTGGTAAACAAAGGTGATTAGTAAAACCTATTAAAAAAAAATGGACAAATTTGATTAAGCACACCTAAAAGTTGATTAGAACTTTTATTAATTAGAAATTGCATAAGCTTGAGTATAAAAGACAAGTTTAAGTAAGTTTTTTAATGGAGCAAGCATATGGTAAAACATAAGAAAAAATAGCTTAAATAAGTGTTTAGAGAAGATTTGCAAGTTCTCTATATTTTTTTTAATAATGAGAAGAAAATTAGATCTTTGATTCAAGCTTACTAGATAAGTTTAATTTTCTATAATATCTATGTTTTTGTATATGATAAATAATAAAATAGTTTAAAGTTTAAATTAGGTTAATAAATTATGTATGGATGCTTTTGATGCATAAACACAATATGCTTGTGATTGGGTCAAATATGTTCATGTTGGACATGAAACATAAAATTAGAATTTGAAACTCTATATGAAAGCTTGGAACTATGATTATCATTCTACAATCACTTGACCACATTTACGTGACCTAAAATTATTTATGGGTTCTTTCTTTGTGGAACTCTTCTTTGGTTTGTATTTTAAATTCAAAATTTAAGCACAAATGTATTTTGAATAAATTTATATCTTTGTAAAAATATTTGATATTTTGAAAAATATGATATTATTTTTTAATAAGTGTTGATGTTGGTTTTTTTATTAAAAAAATTAGACTTCCGTGTATGAAAATATTTTGAAAAGATTGAAAATATATTTTGGGAAAAAGTAATTTTTAATTCCAAAGTGCTGATGAAAGATCTTGCACTTACTACATGGCACGTACTGTAGCAAGTGGACATGTACATGAATAGTGTGCGCACATTGTAGTTCACACACTGTATCATGTGAGCGATGTGCATTAGAATTTTATTTTCTCCCATTTTTTAGCTTCTGTACACAGATTTGCTCCCTCATTTTTCCTGAACTAGTAATGGAATATGTTGGCGGCGGATTTTGGTCTCAGGGTAATATGGGAATATTACTCCCGAGGTAATCCTCCCTCAATAGTGAATTTGTTTGGTTATGGGGGAAACCAAAAGCAAACTTAGCAGAAGACAGATAATACGCCAATCGACAAGGAGATTTAACGTGGTTCGGTGGATTTGGATCCGACCTACGTCCACGGACACAAACTGGATGATACTTTTATTGCTGAGATATGCTTCTCTGATATCTCTTGAGCTTACAAGTTTTTCAATAATGATTCTGATACCTTTTACACATGCTCTGCCCTCCTATTTATAATGGAGAAGTAATCAGATTCCTTTTAATACAAGGATTTCCTCCTGTAGATGGTTTTCTCTTCTTAAAAGGACTCCTAGTTGATCCAATTCTTCTTTTCTCATAAGAATTCCTAATCAAGACTATCTTTACTCTCTTTATCCTATTAGGATATTGACTTGTTAATTTTACCCCATGGAAGTAGGATAATTAAACATCTTATCCTGTCGGAATAAGATTTCTTATCTTCTGGAGCACGTCTCGCCGGGTGGTCGGTCTTCATGAGGTCGGTCATGATGGTTCTTCGAGCTAGGAATGCTTCTGCCGATCTTATTAATGCCCGGTCGCTGACCCAAAGTGGTCGGTCACTGATGAAAGTGCTCGGCCTCTGACGAAAGTGCTCGGTCTCTGACGAAAGTGCTCGGTCTCCAACTGTTTTATGATACTCATGTGACCGGGTCGGTATTTAATGGCTCTGATCAGGAAGGGGATTACCTTTTTGTCCCTGATGTGTTATCCTAAAATGCCGTAGTGCCTGAAAACACCATCAACATCTGTCCCCTAGTTCTCGGTTCCAACAAGTGCGCTAGTTGGTGCCGGGAACTATATGAAGAGAGTGTGCTGATTGTGCTTGCTGGTAGTCGTTTCAGAATGTAAAAAGGAATCTTCTTGTCGTTTTACTCGTCTTTCCTCGAGACGCACAACCATCATGTCTTCTTAAATGCCCATCAAATCAGCTTTTAGGGTTTCTTCTAACTTTTGACATTTGTCAAACATCCGCTGGGTTCCCGCTCAAACCGACGGTGATGTGCCTCTCAGCCATGACTATATATAAAGAAAAGGTTTCACTGTTCCCATTTTTTCTTTTTGGCAATCGTCCGCTTCTTTTCTCTGTGATCCGCTTATCTCCGTGTTCTTCGAAGCTCAAGCCGTGGTCTTCATCCTCCTTTGCTGCCGAGTCCCTAAGGAACGGACACCACCTCACCTTATATCCTTCTGCTTTTGAGAAGAAAAAGTAAGTTTTCTGGGCGATCTTCTTCTCTCTCTCTTTTTTTGTGTGCCGTGGTTCTATTTGTTTGTTTTGTTTAGGGAGAGACTTGTGGTTTTGTTCTGTTTTTCTGGGGACACAGGGATGTCTGACAGTAATTCTTCCTCTGAGAGGCCTGTTAAAATCTCAGCTTTCCCTGCTGAAGAGCTCTCCTCGGGCTCAGGGGCGCCCAGTGTAGAAGATCTCGACACTACCCCTACCCCTTCTGAGGTCGAGAATGACTCCTATCATCAGAGGGTTCCTCGGAAGGACCCAGAGCCTGGAGAACTTGGGCCGTCGGCTCTGGACATGAACCGTCCTTCTAAGATAACTGAGGATGATCTGGCGTTATTGCGGCAACGATACAACATTCCAATAGATATTGCTCTAGAAGTTCCCGGTCCAATGGATCGTGCTAGTCAGCCTGACGAGGGCTCGGTGGCGCTTCTTCCTATCTTTTTTGAATGTGGGCTGCGGCTGCCGATGCAACGCTATTTCGCTTGGATGCTGGCCGAGATGGAGCTTGCCCCTTGTCAATTGAGTTTGAATAGCTGGAGGATCCTAGCCGGTGTATATGTGGTCTGGCACCGGGCAGGTTTAGGTGTACCTTGTTTGGAAGAGGTGAAAAGGTTGTATCGTTTGAAGTCTAACCCAAAGACTCACTACGGTTGGTATTACCTTTCTGCTTATGACAGCTCGTCCAACCTTGTCCAGAAACTCCCTGATTCCAACAAGAACTTCAAAGACCTTTGGTTCTGGGCTACCGGGGACTGGGGTCGGGTCCTGAGATCTTTTGAGGAGGACGTCTCGGTTCCGGATATTTTCAGAGCTGGAGGTTAGGGGTTTAACACCTGTCCTGTCTTTCTTTATTCCCGTTCTTAGCTTTTTAGGTTTCTGACTTCTCTGGTTTCTCCCAGCTTGTTGGCGAGATGCTCCAAAGGTTTCTCGCCAGGTTCGGAGGCGGGTTCATTGGGCTCGGGGATATGCTGCCCCCTGGAGGAATTTGATTAATGATGCGGCTTTTGTTGAGTCGGGCCTTATTCAGGCCGTCCATCCGGAAGTATCTGGCCGGTTAGGTAGGTGTCTGATGGCTGTTTTTAATGATCTTTCTTGTTTGTTTCATCATGTTTGATATTTTTGCTATATGCTCGGTCCTTGATTTCCTTCCTTTTTTCTCTTTGTAGGCATGTCGAAGAGGCCAAAGTTCTTAGAAAAGTTGGCCGGTACCATGAAGAAGGCTGGCCATGCTGAAACTTCCCAGGCACGGGCCGACCTCGCCGAGGATACATCTCCTGGACAAGTCCAAACAAGTGCTCGGGGGCTGTCATCACCTTCTGGCGTGCAATCATCAGGATCCGCTCGCCTTGCTAGTTCGCCGAAACCTCTTAGGAAGAGGAGGCGTCAGTTTGGGGCTGAGGAGGCCGAGCCGACCCAGGAGGGAGAAGATGAGGGAGCTGTTCCAGCCAAGAGGAAGGACATTCGTAGGGGGAAGAAGTCCTCTGAAGGTTCCTCCAGGCAAAGGAAGGGCCCTGTGGTCCGTGGGGCGGATGACTTGGGGGAGAGCATCCGGGAGGCCACCTCTCACTTGGTGCCGGCTATTAATGAATTGGCCGAGGCGATTCCCCCGGGGGAGGTCTCGAGGTACGAGGATATATCTCCCGAGGGGGTTGTGGTTGAGATGAGTTCTCAGATGGCGAAGGTATTTTTATTCCCCTTCTCGGTCTTTTTTGGTTCTCTCTTTTCTTGTATCTGACTTCTTCCTCTCTTTTTGTGTGCAGGCCAACTACCTTATGGCCAAGAACAAGAGTCTTCTTCTGACTTTACTGTCCGAGGGCGGTCAGGCCCAAAGGCTTCAAAATCGCCTTTCCGAAGTGGAGGTAAAGTTGGCTGACCGGGAGGAGACGATCAGGAATCTCGAGGCGGCCGCTGTTGAGAGTTTCAAAACGAACAAGGCTCTCAAAGCAGCTGCTGTGCTGGAGCGGAAACTTTCTGATAATGCCAGGGAGGACCTGAAGGTTGCCCAGTCTGAAGTTGGCGTTCTGAAGGGGAAGTTAGCAAGTGCTGAGGCCAAGTTGAAGAACAAAGACGAGGAGGTCGCACGGGCCCGAGGTAGTCTTGAGAAGAAGAAAACCGAGCTTGAGGAGAGGGAGATTGATCTCGAGGAGAGAGAGACTGAGCTGGAGAAGAGAGAAGCTGATCTCGAGGTTGAGAAAGAGGCCATCCGTCTCGAGGGAGTTGGTGACTGTGCTGAGATAATACCGATGGTGTTGCCGAGCCTGAATATGGACCCTATCTACGCGGCCATCAGTTACTGTAAGGGGGAGATTTCCGAGGAAGAGTTTCAAAAGTGGATTCCTCCCCCGCCTGAGAAGGTGATGGATCCTGCTCCCATCTCGGTCATTCTGGCTCCTGAAGTTCCTCCTGAAGAGGGATCGGGGGTTCCTGTCGTGGACGAGGACTGTTTTGAGATCCCTCCTTCTGGTGCTGAAGTCGCAGCTCCTCTTCCTGCTGCTGAAGTTGCAGCTCCTCTTCCTGCTGCTGAAGTTGCAGCTCCTCCTCCTGCCGCCGAAGTTGCAGCTGAGGAAGAAGCTCCTGCCCCTGCGCGGGATGAATGAGAAAGGGTAACCCTACCGGGGCCCTATGTACACTTTTGTCTTTTTTTGTAATAACATTATAATTTGAATTTATATATATTTATGTGTTCATGTCTTATTTATTTCTTTCTTTGCTTAGTGAAGAGTGAGGCACATGGACCCGCGGGATTGTTATGTCCCCGGTCCGGGGAGCTGTCTTGGTGGGGCGTATCTCGACCCCGAGCTGGGCGAGATACTTGGGTTCTGGGGGAACGTTACTTCCCCAGACCGAGGCGGCGGACTCGGTGGGACGTAACCCGACCCCGAGCTGAGCGAGACACTTGGGTTCTGGGGGAATGTTACCTCCCCAGACCGAAGCGGCTGACTCGGTGGGACGTAACCCGACCCCGAGTTGTGCGAGACACTTGGGTTCTGGGGGAATGTTACCTCCCCAGACCGAAGCGTCTGACTCGGTGGGACGTAACCCGACCCCGAGCTGCGCGAGACACTTGGGTTCTGGGGGAATGTTACCTCCCCAGACCGAAGCGGCTGACTCGGTGGGACGTTGCCCGACCCCGAGTTGAATAACCAAGTGGCCTCGGCGGAACGAATCCAGCCCCGAGCCGAATTCCCCTTGGGATTTATTCAGAAGGGAAGTGAATCAACCTTTGAAGCCCTACCGGATCTGGCATGGGCGTCCCCTTGTCAGACCAGTGAAAAAACAAAAACAAATAAAAAAATAAAATAAAAATGTGGGGGTGACTTTAGCACTTGTCCCAAAGCAAAACGTTTTAAAATGTAAATAACAGCACGGATGCCTCAGAGCAGCGTCCCGTCTGAGGCCTCCAAAACACAATTCTGAATCTTTCAATTCAGCGTCCTGGCGAACCAGGATTTGGATCAGGTGAGCGTTTGAATGGTAAGGGCACCTCCTCTGTACGTCAGGTCACTATGGAGCCTGCGTTTTACGCGAGGGCTCCTCCTTACCACGCTGGAGCAGGTGCACGCTACGGGGGCATAACGCCTCCCCGTGCTGCGCCTCTCCGGATCCAAATGATGAATGGATCAAAGAGTGCCCGGGATACCAAGGGCATATTCCTCCTTAGGTCCGGTGTCACTGGAGCAAGCAATCGTCACGGGGGCATCGTCTCTCCCCGTGCTATGCTTTCCCACGGATCCATTACATCGAGTGGCCTCGGCGGAATAAAATCCAGCCCCGAGCCGATTAACCAAGTGGCCTCGGCGGAACGAATCCAGCCCCGAGCCGAAAGAAAGATGGCTCTGGGGGAATGTCCCGTCCCCAGACCAGAAGAGTGTGACTCGGTGGGACTAAAACCCGACCCCGAGCTGAAAGAGATGGCTCTGGGGGAACGTCCCATCCCCAGACCAGAAGAGTGTGACTCGGTGGGACTAAAACCCGACCCCGAGCTGAAAGAGATGGCTCTGGGGGAATGTCCCATCCCCAGACCAGAAGAGTGCGACTCGGTGGGACTAAAACCCGACCCCGAGCTGAAAGAGATGGCTCTGGGGGAACGTCCCATCCCCAGACCAGAAGAGTGTGACTCGGTGGGACTAAAACCCGACCCCGAGCTGAAAGAGATGGCTCTGGGGGAACGTCCCATCCCCAGACCAGAAGAGTGCGACTCGGTGGGACTAAAACCCGATCCCGAGCTGAAAGAGATGGCTCTGGGGGAATGTCCCATCCCCAGACCAGAAGAGTGCGACTCGGTGGGACTAAAACCCGATCCCGAGCTGAAAGAGATGGCTCTGGGGGAATGTCCCATCCCCAGACCAGAAGAGTGCGACTCGGTGGGACTAAAACCCGATCCCGAGCTGAAAGAGATGGCTCTGGGGGAATGTCCCATCCCCAGACCAGAAGAGTGCGACTCGGTGGGGCTAAAACCCGACCCCGAGCTGAAAGAGATGGCTCTGGGGGAATGTCCCATCCCCAGACCAGAAGAGCGTGCCTCGGTGGGACTAAAACCCGACCCCGAGCTGAGTAGTCCCGTGGCTTCGGCGGAACGTAATCCAGCCCCGAGCCGTATGACTAAGTGAATAGTATGTCCCCGGGGTCTTTCAAGAAATAAAAAACTTTATTCATATTTGGGGACATACTTGTCCTTCTTTACAGTTCTCTATCCGGCTCTTTGTCTGTCTGCCATGGCCTCATGGTCAATGTATTTGTTCAGACATCCGTTTCGTGCTAGATCTTCAATTTGTTCTCACAGGTCTTTACATCCGTCTGTTGCATGCCCCTTGGAATTGTGGTGCACACAATAGGCCTTTTGATTTCTTCTGTCCGGTGGGAATCTCCTTTGGTCGGGTTCCACTAAGAGGCCTTTCCCCTGAATCTCCATGACAATTTGTCCTAGTGGTTTCTTTAGGGGGATGTATGCATCTTCCCCGACCACATGGTTTACTTGGGTCGGCGCTCTTCTCTCTTGATTGTCCCGGCGGAGTGGTTTGAACTCTTTTTGCTTCGGGTGTGGTCTCCTGGATTCTCTTTCTGTTCGGCGGGGGGCGCCCTCCCTTGCGGTTCTATCTCTGATGGTGCTCCCTCTTCGGGACACTTTCTCCTCGTTTTCTAACAAAACGAACTTTCGGGCCACCTCCAGGGCGGTGGCGTAGTCCGGGGTGTCTTGGATTCTTAGATGGGTCCACAGCCTTCCGACCCTTAAGGCTCCTTTCAAGCTTTCCAGGGCCTCGGGGGATTCATACCCTCCGACTTCGAGCACCATACTGTGGTACCTTTCAATAAATATCTTCATAGGCTCGTCGTCTCCTTGCTTCATGAGCCTGAGTTCTCCAATTGTTTTCCTGGGGACACAAGCCCCCTTGAAGTGTCGTATGAATGATTTTCTTAGTTGTGCGAAGCTGCTGATGCTTCTTGGGGCTAGGCTTCGGTACCACAGAGTGGCTGGTCCGGCCAGAGTGAGCGGGAATACTTTGCAGATGGCGTCCCATGTTACCCCTTGTACTTCCATTAACAGGACGAACCCCTCAATGTGGGTTTTGGGGTCGGTATGTCCTTTGTACGGTGCCATGGTTGGCATGCTGAATCTTTTTGGGAATTTCTCTGATCTTATTTCCTCCGTGAGGGGGGACTCATCTTTGACGTCCTGGTCATTCCCTTTGTTTGCATTGGGGTATACTCCCCATTTGACCAGCTCCTCCCGTAACCAAGATTTCATGCTGCTGTCTTTGGTTCCATGCCGGCCCCGGTGGTTTCTTTTCTTTCTGCTGTCTCGGGAGTGGCGCTTTTCAGGGTCGGTGTCTTCTCGCACCTTTTCGGTACGTTCCTTCCCTCTTCTTTGGGTATTGTGAGGGCTATCGTCGGAGGAGTCTGGTGATGATTCGTCATCTTCCTCTTCCCATGTGTCCTCGGTTTGGGAATCTCTCTGTACTACCACAGATCTTACCCTGTAGGGTTCCCTCCTCCGGGGTCTGTCATCTTCGCTTGCATCGACGATTCTCTTTCCTTCCGTTATCTCATTCCTTCGTTGGCTAGTCCGGCCTCGATCCTTCCGTCGTGTGCTCCTTCCATCCTTTCCAATCGGTCTACTATGATTTTTAGTAGAGTTTGGTTTTCTTCCCTATCTTTCCTAAGGTTTTCCTCGATCCTTTCCATCCGGTCTGCAGTTGAGTTCCCTGATGATTGTTGGTTTCCGCCTTCCGCCATTTGTCTTTACGCGAGTTGCTTTTTGTAGGATTCCCCACAGACGGCGCCAACTGTTGGCGGCGGATTTTGGTCTCAGGGTAATATGGGAATATTACTCCCGAGGTAATCCTCCCTCAATAGTGAATTTGTTTGGTTATGGGGGAAACCAAAAGCAAACTTAGCAGAAGACAGATAATACGCCAATCGACAAGGAGATTTAACGTGGTTCGGTGGATTTGGATCCGACCTACGTCCACGGACACAAACTGGATGATACTTTTATTGCTGAGATATGCTTCTCTGATATCTCTTGAGCTTACAAGTTTTTTCAATAATGATTCTGATACCTTTTACACATGCTCTGCCCTCCTATTTATAATGGAGAAGTAATCAGATTCCTTTTAATACAAGGATTTCCTCCTGTAGATGGTTTTCTCTTCTTAAAAGGACTCCTAGTTGATCCAATTCTTCTTTTCTCATAAGAATTCCTAATCAAGACTATCTTTACTCTCTTTATCCTATTAGGATATTGACTTGTTAATTTTACCCCATGGAAGTAGGATAATTAAACATCTTATCCTGTCGGAATAAGATTTCTTATCTTCTGGAGCACGTCTCGCCGGGTGGTCGGTCTTCATGAGGTCGGTCATGATGGTTCTTCGAGCTAGGAATGCTTCTGCCGATCTTATTAATGCCCGGTCGCTGACCCAAAGTGGTCGGTCACTGACGAAAGTGCTCGGCCTCTGACGAAAGTGCTCGGTCTCTGACGAAAGTGCTCGGTCTCTGACGAAAGTGCTCGGTCTCCAACTGTTTTATGATACTCATGTGACCGGGTCGGTATTTAATGGCTCTGATCAGGAAGGGGATTCCCTTTTTGTCCCTGATGTGTTATCCTAAAATGCCGTAGTGCCTGAAAACACCATCAACAGAATATAATATTATATTTTATTATTTAAAAATACACTTATGCTATATATCCACGGATTAGAATCATTTCTACAATACGGGGCACCGATCCAACCCAAGAGGTTCCACAACCGCTCCAACATGCATAACCTGAGATGTAAACTATAAACACAAACTGAACACTTGAGCTGAAGTCATAAACTTGAAAACGTAGACTTAAATCATAACGTAATTGTAATATAATACTTATATCTTAAAATACATAATTTAAACTATAACTAAAGATTCACAACTTAACTCATAAGTATAAAACATGTACTTGAATCACAGACACATAAAATTTACGAAAGTCGTAAATATAAAGCATACTTGTAGATCATATGTATAAATCATAAATTAAAATAGATAACATAAATTTTAAGTTTAATATTTTCATCTAAATTCGTAAACATGAAGCATGTGCTTGAATATTAACGTAGAAAATATGAGTGAATATAGACATAAAGCGTTCGTTTGATTCATAGTAAAAAAAAAAAAAAAAAATTTCCTAAAACCAAAACTTAAACCACATACTTAGGCATATTAGCAAAACATAATCATAAACCATATGCTTAAGACTTGAACATAACTCATTTCATAAAGGTCAATTTAAATTTGTAACATAAATCATAGGCTTAATTTCTTAATACAAGTATAATATGTATCAACAACCCATTCCTGATGGATGAGACCCTATACAAGCACCCTATTATGAGTCATAAAAAATATAAAAACAATACGCAATAAGCGTCGGGGAGGAAACATAACATCAATCAATCATCTTAGTGGAAATATATCATGAAAACATTCAACAATCGCTGAGACAGAAAAATATAATCACAATACATATTCTTTAACATATCAAACTCGATTCAAATCATAACTTAAAATATTAAAACCTGTGAAACTTAAACAAATAATGCATAAAGCGAGGCATCTACTCACTATGACGAGTTGCGAAAGATTACTGAGAGGTGGGCGGTTGATCAAGCTGTCGATCTACAAATAAGATAAAAATAGGTAAGATTCTTGACTTGATTTCTTGAAGCAAAGAAGGTATAACGCGATTTAATGTAATTCAAGTATTCTATCATTTATTTCAACCCTTATTCATTACTATGAGATTATAGTAGGTTTCAAGTTACCTTTTGTCTTAATTAAGAAACTTTTCACCTAAGGGAGAGGTGAACAACTAACGATCATTTTACTTACCTTTCCGATAGATACTTTTACTTCTTAACCTTAAAAATAAAAAATAAAAAAAAAAAAAAAAAAAAAAACGTATTTATTTCTAAAATGCATTATATCATCTATTACCTCTGTAGAAAACGATTTCCTCACGCAGCGGAAGTGACTTAGGCACACGGATCTGACTTGAAAATTTTTTCTCCCCTCCATTCCTTTAGCAGAATGTAACCAGCAGGTATACTGAAATTTTACTTCTGTTTCCAATAAGATTTCATCCCCGGAACACCCTTGAAATAGTCCCCGAATATCCCCCGAACTGCAGTGAAATAATGGACTGTTTTGGACCCCGTTATACACCCGAACCACAACCAAATCAATCCCTAATTTTTGTGATGTTTTAGGTCTGATTTTTCTTTCAAAATACAGCCATAAAAAGTCCCAAGGAGTTTCTCAAAATTTCGAATTAAAAACAAAACAAATGAAACCCCGAAACTCCTTATAACTATATACGACAGTGAGGAAAATTACCCTCATTATCGTGAATGAAAGATGAATGGAGGAGATGAAGTTTTGTTCCTTCGACACCAAAAGATCTTCAGCACTATGTCTCACAACCAATGGAAAGTAGTTGGGGCTATACTCACAAAATAAATCCTCAAACGTTTTAGAGATTTAATCACACTTTATTTATTTTTCTTATTTTTCTTTTCTCAACTATTAAGAGAGAATGAGGAAGAAGATGAAGGCTAGGCTTTTCAAGAATGAGAGTTAACAAAAAGAAAATCAAATTTTCTTTATGTACTTAAGTCAAATTGTTTCCAAAACAAAACAACCACACCCCTCCCCCGCCAATACAAGAATCGACAGAGGCTAATATTTTTAATTTAATTTTGTAACATCTAATATTTAATTACCATAATAAAAAGATGTATTATTATGGTAATTAAATAGACCTACGGTTTCGAGCTCCAATAATCTCGAAATATTAATTAAGTTCTTAATTAAATATTCCGAATTAGTAACCTCGGGTCATTTCACTAAAAACCCGAAGCTGCACTCTCATTGTCGCAGATTATATATTAAACCGAACCAAGTCGGTGTCCATCGATATAGTCATTAGATACGAATTGACCCTTCACGAGTATCTCATAATTAAAGCCGGGTCATAATATCTGTTATACCCCTCTAATAATTTTTACCTTAAGTACCATTGATTCTCTAATGAATGATTTATTCATAACTATTATGAATTTTAATCTTTCTATTCATAACAGAAAGACTTGAGCGCTCAAATCGTTCAAGCACCAAATTAACCCTTAAGAAAGATACTCCTCTACTTCTCGCAAGAAGGAGTGAACTCCATGTCTATGTAAAATGTTCCCAGCTACATAACAGACTATGCCTTCAAAGTACGTAGCTATTGGTCGGATCTGCTATACCAACCCCACCTTTGTAAATCAAAGGACATAGCCTGCTATATAGGAGTTTGTAGTACACTCAAGATTAAGATCAATCCATATATGACCATCTAGTAGATCGAAATAACTTTCTTTTTTTAATGGATATAAAAAAACATCATTTCCATCTGGGTCCAATCCTATATGATCACATTATACAAGGTGCCTTCATTATCATGTCTCTACATGGACGATACCGGATCAAGGTCACTATACAAATATAGAATGGATCGCAGCTATAGATAAACCACAAACAGAGTACCCACTTTGTTTGCTCTCTATGGACTATTTAAGATTACTAACTTCATACTTAAATCCTTTTGTGTATGACATTCATACACTAAATCTGAAGGCACATAAGTAATCTAGGGTATTTAAGATAATTTATAAAATGCGAAAATTAAACAAATATTTTGATAAATGAATAATGCATCGTTTTATTTCAAAACATCTAAATCCGTTTACATCATATATAGCTCTAGGGCATACATCCCAACAACCTCATCATCCAAATTAAAATTACTTCCCCGACTATTAACTTTTGAACATTAAGACATTCCCCATATATGAGTCCCACTTTTACGGTATTAATTATCTATTATTAATAGAATACCAATAAAATCTTAACTCATCCAACCAAAATAGCCCCCCTCTCTCATGACATCACTGGGCAATTTTGCCCTTATTGTTCATGGTTCTGTCGGGAAATTTTGCCCTCTCTACAGCTCACGGTACATTCCCCATTTTTCTCTTCTTAAACTCCACTCACTACAACATCACAACACCCCAACTTCACCTTTATTAATAAATCATAAAAAAAATTCACATTACTCTAATCCACAGGTAAACACTTCACCACTATCGAAACCACTAACTAATTTACCATAATGTTCTCTCCACACTTTTTTTCACGAATGCTATATTAGAAAAGAATTTCAAACCCAATTATCCTCACCTTGGCCAGATTTTTTGGCCACTCACTTTCAAAATGTCTTCGACAATTAACTCACATTGACCATTAACTTTCACATTAAGAACTAAGCAACAAAATCAAGTATATTAATCAAATAAATTTGTCCCAAGAAGTAATTAAACTGTAATAACCAGCTAGTCCTTGAAAACTTCCAATCTCCATCACACTTGTAGGACGTGGCCAATTTTGTACCACTTCCACCTTCTTCATATCCACACTAATACTATCTTTAGATACCATATGCCCAAAAAACCCCCACTTCCGTTAGCCAAAATTCACACTTGGAAAACTTCTCATATAATCTATGTTCCCTCAAAGTCTGCAAGGTCATATGCAAGTGACGCTCATGATCTCAAGTGCTCTTAGAATAGATCAATATGTCATTAATGAAAATAATCACAAATTAATCCAAAAACGGTCTGAATACTCGATTTATTAAATCTATGAATGTCGCTGGATCATTTGTGAGACCGAAAGACATAACCAGAAACTCGTAGTGCCTGTACCAAGTTCGAAATGCTATTTTTGGAACATCATCCCTTCTAATTTGAAGCTGATGATAACCAAACCGCAAGTCAATCTTCAAAAAATATTACGCCCCTTGTAATTGGTCAAATAAATCATCTTTCGAGTGTATGAGATATTTTTTCTTGATAGTAGCTTTTTTCAACTGCTAATAATCAATACACAACTGGATAGTATCATATTTCTTTTTAACAAATAACACAGGTGCGCCCCATAAAGATGTACTTGGTCAAATGAAACCTTTATATAAAAGGTCTTAGAGTTGAACCTTTAGCTCCTTCAACTCAGCAGGTTCCATTCATTAGGGAGGGATAGAAATAGGTTGAGTTCTTGGAATAATGTCAATGCAAAACTCAATCTCTTTCTATGGCGGTAATTCTGGTAACTCTTATGGAAACACATCAAGATACTCTCTAACCACCGAGACCTCATTAAGTTCCACTTGACTCCCTTTTAATCAATCACATAAACCAAGTAGCCTTCATATCCTTTCTGAAGTAATCTACGTGCATAAATCACTAAGATTAAATCATTAGGTACCTCACTCATATCCTTCTGAAATTCTACTTCTAATTCCCCTGGAACCCACAAGGTCACCACTTTCTCCCTGCAGTCCAAAGTGGCATGATACCGAGATAACCAATCCATTCCTAGGATTACAGCGAAATCAGTACTTTCCAATATAATCAAATCATTATGGTATATCTGTTTCCCCATTACTACTTTGCAAGACTTCAACATATTTGACACTATAATAGTACTTCCCACTAGCGTAGACACGACAAGTTGTAATTCTAACACTTCTAATTTTCTTCTCAGACCCAGTGCAAAGTGAGAATATGCAAAAGAATGTGTGGCTCCAAGATAAAATAAGGTTCTAGTAAGAAAAAATTCAACTGTCAAAATACTTGTCACTACGATGTTCCGTTCCGCAAAATAAAATACTATAAAAATAAGAGTCGGAAAAATTTACAACCAATGCAATATATTCATCACTTGAACATAAAATATTTTGTGCTTACTTATCACAACATGTAAAAATATTTATATTACATATAACTAATAAAAAAAAATAAGAAGGTTAAGAGCACTTTTCAACCTTACTCTTGATGCTTATTGTAGGAACTGATTTCCTAGAGCAATTGAAATATCATTAGGTACCAGAATCGATCTTGAAAAATTTTATGCCTTTACCCCTCCATATAATCGATTCTTTGCAGCCCAATCTGCCTATGCTTTGAACTATTTTTTATGTATTTTAACAACACAAAATCCACTCCCGAAACTACACAAATACATCGTCAAATCACACACTATGCACACGTATAGCACATACAAACAATCTATGTTTTCCGTCAATATTGACAGTAGGTCATGTCAGATTTTTCAACTAAAAACACCCCAAAACATTCTAAATACAGCTCCTAGTATTCAAAAAATAACTGTAATAAACCAGAACAAAGGAAGCCCCAAATCGGTGGTGTAAGTGGATACAGTGAACATATTTTTCTATTCACTGCCGAATAGTGTAGGATAGGGATGAAGGAGAATTTGTGTCTATTTCCAAATAATTTTCCGTGTTATGGCTCAGTACCAACAAAATGAAGGGTGGGCTCTGTTGGGGCGGATGTGGAATCCATATGGTCGGGTCAATGCCCCACGCAGTGGAAGTGGGTGCAACCAATAGATATTAAATATGAGTGTATTTTAAAATAATTTAATGGAATACTATATTCTATTACGAGTGTATAGGAGTTCGGAAACTCAAAATCAGATTAAAATAAAATTCAGCACACACGTCACACACGCATGCTACCGTGTGCTTGTTCATGCTTAACTTGCTACAGTGCGCGCACACTATAGCAAGCTCAAAGAGCTAACATGATCAGCTCCTTGGAATGAAAATTCCGGATAGATGAAATTATGCCTTTTCATCCTATTTTTTTAATCTTGTCAAAAACACTTTTAAAATCACCCAACATAATTTTAATTTCAAAACCAACTACAAAATATGTTATACAACAAATATATATATATATATAATATATATATATTGTGTGTGTGTGTGTGTGGTGTGTGTGTGTGTGTGTGTGTATTCTAAATAAATATATGCATTTATTTAAATCAAATTACCAACCAAAATAGAATCCCATAATGAAATGACTCATGAATAATTCTAGGTCACCCAAAGGTGCTCAAGTGATTTTAGAATAGTAGCCTTAACTCCAAGCTATTATCTAGAGTTCTAAACTCCAATTTTATGTTTATGCCAAATATAAACATTTTCGACCTAATTACAAGCATATTATGTTATACTTCCAAAGCATCCTAACACAATTAATTAGTCTAATGTCAACATCAAACAATGTTATTGTGTATCTAATAACTAATTCATCACTATATGTCTCATTAATGAAAACTCACTAATGAAAATCATAACTTTTGAAGAATATCAAACTTACCTAGCAAGGTTGATTCAAAGATCCAATCTACTTCTCCTTATTGAAATGTTGTGGAGAAATCCAAAGTTAGCAAGCTTGACTCCAAGATCTAATCTTGATTCCAATACTAGCAAGCTTTGCTCCAAGATCCAATCTTGATTTCTCCTAAATGATATTTTGTAGAGATCTTCCAAAGCTTCTTTAAATACTTCTCTAACTTAAGTTAATTTTTCAAACTCTTGCTTATTTTAGCTTTCTTAAGCTTGATTAAAATTTTTGCTCAAATCTTGTTATTTATTGCAAAACTTAGGTAATTTTTAATTAATAAAAATTATAATCAATTTTCTTGTGGGGTTAATCTAATTTGTCCAAATATGTATAATTACGTGAGACTAATCACCTTTGTCTACCATTTTAATTTAATCCAATGAAATCAAGATAAAGATTAATTAATGGATTAATTACATGTCTACCACTTTGATTTAATCCAATTAAATCAAGCCAAATAGATCTATTATTACATATTTATAATTACCAAAGTATCTTTAAATGGTAGAGATATTTAAGAAATTACGACAAAGCTCTTGTATAATTTGGGATTAATTCAATTAATCTAATTGAGTCATAGTAAATAATTAATATTATCCAATAACACTTAATTATTTTAGTTGATAATTAAAATATCAAATATTATTTATTACAAAAAATTATCGCCTACCAAGGGCTCAACGAGTA
Source organism: Zanthoxylum bungeanum (assembly GCA_019454045.1). NCBI lineage: Eukaryota > Viridiplantae > Streptophyta > Magnoliopsida > Sapindales > Rutaceae > Zanthoxylum > Zanthoxylum bungeanum. The sequence goes on from SKCR01011697.1 coordinate 160,638, forward strand.
CACTTCATATTGTATGACTCTTTAATTCCAGACACGTTTGTCATATAAGCCTAGCATATATGTACGTAATTCAGCGAACTCCGAATAAGTAAAGAACATAAACGATCTTTATGAACTATATAAGTCGAGGTCATCATATATGTTTACCAATTCCTCCATCGTAGGCTATCCGTGTTGTGCTTAGGAAAAATTGAATACACCGTTAAGTTTTCGAGACGCACATCTCATGTCGACATGTCCACGATTCTTTACAACTAATCAGAAATCATTTCTGATATATGCGATCCACCCTAGGTGATCGAATTTGGCCAAAATTTTAAGAATCGTGACTTACTTACATGGATACTTAAACCCTTTATGGTACATATACAGGCCAACGGATCATATTTTGATACACACTTGATTAATGAGTACATCGGTCCACACCCAACGAACATCTAGAAGCCAAACCATGAAAGATTTTTTACATATATGGTATCTATGTTTGGAGGATCTCACGCAAAATCAATGTTATTATATAGTCAAATAATCACATATGCTACTCAACTCGAGGAAATTCCTATTGACTGTGGTGTGTACTTCCAACTATCAGGAATAACATATGAGTTATTCAGTATTCGCTCCAACGAATACCCACATTACGAGCTTCCAAAGCTGATGATACATCAGGTTAAATCATTGCAACTTCAATTCCAATATACGACATGGGTTAGTATTCTAGGTTATAGGAATTTGACCGTATTCCAAAAATAACAACTATGAATATTTACTTTAAGAATAGTTAATAATAGTAATACTATCCCAATGTTGGACCACCTAGTATTTAGTATTAGTGAATGATTATTCTAAGGTCGATGTCATTCTTAGCATGTTTATTTATCAATCTAATATGCATAATGACATTACCATTAATAAGGTTTGAAATGAAAATGTAGTTATTTTATTATTAAAAAATAAAATATAATGCACAATATATTTATTCGGATTGGAGCTCCAAGCACCAACTCCACCAAGCTTCACTTACAAAAAAATTCGTTAAACACTTTAGAGTTTAAAATTATCACACAAATTTTCTTTTTATTCATCTTTTTCTCTTCAACTTGAGAAAAACTAAAGGACTAAGGTGGCTAGGGTTTAGATAATGAGATTATGGTCAAATGAAAAACATTTTCTCTTTTTATATCTAGGTTTTTCTTGTTCATATTTTGTAATCAAATCCCAAAATAAACACCATAGTCTTACCCTTATAAAATTCAGCCACATGTCCTTTTTGAAAGCTTCCAAATTTGTTTAATGTTTCAATTAAGACATTAAACAAGATACCTAACCAAATTTAGTAATTTTCAATTTCAAAAGAGGAATTTCCAAAATTATATTTTGAAAAGCAAATAATTTAAAAATCATCATTAAATAATTTGATATAACTTAATAACAAAATTTTAAAAGAAATAAATAATTATCATATAATTATTTATTATGGAAAAACTTTATATTAAAATTAACATAAGTTTCAAGTCTGACATTATAACACCCCGGTAATTCTAACAACTACTATATTATAGCTGGCATAATACAGGATATAAATCATGCTCAAGCGTATATGTGCTAGTGGAATTACATTTCGGACCTTCGATAAATCCTTTGCAATTCCGATACGAAATTTACTTTCGGTTATACTCCGAATAGCCTTTAGTATTTGGGCCATGACGATTTCATAAAATCTCTGATTTTTATGAGCCTTATATCGTCGCAAAGTTAAGACTGAGTCCTACAACTTCTATATTGGACATTATTTCGAATTTGAATAAAAAACTGGTCAAAAATCATGATTCTCATTACTTCTATAGTAAATTTCGAATGAGATCTAGAATTGGGTGATGTGGCAAAATTTTGGCCACACATTTCATTACAAGAAAAATCTGGCCTTGCCTATAAATAAGGCATTATTCACTTATCTTTATCAAGACAAAAAACGTAAAGAAGAAAGAAGATGGAGGAGCTTCTCTTTACTCTATTCTTGCTTATTAAAAGGCTTCCATTTTTCATGCCAAGTGGTAGATTCTGTTGGACAAAATGACCCATAGCGTCACTATTTGCACAGATCATTGTGTTGTTGTAGCAAATTAACTATGTGACAAGGAAATTGCACTCTCATCATTTGTGATTAGATCACCATAGATATATAAATGAAGAGAGGTCTCTGTGATTAGTTCCTGAACTGAGAATGATATGAGACAATATCAGTCCCCGAAGGATTAATCATTAAATATCCCTAGCCGGAGTATTATCGAGACTGGACATCGATAATGCGGAATAGGCTAGTATTGCACTTGTGTGCGTTGTGAAGGGCACAACGGCATAGTTCTCATATATATAAGTATCAGATACTTATGAAAGTGCGATAGGAGGTCGTGTTTCACCGATGGTACGGGAAACAGCTTCGCTCTGGATAGACCCCTCGGAATCCCATTGGTATTATGACTATGTGTCTATGGGAGGCCGAAATCAAGGTAGGTGTGTATAGTCTTAACCTGAGACTTACATCGCTAATACTTGCGGTAATCGGTAGACTTTGGTCTTGGTGGTACAGGGTTTTAACCAGTTCTGAGTACACCACTTTTGGGTTTATCAGAGAGTCGTAGTGTATTGGGTGTGATGTCGAGACGGAAGTATCACTTCAGTCATAGTGGAGATGATGTCACACAGGATACGGTACTAGTGCTCTTGAGTGATGCGCATCCGATCGGGATATTGTGACCAGGTCATGAATATCCGATTATAGAGACTATGTTACCATACATCCGATATGTGCTTCGGACGGGGTAGACACTTATCCAGCCCCAGCCCTAGCACGTGACTATCCGATACTGGGCCAATACACACAATACAATGGTATACTACGCTTGATACATATCTTAATATTCTTAAATGGATATGTCCGGAGAATTGGGTAGACTTGGTGCTTTGCTAGGAGTCGACCTTGTCTCGTAAATCGGTAGAATGTAGTACTTGGTACGTACGTGATTCGGATACTCCGACGACCGTATTTACTGCCAACTTATCCGGGGATCTCATGGGTCGCTTCCCGATAATCCACCGATGACGCATAACTCGCACTCTTGAATAATCTGGGATTAATAGAAGAGAGAGAAAATTAATCTAGGATTAATTACGGAGATATTTTATCTAGGATAAAATATCGTCTAGAGAGAGATAACGATTAATTTGGAATTAATCGGTAAATTAATATATTCGATATAATAAATGAAATTAAATTTCAACGCGGAATTAAAATTAGATTTTAATTTGGTGCGAACGAATTAATTTAGAATTAATTCGTTAGCGACGTGAATAGTGAATTTGCTAGGTGTAATCATTTAATTACGACGCGACGGAAAAATCGTTAATTTAGAATTCACGAACCCGAGCCCGAGTGTGATTGCGAGCGCATTCGTATTTTGAATTCGAGTGCGGCGATGTAAGTCACATCAAGCGTCAAATCATTAGTCGCATCAAGCGTCAAATCAAATGTCACTTTGAGTGATGTGAAATGACAACATGTCACTTTATTAAAGTAGATGTGACTTGATGGACTTGTGATGGACTTTTGACTTTGGAGTGTGGAACACTCAAGGACATTACAATAGTTTTAATTTGGTTTTTGAAAGCAAATTAAATGGTAAAAACTTTTATTATTTTTGGAAAATATATAAACAAATGTTATACCACTTTTGTAATCACTCAACACATATATCTCTCTCCTAATTCTCTCTTTCACTCACGCCCAAATGGGCAAAATAAACTCACTGGTTTCATACAAAAAACCGTGAGCATGAGGGAAGCAAGAGTGGATTTTCATGGTGAAAATCCAAGTGCTAGCACACTTACGAGACTTGCGAAGGTGGTAGGGAGGTTCGCCCATGAGCCGGGATCCGTTAGACGAGGCTTGGAGCTCCGTTTCGCAGCTCAAAAAGAGAAGACAGTGGACAGTGGACTGCTGCAGTTCACGCCAAAACAGTGGGGATTTTGAGCTTCATTCAACTTCAAATCGTCTCAACCGATCGATGTGAGTATTCCGCTACCTCCGTTGATGTATTCACACATGTATTTCATGTCTTGTTTGATCTTGGGACCAACAATGGTATCAGAGCTATTGGTTCAAGCATGAAATGTAGGGCTTAAAATTGGGGTAAATTGTTTTGAGCATGATTTGAATAAATTGATTGTTTGAGTATGCTTATAACATGTCTAATTGCATTTTGGTTGGACCAATTTGTTGAAAATTGATTTGGAATAATTTTCCCCAATTTTTGTCACTTGGCCGAATGTGTTGATGATTTGAATCCTTGGAATTTTTTGGTTTTGATTCATTGATGAGTTAGAATCATGTAGGATGATGTTAATTTATGGTCAATTGGATTGTACTTTGAATTGAACATAAATCCCCAAAATTCTCATGTTGGCCGAATTGGAATTATTGCCCTAATGTCTTGGTAATTTTGATTTTGTGACATTGGATGTGTATGAAATCAAATTGGATGGTGATTTGATGTCGATTGTGGGTTCGATTGGATCGAAACCGAATCGGACACAAAATCCCTCCTTTGGCCGAGAGCATTAAAGCATGTAATGGGTTTGATTTTTCATTTTGTGTGTTGGATATATGATAATGAATTGAACATGATTAATTGGACTAATTTCATGTTTTGGAAATATTGATTTGGTTGATTAATCATGAAATGCACTTTAGGTTAATTGAATATGAAATTGGATTTTGTATATTTAATTAATTGGGCCTAATTTTGGAAATTGGACTTTAATGTTGTAATTGGGCTTATTGGGCTTGATTTTATCAAGTTGGGTTTAGGCCAAATGGATTGGATCCAATTGGGCCCAAAACCACAACCATAAAGCCCAAATGCGACTTAATGAACCTTTAAAGTTCAATTGGGCCTAATGGGCCAAGATTGATTTATGGGCATATGGGGTAAATCTCGGATTGGACTTTGGTTATCGGTTTGACCCGAGTTGACCAAAAGTCCACGCCTTAAGAAATCAATTAAAAGCCCATTGGACTTTAATTGAATTGACGTTGGACGTTAATCGGTCTTTGAGACGCGTTACGATTAAATTGGAATTTAAATCGTAAAAGGTTTATGAATAAAAGTGTAATATTTAATTTGGAATTGAATAGTGAATTAGTATTAAATACATGTTATATTGGATTTAATGATGTAGTTTAATTTAATTCAAGAATTCATACTTTGAGTACTTATTCGCAAAAACGAGTTTGACTCGAACAAAATCAAATCGTTGTTTGAACATTGGATGATCACTTAATTATCAGATTAATTAATTTGATTAGATTGATTGATAGCATGTTTATGTGTGAGAATACATGGTTGTGTTGTATGTATAATGTATATCGGATGGATATTAGATGGGTGGGCAATTTTAGAGATTGTTGTAATAAATTCGATTTTTTAAATTGGACCTGCGTGTCCAGCCTTATCACCTTCATTCTCTTTGTATTCTCTTCTCACCTATTCCCCTCCATATAATGAGGTTTCTTTAGAAGTGTAGTGTAACGGGTAGAAGTAATACAAGTGCTAGCTTGAGTGAGAAAGTGAGAGATTTGATCTAGGATCAATGTAAAGTATCCATCCGCATATCATTATTATTTATTTTCATACTCGCTTTATTATGTATTTAGAATGCATGTTTAAGGGTGTATGATGATGATGCCTTAACAAAGATAATTAAATTGGTAGCCAAGATCCGAGATTGGCAGGGGTTGTTGGCCAAAGTCAAGCCCTTGTCCGTCGAAGATGTGTTTTAATCACGAGGCTTTGTTCCATATCGGTGTCGTGTCCAAGTTGTGGTTTGTTGGCCAAAGTCAAGACCACTTCTTGTCCATCGACATTGATTATGAAGCTTCCATGTCAATGGGTCCGCGCTTGACTGGGATCACTAGGTTTGTTGTGCCAAAGCCAAGGCCTAGTTGATTCAGAGGAAAAAGGTTAGGGTATATATTCGATATATAGGCATATATTAGATATATGTTTGGGACTTGGATGTCCACCTACTGGATCTAGGAGTTGGATGAGATCCAATGATCTTCGAGATCTACCTAGTTAATTATAATACAATTTGTTAGCCAAGTCAAGATTGTGTGACATTTAACGGGATCCTAGCCCACTAGGAAACACGGTTCCCGAGTACTCGACAGAGGGTTAGAGGCTCGACGAAAAATAGTGGGAGGCAAGTATTGAATTTGCAACATTCGTTCGAATACTCGCTAAACGCGCTCATCTATATTTTACTCGTCATATTAATCAAAAGTATTAGTTGGACTAATATTTTATGTTGTTTTAAAAATATATATAGTTGGACTATATACAAACTCATTCGATATACAGTTGATTTTATAATTGGATTATAGTAATCAATATAATTGAATTAAAATGATAGTTGATTTTATAATTGGATTATAGTAATCAATATTAAAATTATAGTTGATTAAATAATTGGATTATTGTAATCATTATAATAAATAGTACCTTATTAAAATTGATTAAATAGTTGGACTATTAAAATCAAGAAAGTATTAAGTTGCAATTAATAATTCTTGGAGAATTAATGACTATTCTAGAGGTGAAAAGTCAAAGTTTGCAATGGGCGTGTTGCACAAGGTGCACATCGTTTCGATATTCCGAAACCCAAGGCTTGGCCAAGATTTGTGAAATATTGAAAAGATAATTGACATATCCCAAAGTGACTACCATTTGGATATGGAAGACACGAAGGAATTAAAGAAAGGGCGAGGCTCTAACTTTAAAATTTTTTGTCAAAGTTATGTTCACTACTAGTATTGAAATTGGATTTTAAATACTTAGTGTGCTACATAAAATATATTTATTGATGTTCAGAATCCGCTATGAGCTGGATACTGACTTCAAGCCGAGATTTCTCTGCGAATCGGAAACGGGGATGAAAGTCACTGTTTCGACCGTAGATACCTAAGTTTAGGAACTACCCTTTGGGTATGTACTTAAATTAGGAAATGTTATGATGTAACTAGTTTGACTAGAGACATTATCTCTATATCAGTGTTTAATCCGATGCGGATAAAACCTTTATATTCTAGAACACTAAGTGTTTCATTATATAAAGATGATACTGAGATAAATACATTAGATGTAAATAACAGAATTTATATTTTGAATATAAATAAAATCTCAAACATATAAAATGACAAATAAATAGCTCAAATTGATTTGATCAATAGAGACTTATTTGTGGCATTCTTGTCTAGGACACAATTAAACAAGACTCGTATCCACACTTTTGAAGAGTGGGTACTAGGACTGATTTGACTATTCAAATAAGGTCTGCGAATCTAGTTTATTAGGTAAAATACATAAAATACTATTTACTTGGTAATAGTAAAAGGGCCACTGATCTGTTAGCCCTATTCATGGTGAAGTAAGTGGGCCCATATCTAGCTAGGCTAGATGTGAACATGAATATTTCGTGACCTTAACGGATGTGGCATCACGTTGTGGTTATGTTTTTCTTTTGAAGAACACAGATCGGAAACTTTTGAAGTTTCGACACGAAGTAAATAAACAGATCGGCTATAGTATTATTCCGCCACGATAAAACCGTAATGGAAAGACTTAAGCAGTAAGTTTCATACGTAAATGAAAGAGTACGGTATTCTTTCATATGAGGACTCCTCCCGAGACACGTCAGTTAGACGGTGTGTCCGAACTAAAACCGAATTTTGTTGGACATGATAAGGTTTATCACGAGTCGCTCTGAGCTACTGTTTCCTTCAATAGGATATGTATTAACAGTGCAAAACTTATTTAGAATAAGGTTCCATATAAAACTGTTTGACAGATATCATATAGGATATGAACAGGAAAGAAACGTGGTTTCTCATTCCTGATAATTTGGGTATGCTAGGCATAACGTTTGAATGATACCAAACTAAAAGACCCAAATTGGATTAGTGCCAATATAGGTTATCCTAAGGGAAACCTTAAGTATAGTACTTGTAAATCCCACATGAGAATAATGTGATTGTTGCTCACCATGCGGTTTTCCTGAGAGGAATACCGATATGCAGTGGTCAGTGGGAGGATAGTGATACTCGATGAAAATTGGAGTAATACTGTTCAAGGCACGAAGTCCTTAATGGAACACAAACAGTTCATCAATAATGAATCTGTACCATTAATCTTCAAACACAAGAACTGAGTAGATCGGATAGAGTCAGAAAACAACCTAGGGTATGGGTTTCTGATCTCACCCCATAAAGATGTCAATCTTATGGAGGTGTACCATCCGACTGCGTTTTGAGGAAGTGATACGAGGTATCGACTCCCTGTTATGGCAAAGTGCCATGAGTCCGAAATGGATTCCATGTAAACAACTATTTTGGATACTAGTTGTTGTACCACAAAGCATTGTGCCTATTGGTGCATTAAACGTCTTCAAAGAAGACATACATGGAAGGCAACATACCAACGTACAAAGCTGGGCTTTTGACGGAAAGGTATCGTTATCAACATTGTGTTAATAACGGTTCAACCTTTTACCTGTTGCCATGGTAAATCCATTTTGAAGATGCTTGATGATAACTGTATATTTCATTTATGAAATGTGTCAGTTACAAATCAAAATCGCTTTCCTGAAAAGGAAACCTTTTGGAGAATGTTTACAACATTCTGATGATTTTGTATAACCGACAAATAAGGTTTGCAGGTTATTCGATCCATGTTTGGATTAATACAAGCATAAGGTTCTTGGAACTGTCATTTTGAAATAATCATAATGGTTTTTGATTTGACTCAAAACGAAATAATTCTTGTGTATATAATGAGGTTAGTGGGAGAGCGCACTGACAGTGAAATTCCCATAAAGCAATTGGTGAAAAGCTTGGCTTTCATAGATATTCTTTCAATAGAAATTCTCCGTAGAATTCTGGGGAGTAACAACCTTTATTCAAGGAATAAAGATCTACTGGGATAGATTTGGAGTTGTTAACACTCTCTGGGAATTGTACATTTAAAATGTACTTGTATTGGTGTCTCATACGCTTCGAGCATATGGAGTCACAATCGGGTCAACCCTAGTGATAGTCACTAAATGAATCAAGAACATCTGTTAGTATCTCAGAGAACTAAAGATGCTATCTTAAACTATGGAGAAGGAGAACTTGAAGTGACTGGGATCACTGCTGCAAGTTTCCAAACAATTAAATACTACGGTACTATAAAGTTTGAATAATGGGACAGTGAGCTGGAAATCTTCCAAGCAAGATAACTGTTGCCGAATAAACAACAAATGCGGATTATTGCTGCAGCTGAGGCAGCAATAGAAGTATTTTGGGTCGAAAATAAATCTAATTAGATTAGATATAGTTCTGTTAGCAGCTGAGCTAAGTGTCAGCACAGGCTAAGGAATTGAAGGTCTCATCGACGATCCAGATATATACTTCTATATTCATCTGATTCGTTCGGATCATACATCGTGGCGATATGATGATCGTGTAAATCGCGTCAGACGACAATCAAGCAAATCCGCTGACGAAAACCTTTTCTCAGCAATTTGAGCGAACCGTATATAGTTCGGGTGTGGGGCACTTGAGTGACTCGCTACGTGCCAAGTGGGAGATTGTTGGACAAAATGACCCATAGCGTCACTATTTGCACAGATCCTTGTGTTGTTGTAGCAAATTAACTATGTGACAAGGAAATTACACTCTCATCATTTGTGATTAGATCACCATAGATATATAAATGAAGAGAGGTCCCTGTGATTAGTTCCTGAACTGAGAATGATATGAGACAGTATCAGTCCCCGAAGGATTAATCATTAAATATCCCTAGCCGGAGTATTATCGAGACTGGACATCGATAATGCGGAATAGGCTAGTATTACACTTGTGTGCGTTGTGAGGGCACAACGGCATAGTTCTCATATATATAAGTATCGGATACTTATGCAAGTACGATAGGAGGTCGTGTTTCACCGATGGTTCGGGAAACAGCTTCGCTCTGGATAGACCCATCGGAATCCCATTGGTATTATGACTATGTGTCTATGGGAGGCCGAAATAAAGGTAGGTGTGTATAGTCTTAACCTGAGACTTACATCGCTAATACTTGCGGTAATCGGTAGACTTTGTCTTGGTGGTACAGGGTTTTAACCAGTTCTGAGTACACACCACTTCTGGGTTTATCAGAGAGTCGTAGTGTATTGGGTGTGATGTCGAGACGGAAGTATCACTTCAGTCATAGTGGAGATGATGTCACGCAGGATACGGTACTAGTGCTCTTGAGTGATGCGCATCCGATCAGGATATTGTGACCAGGTCATGAATATCCGATTATAGAGACTATGTTACCAGACATCCGATATGTGCTTCGGACGGGGTAGACACTTATCCAGCCCCAGCCCTAGCACGTGACTATCCGATACTGGGCCGATACACACAATACAATGGTATACTACGCTTGATACAGATCTTAATATTCTTAAATGGATATGTCCGGAGAATTGGGTAGACTTGGTGCTTTGCTAGGAGTCGACCTTGTCTCGTAAATCGGTAGAGAACGTAGTACTTGGTATGTACGTGATTCGGATACTCCGACGACCGTATTTACTGCCAACTTATCCGGGGATCTCATGGGTCGCTTCCCGATAATCCACCGATGACGCATAACTCGCACTCTTGAATAATCTGGGATTAAATAGAAGAGAGAGAAAATTAATCTAGGATTAATTACGGAGATATTTTATCTAGGATAAAATATCGTCTAGAGAGAGATAACGATTAATTTGGAATAATCGGTAAATTAATATATTCGATATATTAATGAAATTACATTTCGACGCGGAATTAAAATTAGATTTTAATTCGGGCGAACGAATTAATTTAGAATTAATTCGTTAGCGACGTGAATAGTGAATTTGCTAGGCGTAATCATTTAATTACGACGCGACGAAAAAATCGTTAATTTAGAATTAGCGAACCCGAGCCCGAGTGTGATTGCGAGCGCATTCGTATTTCGAATTCGAGTGCGGCGGCGTAAGTCACATCAAGCATCAAATCATTAGTCGCATCAAGCGTCAAATCAAATGTCACTTTGAGTGATGTGAAATGACAACATGTCACTTTATTAAAGTAGATGTGACTTGATGGACTTGTGATGGACTTTTGACTTTGGAGTGTGGAACACTCAAGGACATTACAATAGATTTAATTTGTTTTTTGAAAGCAAATTAAATGGTAAAAACTTTTATTATTTTTGGAAAATATATAAACAAATGTTATACCACTTTTGTAATCACTCAACACATATATCTCTCTCCTAATTCTCTCTTTCACTCACGCCCAAATGGGCAAAATAAACTCACTGGTTTCATACAAAAACCGTGAGCATGAGGGAAGCAAGAGTGGATTTTCATGGTGAAAATCCAAGTGCTAGCACACTTACGAGACTTGCGAAGGTGGTAGGGAGGTTCGCCCATGAGCCGGGATCCGTTAGACGAGGCTTGGAGCTCCGTTTCGTAGCTCAAAAAGAGAAGACAGTGGACAGTGGACTGCTGCAGTTCACGCCAAAACAGTGGGGATTTTGAGCTTCATTCGTCTTCAAATCGTCTCAACCGATCGATGTGAGTATTCCGCTACCTCCGTTGATGTATTCACACATGTATTTCATGTCTTGTTTGATCTTGGGACCTAGATAATAACTAACAGATTCAAGCCTCATTCCTGGCATCATAATCCTATTTTTCCCTTCTGTTGGAAGAGGTGGCCAAATATGTCACTATTTTAGAGGATGCTTTTTGTTACTTTAATTTAAATTATTGATGAAGTATGTTTAGAATAATGTGCACGGTGAAAAGAACTTGGTTTAGTGTTGAAACTTCTAAGGCCCTAATATTCATGCCTTGATCAAATGATATATAAAAGGTTAGGGATTGAATTTGGTTATTGTATATTGATGTTGAAGTTTAGAGAATTCTCTAAGTAAAGGTGCTAGTATGATGGTGTGGGGATTATTGGACATTGTAATTGAAGAATGGATGTTTGGCCTCGAAATCAGGCTAGTGTCGCGACACTATTGGTCTGGTCGTGTGGGCATTGCGACGCGGATCATAAGGTTGCTCTATGCCTCGGGTCTGATTATGTGAGAGTCGCGAAGCTACACACCCAGTGTCGCGACGCGTAATAAGAAAATACCTTTGCCTCAGGTCTGACCGAGTGGGAGTCGTGACACGCAATGTTTGGCGTCGTGACACGTGATCCTTTTTCAGGATCAATTTTAGCCTATTTCAATTTCATCCTAAGATATTAGAGGCCACCCTACGGGTTTCGTATCGGCACATATATATTATGACATGTTATAAGTATAGTTCATTACTGGTATACTAATTAAGTTTATCGAATATGGATTATTAGCAGGAACCATAGTTTTCTTTGACAAAGGGAAATATAGCCAGATTCCAAATCAGTGAGTGAATATTTTCTTTTCAAAGTTGTTATTTACTAGTCTATTTTTGAATCAAGACTTACTTTTAAATGCATGGGGCATTAGCTATGTTTATTTTAGTTACTTTATGAATGTGAATGTTTTAAGAAGTTTTTGATTATACAAGTATGATTCATATGATTTTTGGAGGCATAGGAGAAAAACCCACCTCAGATGTGACTTATGGAATTGATAAATTCAGAACATGTGCATATATAGATCAAGATTATGGGGATAACGAGATGTAATGCCCCTAGATCCTAGTTTAGGACTTGGGATGACAGATGCCCCAAACCCTAGATTTATGGACAAGATAATGGTATGCATTGGGGGATGGCGAGACGTAACGCTCAAATGGCATGGGTTTTCACACCTGGCTCTAGTTCAATGGCCTGGGGGACGGCGCGACATAACGCCCCAAGACCACTAGTTAGGTGTGTGGGGGGACAGCGATAAGTAACACCCCATCCGTTAGATTTTCTGCATATTTCACTGAGATATGATTTTCAAAAAAGACAGTTTTATGAAAGAGTTTCGAAAAAGCAGTTTATGAAATACTTTCAGCAGAATGGTTTTAAGAAAGAGTTTCCAGAAAAGTTTCATAGAAGAGATTGGCTTTCAGATACGAAAGGGTTTTCAGAAAAGATCAGCTTTCCTCGAGATGATTTTGATTTCAGAAAAATGAATTTTCTTATAAAGTATTTCAGTTTCCATTTTCAATTGTCCACCCATTAGGTTATTCAAACGATCTAACCCCACAACTTCTAGTGTTTCTATTTTACAAGTATACCCAGAGGAGGAGCTCAAGAGAATGGATACCGATGGAAGTCTCTAGGATGTTTGGGTCCACCAGGTCAAGTCAGAGACTCAGTTTAGTCAGAGTCAGAGTAAAGTCATGTATCAGTTAATTGTATAGTCAAGATTGTGCGTATAATGAGTTATAGTGTCCATGACAGAGTTATAAGTGTTTTGTTATTAAATTAGGGAATGGTCCATATTCATGAGTTTGATATTGAGATGAGATTACTAGAGATGATCATTGTCAGAAAGTCAGAGGCTTAGGGGGATAGGTCGGTCTATTCCCTACCGGTAGCTTCTCTGGGAAAGGGATGTTACAGACATATATTATTAATCATAATGCATGTGAGTTAATAATTAAACTATCCAATTAGATTTAATTTTCTACATTATATTGTGCTAGCATGAGGGCCCATTGGACCTACAGTTTCGAGCTCCAATAATCCCAAAATATTAATTAAAGCTCTTTAATTAAATATTCTGAATTATTAACTTTAGTTTATTCTACTAAAAACCTAAAATTATACTCTCGTCGTTATTGATATATTATATATGCTGAACTACATCAATGTTAATCGATATAGTCATGACATATTGATTGACTTTTCACGAGTATCTCATAATTAAAGTCAGGTCAAAATGTCTATTATACTCCGATAATTAATTTTTACCTAAAGTACTATTAATTCTCAAATGAATGATTTATTTATAACTATTATAAATATTGATCTTTCTATTCAGAATAGGAAGACTTGAGCGCTCTAATCGTTCATGTTGGACAGTTATGACCCATAGCGTCACTATTTGTACAGATCATGGTGTTGTTGTACAAATGAACTATGTACCAAAGGAGATTGCTCTCCTATCATTTGTGATTAGATCACCTAGATGTATAAATGATAGGAGGTCCATATGATTAGTTCCTGGATTGAGATGATATGAGACAATATCAGTCCACGAAGGATTAATCATTAAATATCCCTAGTCAGAGTATTATCGAGATTGGATATCGATAAATGCGTAAAAGACTACTATTACACTTGTGCGTGTTGTGAAGGCATAACAGCATAGTTCTCATATATTTAGGTAGAGGATACTCATGCAAGTGTAATAGGAGGTTGAGTTTTACCGATGGTACGGAAAACAGCTTCGCTCTGGATAAACCCCTTCGGAATTCCATTGGTAGTATGACTATGTGTCTATGGAAGTCCGACATCAGGGTATGTGTATTTGGTCTTAACTTGAGACTTACACCGCTAATACTTACGACTATTAATATACTTTGGTTTTGGTCGTCTAGGGCTTTAACCGGTTCTGTGCACTCCTCTGTTGGGTATATTGAGAATCGTAGTGTGTTGGGTGTGTTGTCAAGACGGAAGTATCACTGCAGTCATAGTGGAGATGATGTCATGTAGGATACGGGACTGGTGCTCTTAAATGCTGCACCTATCGGGATATTATGACTAGGTCATGTATATCCAATTATAGAGACTAGTTACCAGACATCCGGCATGTGCTTCGTATGGGGCAGACACAGTTCCAGCCTCAGGCCTAGCACGTGACATCCGATACTGAATCGACATACACGATACTATGTATACTACGCCTGATATAGATCGCTTATTCCTGTAAGTATATTTCTGGAGAATTGGGTAGGCATGGCGCTTTGCTAGAAGCCAACCTTGTCTTGTAAATCGGTAAAAACTTAGTACTAGGTACGTACGTATTTGTATAGTCCGATAACCATTTTTACTGCCAACATATCTGGGGATCTCATGGGTCGCTTCCGAAGATTCACCGATGACGTATGACTCACACTTTATTAATCTGGGATTAATTAGAGAGAAAATTAATCTGGGATTAATTACGGAGATATTTTATCTAGGATAAAATATTAATTAAATAGAGAGAAACGATTAATTTGGAATTAATCGATAAATTAATATATTCGATATATTAAACGAAATATGATTTCGATGCAGAATTAAAATTGGATTAGCGACGTGAATAGTAATTATGCTAGGCATGATTATTTAATTAAATTAGATTTAATTATGACGCAACGGAAAATTCGTTAATTGAGAATTAGTGAATCCGAGCCCGAGAGTGTTTGCGGGCGCACTCGTATTTCGAATCAAGTGCATCCCACAAGTCACATCAAACATCAAATCGCTAATCACATCAAATGTCAAATCGCTAGTCACATCTAGTGTCAAATCACTAGTCAATCAATTGATGTGATGTCTAGTCACTTTGAGTGACTTGACAACTTGTCATTAGTGATGTGAATATGATAGATGTGATGTGAATAGTGATGTGAGTTGATGGAAGGCTTTAATGCCTTTTTGCTTTTTGACTTTTGGAATTTGAATTTTTAGTATTAGCTTTTGGAAAACCAAAACCAACTCATTCTCTTCCTCTCCTACTCTCTCACTCTCGGCCAAGGGCCTCAAATACTCTCCACCATTTTCTTCATTGTCGTGAGCAAGAAGAAGGAACAAGTGATTTTTGTGGCAAAATTACGGAGTGCTAGCACACATTAGAAGTTGTATGATGGTGATTAGGAAACCCACCTGTGGGCACGGAATCACAATAAAAGGCTTGGAGCTTTATGGATCACCATGGCCGAATTTTGAGGAGCACCAAATGGAGTAATGTTGTGAGCTTCATGGAGTTAAAAGGGCATAAAAAGTTTTTTTCTTCGTAGCATCCAATCCGATCAAAGTGAGTATGATTCCGCCATTCTCCTTTGTTGTATTCACTTGTTTCAATGCTTGATTTGATCCTTGGGACTTAATAGAAATCCAACAATGGTATCTTGAGCCATTTTGAGCATGAAACGTTTTAGGGTTAAAATTGGATAAAATCGATTTGAGCATGAAAATTGATTTGGAATAATTTTCCCCAAAATGTAGGGCTTGGCCGAATACATTGATGCCTTAATGTCTTGGATTTTTTGAATTTTAATTCATTGGATGAGTTGGAAACGATTGGAAATGTTGATTTAATGTCGATTGTGGATTTAATTGGATTGAAACCGAATCGGACATAAAAAACCCCAATTGGCCGAGACAAAGAAAGCATGTAAATGGGTTTGATTTTTGATAAATTGTGTTGGACATGATTTAATGTTGATGAACATGATTAATTAGGCTAATTTTTGTTTTGGAAATATTGATTAGGGTAATTAATAATGCTATACACTTTAAGTAATTAAATTGTGAATTTGGAATTTGGTAATTTAATTATGTTGGGCTAATTTTGGAAATTGGGCTTTAAAGTTGTAATTGGGCTTTAAAGTTGTAATTGGGCTTTAATGGGCTTGGTTTTACCAAGTTAGGTTTAGGCTAAATTGGTTGGATCCAATTGGGACCAAAACCGTTTCCGTAAAGTCCAAATGCGACTAGTGGACCTTTAACTTTAATTGGGCCTAATGGGCCTAAATTGGTTTCAAAGGCATATAAGGGTGATTCCTTTAATGGGCTTTAGTCTTTGGGTTTGACCTATGTTGACCAAAAGCCCATGCCTTAAGAAATTAATTGAAAGCCTATTGGACTTTAATTAAATTAACATTGGATGTTAATTTGGCTTTGAGACCCATAACGATTAATTTGGAATTTAAGTCGTAAAAGTTCTTAATAAAGTGTAATATTTAATTTGGAATTAAATAATAGATTAGTATTAAATACATATTAAATTGGATTTAATGTTGTAGTTTAATTTAATTCGAGAATTCATACTTTGAGTACTTATTCGTAAAACGAGTTTGACTCGCACAAAATCAAATCGTTGTTTGAACATTGGATGGTCATTAATTATCAGATTAATTAATTTGATTAGATTGATTGATAACATGCTTGTGTGAATACATGGTTGCGATGCATGAATAATGTATATCGGATGGATATTAGATGGGTGGGGCAATTTTAGAAATTATTGTAATAAATTTGGAATTTATTAATTGGACCTGCGTCTCCAGCATATTACCTCCATACTCTTTGTATTCTCTTCTCATCTATTCCCCTCAATGTAAATGAGGTTTCTTTAGAAGTGTAGTGTAAGGCGTAGAAGTAATACATGTGCTAGCGGGAGAGAGAAAGGAAGAGATTTGATCTAGGATCAATGTGTAAAATATCCATCCGCATATCATTATTATTTTATTATACGTGCTTTATTATGTGTTTAGAATGCATGTTTAAGGGTGTATGATGATGAGACCTTAACAAAGATAATAAATTGGTTGCCAATTTGCACGCGAAAAACCCTCACAAATATTAAGCGTTTTTCCTTCCATTGAGTGATTCTTACTCAAGATCCGAGATTGACATTGGCTTGCTGGCCAAAGTCAAGGCCTTTGTCCGTCGAGGATGTGTTTGAATCACGAGAGCTTTGTTCCATATTGGTGTCTTGTCCAAGTTGTGGTTTGTTGGCCAAAGTCAAGACCACTTCTTGTCCATCGACATTGATTACGAAGCTTTCCATGGTCAATGGGTCGCGCTTAACTGGGATCACTAAGTTTGTTGTGCCAAAGCCAAGGCTTAGTTGATTCAGAGGAAAAAGGTTAGGCAATATATTGGATATATTGGCATATATAAGATATATGTTTCGGACTTGGATGTCCCCCTACCGGATCTAGGAATTGGATTGGATCCAATTGATCTTAGAGATCTACCTAGTTAATTTTCATACAATTTGTTGGCCAAAGTCAAGATTGTGTGATATTTAACGGGATCCTAGCCCACTAGGAAATACGGTTTCCCGAGTACTCGACAGAGGGTTAGAGGCTCGCCGAAAAATAGTCGGAGGCAAGTATTAAATTTACAATATTCGTTTAGTTACTTGCAATACGCGCTCAAACAAATATCATTCGTCAAATAAATTAAATGTTAGTTGGACTAATATTTAAATCATTGTTCTAAAACAGTTGGACTGTATTCAAACTATTCATTTATAGTTGATTTTATAATTTGATTATAGTCATCAATATAATTGAATTTATCTATTAAAATTATAGTTGATTAAATAGTTGGACTATAATAATCATTATAATAAATAGTACCGGAAATCGTTGATTAAATAGTTGGACTATTAGAATCAAGATGAAATTGAAAGATTGACATTTAAAACATAATCCTAAGGAAAATGTAATTAAATGGTTTAATTTTCAAATTGGGAATAATTTCAGGATGGTCCTGGAAACTAATAAGTTACTTTATTTGATAAAATAACATATTAGGCCTAAGCCCGGAGTTAAGCAATAGTAGAGCATGATCTTTGGAAGATTCATGTAATGATAACTTAAGTGCTTAATCCATTAAACTTGTCAAAACACTCCTTAATTTCTTAATCAGAACTAAGGATTAGATCCTTAAAGTATGATGTTGAAATTAAAGGATCTTCATAGATTTATATTTAAATCTTAGAAGTACTAAATTGCAATAATAACTCTTGGAGAGTTAATGACTATTCTCAAGGAGATAAAGTCAAACTTTGCAATTAGGCAAGTAGCGCAAGGCGCACCTTACTTCGATATTCTAGATGGCCAAGGCTTGGCCAAAGGCTTCTAGAATGTAGAAAAGGGGCAAAGGAAAAATCATTATAATCTTCTAGGAAGCTAAAAGACATATCCCAAAATGTCTGCCTAAATTATGGCAAACGGAATCGCATAAGCGTGACTGCCGTTTTGACAAGGCAGACATAAAGGAATTAAAGAAATGGCAAGGCTCTGACTTTAAATATGTTTGTCAAAATTATGTTCACTACTAGTATTGAAATTAGATTTTAAATACTTAGTGTGGTACATAAATATATGTACTGATTTGCAGCATCTGCTGATAAGCAGGATACTGACTTCAGTTGAGATTAATCTGTGAGTCAGAAACGGGATGAAAGTCACTATTTTAACCGTAGATAACTAATTTTAGGAACTACCCTTCGGGTGTGTACTTAAATTAGAAAACTGTTATAATATAACTAATTTGACTAGAAACATTATCTCTATATCGAGTATAACTCGTTGCGAGTGTACCTTTATATTCTAGAACGCTAAAGTGTTTTACTATATAAAGATGATATTGAGATAAAACATATTAGATGTGAATAACAGAATTTATATTTTGAATATAAATAAATCTCAAACATATAAAATGACAAACCAATAGCTCAAACTTATTTGATCAGATGAAACTTATAAGTGGCATTGTTGTCTGGGACACAATTAAACAAGACTCGTATATCCACACTTTTGAAGAGTGGGTACTCGGACTGATTTGATTGTATTCAAATAAAGTCTACGAATCTAGTTTATTGGGCAAAGTGCCTAAAACACTATTTACTTGGTAAAAGTGTAAATGCCACCAATCTGTTTGCCCTAGTTCATAGTGAAGTAAGTGGGCCCATGTCTAGCTAGGCTAGATGTGGATATGAATATTTCGTGACCTTACGGATGTGGCATCGTCTTATGGTTATGTGTCTTTTTTGAAACACAAATCGAAAACTTTGAAAGTTTCGACACGAAATAGACAAACAGATCGGCTAAAGTATTAAACTATCACGGTAAGACCATAATGGAAAATACTTAAGCAATAAGTTTCTTAAATACTTAAAAGAGTATAGTATTCTTTCAATAAGGACTCCTCACGGAACACGTCAATTTGACGGTGTGTCCGAACGGATAAACCGAATTTTGTTAGACATGATAAGGTTAATCATGAGTCGCTCTGAGCTACCATTTCCTTCGATGGATAAGCATAAACAGTGCATAACTTATTTTGAATAAGGTTTCATAATAATCTGTTTGAAAGATTACATATTAGATATGAACGGGAAAGAAACTGGGTGTCTCATTTCTGATAATTTGGGCATGCTGGGCATATGTTTGGATGATACCAAACTAGAACCCAAATTGGATAAGTGCCAATTGTAAGTTATCCTAGGGATACCAAAGTATAGTGCTTATACAACTCACAAGAGAACAATTGGATTGTTGTTCGCCATGTGGTTTTCTTAAGAGAAATACTGATATGTAGTGGTAAGTGGGAGGATAGTAAAACTCGATGAAAATCGGAGTAATACTGTTCAAGGCACCAAGTCCTTAATGGAACACAAACAGTTCATCAAAGATGAAACTGTACCAATAATCTTCGAATACATAAGAACCGCGTAGATCAGAGAGAGTTAGAAAACAACATGGGGTATGGGTTTCTGATCTCACCTCATAAAGATGTCAATCTTATTGAGGAAGACAAACCGACTACGTATGAGGAAGTGATACAAGGTATCGACTCCCTATTATGGCAAAGTGCCATGAGTCCGAAATGGATTCTATGTATATCAACTAAGTTTGGACTATAGTTGATGTACCACAAGGCATTGTGCCTATTGGTATTATATAAGTCTTCAAGGAAAACATACATGGAAGGCAACATACCAACGTACTAAGCTAGGCTTGTAGCGGAAAGGTATCATTATCAACATTGTGATTGATTACGATGAAACCTTTTACCTGTTGCCACGGTAAATCCATTTGGATAATGCTTTCTGAAGCTGTATGTTTCATTTATGAAATATGGCAGCTAAACGGAAAAACTACTTTCCTTAACGGAAACCTTTTGGAGGATGTTTAAAGCATCCTGACGGTTTTGTCGTATCAAAACTAGCAAACAAGGTTTGCAGGTTATTTGATCCATGTTTGGATTGAAGCAAGCATTAGGTTCTTGGAATTATCGTTTTGATGTAATCATAATGTTTTATGATTTAATTCAAAACATAAATGATTCTTGTGTATATAAGACGGTTAGTGGGAGCGCACTGATAGTAAATGTCCTAATTAATGATAATATATCATTTCTTAGAAATGATATTGCCATATAATAATCGGTGAAAGCTTGGCTTTCATTAAAATTCTCCGTAGAATTCGTGGGAGAAACAACCTTTATTCTAGGAATAAAGATCTACTGGGATAGATTTAAAATTATTAAAACTCTCCGAGAACTCGTATATTGAAAAATGTACGTGACCTGATGTCTCATACGCTTTGAGCATATGGATTCACAAACAGGACAATCCAACTGATAGTCACTGGATTGATATTAAGAACATATGTTAGTCTCTTAGAGAACTAAGGATGATGTCTTAAACTATGGAGAATGAGAACTTGAAATGACTGGGATTACTGATGCAAGTTTCCTAACCGATAAAAATGACTTTTAAGTCGCTAAACGGTACTATACAGTTTGAATAATGGAACAGTGAGCTGGAAATCTTCCATGCAAGATACTGTTACCGAATAAATAATAAATTTCGGGTTATTGCTGCAGTTGAGGCAACAATAGAAGCCATCTGGGTCAATAATAAATCTAATTAGATTAGATATAGTTCTGTTATCAGCTGAGCTAGGCGTCAGCTCAGGCTAAAGAATTAAAGGTCTCATCAACGATCCAAATAAATACTTTGACTATTCAGCTGATTCGTTCGGATCATACATCGTGGCGATGTGATGATCGAATAAATCGCATCAGATGATAATCATACAAATCCACTGGCGAAAGCCTTTCCTCAGCAGTTTGAGTGAACCGTACATAGTTATGATGTTAGACACTCGAGTGACTTGCTATAGGCCAAGTGGGAGATTGTTGGACAGTTATGACCCATAGTGTCACTATTTATACAGATCACAGTGTTGTTGTACAAATGAACTATGTACCAAAGGAGATTGCTCTTCTATCATTTGTGATTAGATCACCTAGATGTATAAATGATAGGAGGTCCATATGATTAGTTCCTGGATTGAGATGATATGAGACAGTATCAGTCCACGAAGGATTAATCGTTAAATATCCCTAGTCAGAGTATTATCAAGATTATACATCAATAAATGCGTAAAAGACTAGTATTATACTTGTGCGCGTTGTGAGGGCATGAAAGCATAGTTCTCATATATTTGGGTATAAGATACTCATGCAAGTGTAATAGGAGGTTGTGTTTTACCGATGGTACGGAAAACAGCTTCGCTCTGGATAGATCCCCTCGGAATTCCATTGATAGTATGACTATGTGTCTATGGAAGTCCGACATCAGGGTAGGTGTATTTGGTCTTAACCTAAGACTTACACCGCTAATACTTACGACTATTAATATACTTTGGTTTTGGTCATCCAGGGCTTTAACAGGTTCTGTGTACGCCTCTGCTGGGTATATTGTGAATCGTAGTGTGTTGGGTGTGATGTCAAGACGGAAGTATCACTCCAGTCATAGTGGAGATGATGTCACGTAGGATATGGGACTGGTGCTCTTAAATGCTGCACCTATTAGGATATTATGACTAGGTCATGTATATCCGATTATAGAGACTAGTTACCAGACATCCGACATGTGCTTCGTACGGGGCAGCCACAGTTCCAGCCCCAGGCCTAGCACGTGACATCCGATACTGGATCGACATACACGATACTACGTAAACTACGCCTGATATAGATCGTTTATTCCTGTAAGCCTGTTTCTGGAGAATTGGGTAGGCATGACGCTTTTCTAGAAGCCAACCTTATCTTATAAATTGGTAAAAATGTAGTACTAGATACATACGTATTCGGATAGTCCGATAACCGTATTTACTGCCAACATATATGAGGATCTCATGGGTCGCTTCCCGAAGATTCACCGATGACGTATGACTCGCACTTTATTAATATGGGATTAATTAGAGAACATTAATCTGGGATTAATTACGGAGATATTTTATCTAAGATAAAATATTAATTAAAGAGAGAGAAACGATTAATTTGGAATTAATCGATAAATTAATATATTCGATATATTAAACGAAATTGGATTTCGACGCAGAATTAAAATTGGATTTTAATTCGGGTGAACGAATTAATTTAGAATTATTTCGTTAGCGACGTGAATAGTAATTATGCTAGGCATGATTATTTAATTAAATTAGATTTAATTACGACGCAACGAAAAATTCGTTAATTTGGAATTAGCAAATCCAAGCCCGAGAGTGTTTGCGGGCACACTCGTATTTCGAATCAAGTGTGGCCCACAAGTCACATCAAGCGTCAAATCGCTAGTCACATCTAGCGTAAAATCACTAGTCAATCAATTGATGTGATGTCTAGTCACTTTGAGTGACTTGACAACTTGTCACGAGTGATGTGAATAGTGATAGATGTGATGTGAATAGTGATGTGAGTTGATGGAAGGCTTTAATGCCTTTTTACTTTTTGACTTTTGGAATTTGAATTTTTTGTATTAGTTTTTGGAAAACCAAAACCAACTCATTCTCTTCCTCTCCTTCTCTCTCACTCTCGGCCAAGGGCTTCAAATACTCTCCACTATTTTCTTCATTGCCGTGAGCAAGAAGAAGAAACAAGTGATTTTTGTGGTAAAAATTACAGAGTGCTAGCACACATTAGGAGTCGTATGATGGTGATAGGGAAACCCACTCGTGGGCATAGAATCACAACAAAAGGCTTGGAGCTTTATGGATCACCATGGCCGAATTTGGAGGAGCACAAAATGGAATAATATCGTGAGCTTCATGGAGTTCAAAGGGCATAAAAAGTTTTGTTCTTCGTAGCATCCAATCCGATGAAATTGAGTATGATTTCGCCATTCTCCTTTGTTGTATTCACTTGTTTCAATGCTTGATTTGATCCTTGGGACTTAATAGAAACCCAATAGTTCAAGTACTGAGTCAACCATTAAAGAAAATACTCCTCCACTTCTCGCAAGATGGAGTGAACTCCATGTTAGGGATATGCCATATACCCAACTTGTGGATGGGCTCTGTGTACATGTATTTGTAATATTTTCATTAATTAATAAAATGACAATCTTTATTATACGTGTCTTACATAACTTATGTGAATCATCAACACTGTAATAAAACCCTTGGAGTAATAAGACGATGGCTTCCATGTCTTATGAGAATCATTATTTTTAAATGTTCATAGTCATAGTTTTTTGAATAATCTGGGCATTTACAAAGCGGAGAGACTAGCATGATGATATGATCCACCCTTAAGTCGGGTAGCCGATCTCATAGTCTACTAGCGGAGATCCGTCCGCTTGGTGTATCACATGGATGCATGAGTTGCTAGTGTCCATCGAACTAATCGCTGAAAGTTTTCATATGGAGTGTTTATCCTATTTGTCTGTAAGAACTTTCATGTATCGATTATATGACTAGTCCTTAGACTTGAGGTCTTTACAATCTTATGTATGGATCAAATAACTATGACATTCTCCTTCCCCGTTTCAAAAGATCCGGTCATAAGGGTATGATTGGGTCATTTGTTGAAACACATGAAGTTTGTAAAGATACAACAGAGAATCACCACTCTCTCGGTTAATATTTTCTTATAAGAATAGTATTCCAGTTAGCGGGTTGATATGTGTGATCAGTATTTGAGACTGTGGCCACAGTGGAAGAATCATGTGGGATTCTTGGGTTAGCACGATTCATGACACTATCAACATCATATCTTTGACCATATGGGTAGACACTTTCCATACCCTAGGTCAATATGTGGGGATACAGTGAGGCGATGGATCGTACCATATATAAATTGCATACAGAATGGGTATATATCTTTCCATCTCATTTGGGGGCCTTGGCATATTGCTAGATGTCAACCTTGGTAATTGAAATCGAACAACCATCTGATCGGAGGATAATTTATGTTCGATTAAATTATCACGATTCATTTCATGTCCAACTTGAGGGGAACCCAAAAGGTCACACACAACGGAGTCAAAATCAATGGTTAACAGTGCACAACATATATGATTTGTTGGACAGTTATAACCCATAGCGTCACTGTTTGTAAAAGATATTGTGTTTTTGTATAAAATTAACTATGTAGTAATGAATTTGTATTTTACCGTTTTGTAATCTATTTACTTTGATATATAAATGGTAAAAGTCCATATGATTAGTTCTGGATTGAGATGATATGAGACAGTATCAATCCATAAAGGTTTAATCATTAAATATCCCTAGCCATAGTATTATCGAGACTGGACATCGATAATACGGAATAGACTAGTATTGCACTTGTGCGCGTTGTGAGGGCAAAACGTAGTACAAGGTACGTACGTGTTCGGATAGTCCGACGACCGGATTTACTGCCAATATATCCAGGGATCTCTTGGGTCGCTTTCTGAGGATACACCGATGATGTATGATTCGAGCTTAATTAATCTGGGATTAATTACGGAGAGACTTTATCTTGGATAAAGTACTATTTGAAGAGAGAGAAAGATTAATTTGGAATTAATCATTAAAATATTATATTCGATATATTATTCGAAATTAGATTTCGACGCGGAATTAAAATTAGATTTTAATTCGGGCAAACGAGTTAATTTGGAATTAATTAGTTAGCGACATGAATAGTGATTTTGTTAGGCTTAATTATTTAATCAAATTTGATTTAATTACGTCGCGACGGAAGTTCATTAATTTGGAATTAGTGAACCCAAGCCCGGGAGTGTTTGCGGGCCCACTCATATTTGGAATCGAGTGGGGCCCATATGTCACATCAAGTGTCACTTCACATGTCACTTTAAGTTACTTTTGGTTGATGTGTTTAGGTGAAGTACTTGGTGGCTTGATTTACACTCCAAAGTCAAACATGAAAGGTTGAGTGACCTTTTACCAAATGTTTGGTATTAGATTTAATTGATTTTGAAAATCAAACACAAGCTTATCCATTTCTCTCCCTTTGCCGTGACCACCATCAAGCCAAACTCTCTCCATTTTCTTTCATTTGGGCGTGAGGTTCATTGAAGGAAAGGCAAAGGATTTTGTTGCAAAATCTTCCATAGAGCTAGCACTCTTCAAGGGATCATACAAGGTGTTAGGAAAACCTATTCAAGAGTTTGGAGCTTGAACACGAAATCTTGGAGCACACCTTGGCCAAATCTTCAAGGGATTTGTGGGCATTTGACGCATCCAAAAACTGTTCAATGTAAGTGTGTTTCCGCCACTCATCTTTGATATTCATTCAATATTTTATGCTTATTCGATCTTGGGAATAATCATAGAAACCAATAATGGTATCATTGAGCCTAAAATGAGCATGAAATAGGGTAAAATTTGGGGAAAATCAATGTGAGCATGATTTGATTAAATTGAATGATTGAGTATGTTTGTATGTTGATAAATTGACGTTGGATTGGACCAATTTCAACAAATATTGATTGGATCAAAATTTTACCCCTTAAATTGCTTGGCTGAATGTATGTTTTACCCTAGGCTCTTGGAATTTTTTATTTTGATGATCATTGGATGACTTGAAATGAATTGGAAATGTCGATTTGTAATTTGATCGGATTGACAAACGAAATCGGACAAAAATCCTTACCTTGGCCGAGAGCTAAATGGCATGTGTGGACTTGATTTTTTGATTCAAAAATATTGGACATTAGTTGAACATAAGGATACATAATTAATTGGTTAAATTGTATTTTGGAAATATTGATTTAGTTAATTAATTGATGTATTACACTTTAATTAATTAAATTATAAAATTTGATTAATGGGCTTAATTTTGAATTGGGCTTGAAAAAGTTATATTTGGGCATAATGGGTTTGGTTGGGCCAAGTTGGTTTAGGCCAATTGGATTAGATACAAATGGGCCTAAATCATTCCATTAAGTCCAAATGTAATAAATGGACTTTAAAAGTTTAATTGGGCCTTATGGGCTAAAATTGGTTTTATGACAAATGAGGGTGATTCCTTAATTAGGCTTGGTAATTGGATTTGACCCACATTGACCAAAGCCCATGCCTTATGAAATCAATTGAAAGCCCATCGGACTTTAATTAAACGAACATTGGATGTTAGATGGGATTTGAGTCCCGATAAGATTAGATTTGGAATCTTAGCCGTTAAAGCGCATTAAAAGTATAGATATTTAATTTGGAATTAAATGAATGAAATAGTATTGAATACATATTAAATTAGATTTAACGAGTAGTTCGATATAATTCAAGAATTCGTACTTTGAGTACTTATTCTCAAACGAGTTGGACTCGCGCAAAATCAAATCGTTATTTGAACATTGGATGATCACATAATTCAAAGACTAATTAATTGGATTAGATTATTTGAATTGCATGCTATGAATGAATATATGGATGTGTTGAATGAATAGCGTATATCGGATGGATATTAGAAGGGAAAGGGCGATTTTAGAAATTGTTGTAAATTTGGAATTTATAAATTGGACCTGCGTGTCCAGCCTTATCTCTCATTATTTCTTTGTATTCTCTTCTCACATAATTCCCTCAATGTTAATGAGGTTTCTATTATTGTATTATGTAATTGGGTAGAAGTATAATAGTGATAGCCGGGGAGAGGAAAGGGAGTGATTTGTTCTAGGAACAATCTGTTTAAATATCCATCCGCATATCGTTATTAATTTACTTTTCGCGCCTTATGATGTCTTAGAAGTATGCTTAAGGGTATATGATGAGACCTTAACAAAGATAATAAATTTGTTGCCAATTTACGTGAAAAACCCTCAAAACATATTAAATATTTTTTTCCTTCCGTTGAGTGATTCTTACTCAAGATCCAAAGTTGGCATTGGTTTGTTGGCCAAAGTCAAGACCTTTGTCAATTGCGGATGTGTTTGAATCATGAGAGTTTTGTTCCATATCGGTGTCTTGTCCAAGTCGTGATTTGTTGTCCAAAGTCAAGATCACTTCTTTTCCATCGACATTGATTACGAAGTTTTCCATGTCAATGGGTCCCGCTTAACTGGAATCATTAAGCTTGTTGTGCCAAAGCCAAGGCTTAGTTGATTCGGAGGAAAAAGGTTAGGAAAATATATTGGATATATTGGCATATATATTGTATATATGTTTCGGACTTGGATGTCCACCTACCGGATCTATGAATTGGATGAGATCCAATTGATCTTCGAGATCTACCTAGTTAAATATCATACAGCTTGTTGGCCAAAGTCAAAGTTGTGTGTTATTTAACAGGATCCTAACCCACTAGGAAACTAGGTTTCCCGAGTACTCAACATAGGGTTAGAGGCTCGTCGAAAAATAGTGGGAGGCTAGTATTGAATTTGCAATTTCATTTAGATACTTAGCTTTACGCGCTTTCAAATTATTTCGTCAAAATTATTTTATTAGTTGGACTAATACAATGTTATTTTTCTTGTAACAGTTAGATTGTACCCAAATATCGTTGACTAGATAGTTGGACTATCGTAGTCAAGATGACAGGAAAGGGAAATGTCCGAGACATTATCATTGGCGAAAATGCCTTTAAGGGCACGAACTTTACCGATTGGGAAATGAATCTAAGGATAGTCCTTGGAGCCGAGAGGCTGCTATACACCATACAGACACCTCTTGGGCCTAAGCCCACACCTGATCAGTTACTTGAGCTGGAGCTTTGGAAGACTCACAGCGATGATTGCGATACTGCTCAGTCTATTATGCTTGCTTCTATGACTCAGCATTTCCGTCGACAGAACAGAGACTTGGATCCCTATAACATATTGGCGAGGTTGTACGATCTTCACCGTTCAAACAAAAGAACGTAAAGATATGAGTTGGAAAAGAAGCTCTTCCATTCACGTATGTTAGAAGACATGTCAGTTGAGTCTCATATGGCACAGATGATTGCTGACATAGATGAATTAGCTCAGATGGGGATAGTCTTAGAGGCTGAGACTACTATAGATTTGATCTTGCAGTCTATCCCCGTCACTTGGAGACAATTCATCATAAATTATAATTTGATGAACACTGATGATACTCTGGGAGAGTTGTTGTCAATTCTCAAGGAAGCTGAGAATGAGCTACTTAAGGGCAATAAGCACGAGGCGCACTTTGCTTCGACATCTCAGACACCGAGGGCTGGGCCCAAGGCGACTGGAGGTGTGAAGAAGAAGAAGCATAAGAGAAAGGGAAAGGCCAAATCGTCAAAGGCTTTTGGGAAGCCTAAGGACTAATCTCAGGATGTATGCCTCCAATGCGGCAAGCGGGGTCACTGGAAGCGTGACTGCAGCGAGTACAAGGTGCTTCAGAAAGAGATTAAAGCGGGCAAGGCACCTGCTATAGGTATGTTTGTTATTGAAATAAACATGACTACTTCTAGTTTTAAAAATTGGATTTTTGATTCTGGTTGTGGTACTCACATACGTACTGATGTGCAGGATCTGCAGATTAGCAGGAGACTAACTTCATGGGAGTTTGATCTACGCGTCGGAAATGGGGCACCAGTCGCCGTTTTGGCCGTTGGCACTTTTGTTTTAGAACTGCCATCGGGGCATGTACTTGAACTTAATGACTGTTATTATGTACCTAGTTTGACTAGGAATATTATTTCTGTATCTATGTTAACCCAATGTGGGTATACTTTTGTATTCAGGAACACTAGGTGTTATGTGTATAAAAATGATGTAGAAATTTGCACTGCTGTTGCAAATAATGGTCTTTATATTTTGATTATAAATATATCTCAAACATATAATATAATAAATAAAAGGCTCAAATTGAGTAACAAAGATGAAACTTATATGTGGCACTGTCGTCTGGGACACATAAACAAGACTCGCATATCCACACTTTCGAAGAGTGGGTACTTGGACGGATTTGATCCAAATTCATATGACGTCTGTGAATCTTGCTTATTAGGCAAAATGCCTAAATCACCTTTTAGCGGTAAGGGTGAACGCGCCACCGAACTGTTAGCCCTCATTCATAATGACGTGTGTAGGCCCATGTCTAGCCAGGCTAGAGGTGGATACGAATACTTCGCAACCTTTACGGATGATGCATTGCGTTATGGTTATGTGTATCTTATGAGACACAAGTCGGAAACTTTTGAGAAATTCAAAGAGTTTCGACATGAAGTTGAAAAACAGACCGGCAAGAGTATAAAGACATTACGGTTAGACCGTGGTGGCAAATACTTGAGCAATGAGTTTCTAGATTACTTGAAAGAATATGGTATTCTTTCACAGTGGACACCTCCTGGAACACCGCAATTAAACGGTGTAGACCGTGGTGGTGAATAACATTTATGGATTGAAGCAAGCATCGAGGTCTTGGAACCAACATTTTGATCAGATCATAAAAGAATATGATTTCATTCAAAACGAAGATGATCCTTGTGTATACAAGAAGGTTAATGGGAGAGCACTGACTTTTATTATCCTTTATGTTGACGATATATTGCTTATAGGCAATGACATTCTCATGCTAACATCGGTGAAAGCTTGGCTTTCATTGAAATTCTCCATGAAAGATCTGGGAGAAGAAGCCTTTTTTCTGGGAATAAAGATCTACCGGGATAGATCTAGAAAGCTGCTTGGACTCTCTCATAGCACGTACATTGACAAAGTGTTGAAGATATTCAACATGGATCAGTCCAAGAGAGGACTATTGCCAGTGTCACATGGCTTCTATCTATCTAAGGACATGTGTCCTAAAAATCAAGATGAGAGAGACAACATGACTCGGATACCGTTCGCCTCGGCAGTCGGATCGATCATGTATGCCATGATATGTACGCGACCTGAGGTCTCCTATGCTTTGAGCATGTGTAGTTGCTATCAGGCATATCCAGGTGAAGGTCACTGGATGGCGGTTAAGAACATCTTTAAGTATCTTAGACGAACTAAGGATGTTTTCTTAATCTATGGAGATGGAGAACTTGAGGTAACTAGGTATACCGATGCAAGTTTCCAAACTGACAAAGACGACTGCAAATCGCAATCTGGGTACATATTTTATTTGAATAATGGAGCAGTGAGCTGGAAATCTTCCAAGTAAGAGACTGTTGCCGATTCAACAACAGAAGCGGAGTACATTGCTGCAGCTGAAGCAGCAAAAGAGGCAGTTTGGATCCAAAAATTCCTAATTAGATTAGGAGTAGTTCCATTAGCAGCTGAGCTCGTTCCATTGTATTGTGACAATAACGGGCTATAGCGCAGGCTAAGGAACCATGATCTCATCAACGATCCAAGCATGTTCTTCGATGTTTCCATCTGATACATGAGATCATACATCGTGGCGATGTGAAGGTCGAAAAGGTCGCATCAGATGACAACATCAGATCCGCTGAAGAAAGCGATTCCTCAGTAAAAGTTTGAGCGACATGTACATAGTTCAGGTATTAGATGCTTGAGTGACTGGCTATAGGACAAGTGGGAGATTGTTGGACAGTTATAACCCA
This sequence comes from Zanthoxylum bungeanum, assembly GCA_019454045.1. Lineage (NCBI taxonomy): Eukaryota > Viridiplantae > Streptophyta > Magnoliopsida > Sapindales > Rutaceae > Zanthoxylum > Zanthoxylum bungeanum. Next base: position 192,199 of record SKCR01011697.1, read on the forward strand.
TAGCGTCACTGTTTGTAAAAGACATTGTGTTTTTGTACAAAATTAACTATGTAGTAATGAAATTGCCTTTTACCGTTTTGTAATCTATTTACTTTGATATATAAATGGTAAAAGTCCATATGATTAGTTCCGGATTGAGATGATATGAGACAGTATCAATCCATAAAGGTTTAATCATTAAATATCCCTAGTCGTAGTATTATCAAGACTGGACACCGATAATGCGGAATAGACTAGTATTGCACTTGTGCACGTTGTGATGGCATAACGACATAGTTCTCATACGTTTAAGTATATGATACTTATGCAAGTGCGATAGGAGGTTGTGTTTTACCGATGGTACGGAAAACAGCTTCGTTCTGGATAGATCCCGCGAAATCCCATTGGTAGTATGTATATGTGTCTATGGGAGTCCGCTTCAGGGTAGGTATATTTGGTTTTAACCTGAGACTTGAATCACTAGTACTTGCGACAATCGGTAAACTTTGGTTTTGGTCATCCAGGGCATTAACAGGTTCTGTGTACGCCTCTACTGGGTTTATTGAGAATCGTAGTGTATTGGATGTGATGTCAAGACGGAAGTATCACTTCAGACATATGGAGATGATAATCACGCAGGGATTCAGAACTGGTTCTCTATTGTGTTACAACCATCGGGATAATATGACAAGGTCATGATTATCCGATTCAAATAGACTAGTTGCTAGATATCCGATATGTGCTTCGTACGGGGCAGACACTATTTCAGCCCCAGGCCTTGCACGTGACATCCGATACTGGATCGCAATACACAATACTACTGTATACTACGCCTAATACAGATCGTATATTCCATTAAGGATATTTCTGGAGAATTTGGTAGGCATGGCGCTTTGCTAGAAGCCAGCCCTGTCTCGTAAATCGGTAAAAATATAGTACAAGATACGTACGTGTTCGGATAGTCCGATGATCGGATTTACTGCCAACATATCCAGGGATCTTTTGGGTCACTTTCAGAGGATACACCGATGACGTATGATTCGAGCTTAATTAATCTGGGATTAATTACGGAGAGACTTTATCTTGGATAAAGTACTATTTGAAGAGAGAGAAAGATTAATTTGGAATTAATCATTAAAATAATATATTCGATATATTATTCGAAATGAGATTTCGTCACGGAATTAAAATTAGATTTCAATTCGGGCAAACGAGTTAATATGGAATTAATTCGTTAGCGACGTGAATAGTGATTTTGCTAGGTTTAATTATTTAATCAAATTCGATTTAATTACGTCGCGACAGAAGTTCATTAATTCGGAATTAGCGAACCCGAGCCTTGGAGTGTTTGCGGGCCCACTCGTATTTGGAATCGAGTGGGGCCCACATGTCACATCAAGTGTCACTTCACATGTCACTTTAAGTTACTTTTGGTTAATGTGTTTAGGTGAAGTACTTGGTGGCTTGATTTACACTCCAAAGTCAAACATGAAAGGTTGAGTGACCTTTTACTAAATGTTTGGTATTAGATTTAAATTGATTTTGAAAATCAAACACAAGCTTATCCATTTCTCTCCTTTTGCCGTGACCACCATCAAGCCAAACAATCTCCATTTTCTTTCATTTGGGCGTGAGGTTCATTGAAGGAAAGGCAAAGGATTTTGTTGCAAAATCTTCCATAGAGCTAGCACTCTTCAAGGGATCATACAAGGTGTTAGGGAAACCTATTCAAGAGCTTGGAATCAAAGAAAAGCTTGGAGCACACCTTAGCCGAATTTTGAAGGGATTTGTGGGCATTTGACGCATCCAAAAACCGTTCAATGTAAGTGTGTTTCCGCCACTCTTCTTTGATATTCATTCATTATTTTATGCTTATTTGATCTTAGGACTAATCATAGAAACCAACATGATTGTTGTATGAATTGTTCATAAATGGTTCAATGTGTTTAATTATTGAACAGATCATTTATGAGGTTCCATAGTGGCTTAGGGATTGGTGAATGACGATAGGGGAACTTTGGGAATTGGAATAAAAAGATAAAAAAAAAAGTACTATTCATGTGAATAGTAACATGTGAATAGTATTATGTGAATGGTAACTCGTGAATAGTAAAAAAAATTTATTTGTTTTGAATTCCAATTCGGCCCAAACTCTTATTAGGGTTTTATAATCTCATTAAACTACTAAATTAATATTCAATGGCTAAGATTAAATTTTCTTTTATCCCACATCAGATTTTTAATTAATTTTGTTGTCTTTGGAGCACTATATAAACCCAATGAATTCTTCACAATTTTTTTGCACAAAACATATCATATCTTGGGTTTATATAAGTGAGCAACTCTAAATTTTAAGAGTAAGCCACTGATTTTGAGGATCATTAAGTCTAATTGACTAGAGGAACCTCGAGTTAAAAGTTTTGAGGTATTTGCCTAGGCTAGCACCAAGGGCAAAATACCTGTGCACTCAAGGTGTAGTCTTGCCGTTGAGTTTTGGCTTTAGTGTGTGCATCTTTGGAGGCCACACACTTGGGTGGCTCTTTGGAACATCGAAGAGCTTGCTGAGTTGGAGAAAATCTTGTAGATTGGAGGAAGGACTGGAGGAGTCTACGGTTCAAGTAAGTCATTTTTCTTTTTTTATTTTAATTAGAGTTCTTATGATAGTTAGCATATTTAGGTTAATGTTATTTGCATGTTTTATGCATTTTATGCTTAGAATATATATAGTAACATGCCTAGGCTTGTAGAATAAACAAAACAAATGGGTCTTGGGCAAAAGGAAAGCGACATCATAATTTTTTTATTTTTTCACTGCGCACTCACGGCCTCTTGCCAATAGTGGTATCAGCGCGCCGTTTTTGTTTTGATTAGTTCTCACTCATTTGAACTCGAAATTGGGTGTTTAAAAGCCCGTTGGAAAGCTAACACCCTGAAATTAATTTTAGGCACAAGTTTTGCATGATTTGATTAATAGTTGAATTATGAAATTGCATTTAAAGTTCACGCGTCTGCAGAAAAACATGAATAGTAATTTTATTTGAATAAAATAAAATACAATATCATAATTAAATATTAATCAAAGTTATTTAATGCCTAAAATAATTCCAACATATGAAAACTCATATGCCTAATGATTCTTTGTATGATTAGAATTGGCATGATTATTTTAGGGACTTTCTAAGAAATAGAGAGTGTATTGCTTATCCCTTAGCTAAGTAATTACTCTGTGATGAACTTCGAGATTTATTACCTTTAAGGCTAATAAATATAAATCACTTGTTTATAATAAAAGACATTTTAAAAGATACAAATGGGGTGGGACCAAGGCGTTAATAAAACTTTCCAAACTAAAGTTAATTTAACCAAATGTATTACTAGAGTAAGATAATGATTTGGTGTCTTCCTTCACTCACTACCTTTTTATAGCCAAAAGGAAAAGCTGTGAAGACATCTAGATAATCATTTACTCAAAGTTTACCTTAAAGCATATTTAAAGTGTTGGACTAATTTGGAGGATCTATTGTTTATTCCTGTCACTAAGGCGATAAGAGCCTAAGAGGTAAGGGTATTTAAGAGAGTTCGCTCCACCCTCCCCTCTGGGAAATTTTCAATGGAGGAATCCATTTGACAGTTATTCACTTAAAATTGCTAAAATACTCAATAATAATTTAAGTCTAAAATTTATCTCCCATTGTAAAGTATAGACCCAAAGGGCATAAACCGTATTGGCAGGACTAGGCTTTACAAGACTGACAAATACCAAATTATCCCTAAATCATACTATTGACAATGGTTTGACTTTTCTGAGTCATAAGATGCATCGACCCTTAAGCGTGGTCTTATAACTTAGTGGCAAATATTGGCTGTCCACAAGGACTAGCATAAGCTATGGCATGTTTGATTACCCAGCCCAATGATCAAGGAGTTTTGATTTATATCATAAATTGGTTGGGAACCTACCTAATTATCATATTTTATAACCACCGGCCCTAGTCAGAGATATGAAATGATGATAATGGGATCCTTGCCCAAAAGAAATCCATCATATTGGGGTTGATGCGATTTGCTTAAAACTTTAAAACAATTGAGTGATAGCAACTTCAAAATATTAAAAGCCAATGTTATTATGAAACATTAATGAAAACATATTCCTAATTTTAACATTCTCTCTTAACATGTGGGTTAAAATATTTCACAAATATTCAAATGGCAAACAGAGTATCACTTTGTTCCATCCTTGATGAGCATAAGCTCAAAGGGGAAAACTACAACGACTGGTTTAGAAACCTTAAAATTATCTTACGACAAGAAAAAATTTTCTATGTTCTTGAAAGACCATTTCCCCCTGAACCCGTAGAAGATGCTGACCAAAATACATTCGATGCTTGGAAGAAACATGTCGATGATGATGAGCAAGCAGTTTGCATAATGCTTGGCTCTATATCAGACGAACTTCAGAAAGCTCATGAAGGCATGGATGCTCAACCATCATCTTTCACTTGAAGGAGTTGTATGCATCTTCCGTTCATACCGTGAGATTCCAAGTGTCATGTGTCTTATTCCAAACAAGGTATTATGAAGGATCTGTTAGTGGACATGTGTTTAAGATGATTGGCCACATTGAAAAATTAGCCAACCTCGGGTTCATCATGGATCATGAGATATGTCAGGATCTAATTCTTCAGTCCTTACCAAAAAAATTCTCTAACTTTATTATATAGTTTCATATGTCTTATAAAGAAGCTACTTTAGCAGAATTGCACAATCTGATAAAGCAAGCAGAGAAGTAGTTGAAACCGGAGCTTAAAACCTCCATCATGCTTACGGGTACAGACCTAAAGCCACGAGGCCCAAAGAAAAATAAGGGCAAGGCCAAGGCTCCAGATCACCTAAAGTGTTGGAGTTTTTCAAGGTCCCAAGATCAAAACTCAAGCATGAATATCAAGTGAATACAACAACGGAAGTGCGGAATACTTACATCGAGCGGTTGAGCGACGATTTGGGCAACAAAAATCAAAAATCTGCACACTTTATCAAGGCAGTGGGCTGCTGTGAATAGTGAATTTCGCCCCTTCACTTCAAGTTTTGAAGCTCCAAGCTTCACCGAATGGCTTCCCGGCTCATGGGTTAACTTCCCTATCACCTTCGCATTGAACTCGGAGTGTGCTAGCACTCTTGTTTTGCCACAAAACACACTTGCTTCCCTTTATTTGTTGGTTAAAATTCGGCAGTCCACTGCCAAGAAAGAACAACAAAACCATGAAGATGAAGAGAAGGGAGAAGAGGAGAGAGAGGAGGAAAATGAAAGTTGTGTGTTGTTGTTATGTAATTTCGGTTTTTGCTTTCTTTTTGTATCAAATACAAAATGAATTTCATTTGAAATTCATTTCAAAGAAATTTGGCATTAAATGCCAAGTACACACACATCACTTTCAATCATCAAGTCACATCACATCACTTTCAATCATCAATCAATCCAATCAATTGTCACATCACTCAAAGTGACATGATTTGACGCTTGATGTGACGCTAGATGCGACTAGCGATTTGACGCTTGATTTGACGTACCGCACTCGAATTCTAAATATGAATGCGCTCGTAAAAATCTCGGGCTCGGGTTCGTTAATTCCAAATTAACGAATTTTCCGTTGCGTCGTAATTAAATGATTACGCCAAGCGAAATCACTATTCACGTCGCTAACGAATTAATTCTAAATTAATTCGTTCACCCGAATTAAAATCTAATTTTAATTCCGCGTCGAAATCCAATTTCGATTAATATATCAAATATATTAATTCCTCGATTAATTCCAAATTAATGTTTCTCTCTCTTTAATCGTTATTTTATCCTAGATAAAATATCTCCGCAATTAATCCAGATTAATTTTCTCTCTCATCTAATTAATCCCAGATTAATATAAGTGCGAGTCATACGTCATCGGTGAATCTTGGGAAGCGACCCATGAGATCCCCGGATATGTTGGTAGTCAAATCGGTCGTCGGACTATCCGAACACGTAAGTACCTCGTACTACGTTTTACCGATTTACAAGACAAAGTTGGCTTCTAGCAAAGCACCATGCCTATCCAATTCTCCGGAAACATCCTTACAGGAATAAGGATCTATATCAAGTGTAGTATACCGTAGTATTGTGCATATCGGTCCAGTATCGAATAATCACGTGCTAGGGCTGGGGCTGGATAAGTGTCTACCCCGTCCGAAGCACATATCGGATGTCTGGCAACATAGTCTCTATAATCGGATATACATGACCTGGTCATAATATCCCGATTGGTTGCGCAACACTCAAGAGCACTAGTACCGTATCCTGCGTGACATCATCTCCAATATGACTGAAGTGACACTTCCGTCTTGACATCACACCCAATACTCTACGACTCTCTGATAAACCAGAAGTGGTGTACACAGAACCGGTCAAAGCCCCCTACCACCAAGACCAAAGTTTATCGATTATCGTAAGTATTAGCGATGCAAGTCTCAGGTTAAGACTATACACACCTACCTTGATTTCGGCCTCCCATAGACACATAGTCATAATACCAATGGGATTCCGAGGGGTCTATCCAGAGCGAAGCTGTTTCCCGTACCATCGGTGAAACACGACCTCCTATCGCACTTGCATAAGTATCCAATACTTATATATATGAGAACTATGCCGTTGTGCCCTCACAACGCACACAAGTGAAATACTAGCCTATTCCGCATTATCGATGTCCAGTCTCGATAATACTACGGCTAGGGATATTTAATGATTAATCCTTGTGGACTGATACTTTCTCATATCATCTCAATCCAGGAACTAATCATAGGGACCTCTCTTCATTATATATCTATGGTGATCTAATCACAAATGATGAGAGTGCATTTTCCTTATTACATAGTTAATTTGCTACAACAACACAATGTTCTGTGCAAATAGTGACGCTATGGGTCATTTTGTCCAACAATCTCCCACTTGGCACGTAGCGAGTCACTCAAGTGTCCTACACCCGAACTATGTACGGTTCGCTCAAATTGCTGAGGAAATGTTTTCGTCAGCGGATTTGTTTGATTATCATTTAACGCGATTTATACAATCATTACATCGCCACGATGTATGATCCGAATGAATCAGATGATATAGAAGTATATATCTGGATAGTCGATGAGACCATTAATTCTTAGCCTGTGCTGATGCCTAGCTCAGCTGCTAACAGAACTGTATCTAATCTAATTAGATATGTATCGACCCAAATGACTTCTATTGCTGCCTCAGCTTCTGCAATTAACCCGCATTTGTTGTTTATGCGGTAACAGTATCTTACTTGGAAGATTTCCAGCTCACTGCACCGTTATTCAAACTGTATAGTACCGTTTGAGACTTTTAGTCGTCTTTATCGGTTATAGGAAACTTGCTACAGTGATCCCAGTCACTTCAAGTTCTCCTTCTCCATAGATTAAGACAGCATCCTTAGTTCTCTAAGATACTAACGGATGTTCCTAACATCAATCCAGTGACTATCACTCGGATTAGCCTATTTGTGAATCCATATGCTCAAACGTATGATACACCAGGTCTTGTACATTTTTTCAATGTACGGTTCCACAGAGAGTATTTCGAAAGCCAAGCTTTCGCCGACATTTATTTTATGGGAATATCATTTCCGAGAAATGACGTATTATCATTATTTTACAGGACAGCCACATGTCAGTGCGCTCCCACTAACCCTCTTATTTACACAAGAATCATTTTCATTTTGAAATTAATCATACACCATTATGATTACATCAAAATGATAATTCCAAGAACTTATGCTCGTATCAGCAAGCATTATCCAAATGGATCTACCGTGGCAATAGGTAAAAGGTTGAATCGTAATCAACACAATGTCGATAACGATACCTTTCCGTTAAAAAAGCCTAGCTTTATACGTTGGTATATTGCCATCCATGTACGTCTTCCTTGAAGATTTATAGTACCAATAGGCACAATGCCTTGTGGTACATCAACTAGTATCCAAACTTGTTGATATACATGGAATCCATTTCGGACTCATGACACTTTGTCATAATAGGGAGTCGATACCTCGTATCACTTCCTTTGTTCTCGTGTATTCGAAGATTAATGGTATAGTTTCATCCTTGATGAACTATATATGTTCCATTAAGATTCAGTGCCTAGAACAGTATTACTCTGATTTTCATCGAGTTATACTATCCTCCCACTTACCACTGCATATCGGTATTCCTCTTAGGAAAACCGCATGGTAAGCAACAATCTAATTGTTCTCTATGTAGGTGTTAAGTACATTATACTTATGGTATCTCCTAGGATGACCTACTATTGGCATTATCATATTTTGGGTTTTAGTTTGGTATCATCCAAACATATGTCAAGCATACCCAAATAGTCAGGAATGAGAAACCCGGTTCCTTCCCGTTCATATCTAATATGATATCTGTCAAACAGATTATTATGGAACCTTATTCAAAATAAGTTCTTGCACTGTTTTAAAGCTTATCGTTGAAGGAATGGTAGCTCAAAGCGACTCGTGATTAACCTTATTATGTCTAACAAAATTCGGTTAATCCTGTTTGGACACACCGTCCAAAATGACGTGTTCCGAGAGGAGTCCTCATTGAAAGAATACTATACTCTTTCAAGTATACGAGAAACTTACTGCTTAAGTATTTTCATTACGGTCTTACTGTGATGGTGTAATACTATAACCGATCTGTTTGTCTATTCCGTGTCGAAACTATAAAAGTTTTCGATTTGTGTTCTTCAAAAGAAACACACAACCATTACGCGATGCCACATCCGTATAGGTCACGTAATATTCATATCCACCTCTAGCCTAGCTAGACACGGGCCCACTTGCTTCACTATGAACTAGGGCTAACAGATCGATGGCATTTTCACTTTTACCGAGTAAAGGTGTTTTAAGCACTTTGCTCAATAAACTAGATTCGTAGACTTATTTGAATAGAATCAAAACAGTCCAAGTACCCACTCTTCGAAAGTGTGGATATACGAGTCTTGTTTGATTGTGTCCCAGACAACAATGCCACAATTAGTTTCTTAACTGATCAAATCAGTTTGAGCTATTTATTTGTCATGTTATGTATTTGAGATATTATTTATTCAAAATATAAATTTTGTTATTCACATCTAATGTGTTTTTATCTCAATATCATCTTTATATAATAAAACACTTAGTGTTCTAGAATATAAAGGTACACCCGCAGCGGGTTATACACTGATATAAAGACAATGTTTCTAGTCAAACTAGTTACATTTTAACAGTTCCCTAATTTAAGTACATACCCAGGGTAATTCCTAAAATTAGGTATCTACGGTTAAAACAGCGGATTATCGTCGTCCCGTTTTTCAATTCGTAGAGTAATCTCATCTGAAGTCAGTATCCTGCTTAAAGCAGATTCTGCACAACAGTACATATTTATGTTTCACACTAAGTATTTAAAATCCAATTTTAATACTAGTTGTGAACATAATTATGACAAACATATTTGAAGTAAGAGCCTTGCTCGTCTTCAATTCCTTCGTAGGATTTGTCCTATTATCTTCCTAGAAGACCTAATCCTTAATTCTGATTCAGAAATTAGGGAGTCTACTTTGACAAGTATAATGGATTAAGCACTAAAGTTATCATTATACGAATATTCCAAATTTCATATTCCACTTATTCGCTTAACTCCGGGCTTTAGGCATAATTCATTATTTTATCAAATAAAATAACTTATTAATTTCCAAGACCATCTTGAAATTATTCCCAATTTGAAAATTAAATCATTTAAAAATATTTTAATCCAAGATTATATTTTAAATATCCAACTTTTCAATTTTATCTTGATTACAATAGTCCAACTATTTAATCAACGATTAGTGGTACTATTTATTATAATGATTTAATATTCCAACTATATAATCAAATATAATCCAAATTAATTAACCTCAATTACATTGATTACTATAATCCAATTATAAATCAACTGTAAACTGAAATTAATTAATTCAAATATATTGATTAATATAATCCAATTATATATAATCAACTATAATACAGTCCAACTGTTTATTAAAACAACAATTTAAATATTAGTCCAACTAACATTTAATAATACGACGAAATAATTTGAATGAGCGCGTATTCGAGTAATTGAACGAGTATTGCAAATTCAATTCTTGCCTCCCACTATTTTTCGTCGAGCCTCTAACCCTCTGTGGAGTACTCGGGAAACCGTGTTTCCTAGTGGGCTAGGATCCTGTAAATAACATACAACCTTGACTTTGGCCAACAAGCTGTATGCTATTTAACCAGGTAGATCTCACAGATCAATTGGATCCAATCCAATTCCCAGATCCGGTTAGGTGGACATCCAAGTCCTAAACATATTACTTATGCCAATGTATCTAATACATTTTCCTAACCTTATCCTCCGAATCATCTAGCCTTGGCTTTGGCACAACAAACCTAATGATTCCAGTTAAGCGGGACCCATTGACAAGGAAAGTTTCGTAATCAATGTCGTTGGACAAGAAGTGATCTTGACTTTGGCCAACAAATCACAACTTGGACAAGACACCGATGTGGAACAAAACCCTCATGATTCAAGTACATCCATAATTGACAAGGTCTTGACTTTGGCCAACAAACCAATGCCAATTGGATCTTGAACAAGAATCATTCAATGGAAGGATAATCGCTTAATATAGATTGAGGGATTTTTCGCGTGCAAATTGGCTACCAATTTATTATCTTTGTTAAGGTCTCATCATCATACACCCTTAAACATGCATTCTAAACACATAATAAAGCGCTTATGAAATAAAATAATAATGATATGCGGATGGATACTTACATTGATCCTAGATCAAATCTCTCATTATCTCTCTCTCCAAAGCTAGCACTTGTATTCTACTTCTACTTCTACCCGTTACACTACACTTCTAAAGAACCTCATTTACATTGAGGGGAATAGGTGAGAAGAGAATACAAAGAGTATAAAGGTGATAAGGTTGGACACGCAGGTCCAATTTATAAATCAAATTTATTACAATTTCCAAAATTGTCCCACCCGAGAATATCCATCCGATATACATTATTCATGCATCGCAACCATGTATTCACTCAAGCATGTTATCAATCAATCTAATCCATTAATTAATCTGATAATTAGTGATCATCCAATGTTCAAACAACGATTTGACTTTGTTCGAGTCAAACTCGTTTTTGCGAATAAGTACTTAAAGTACGAATTCTCGAATTAAATTAAACTACATAATTAAATCTAATTTAATATGTATTTAATACTAATCCAATTATTTAATTCCAAATTAAATCTTACACTTTATTTACGAACCTTACGACTTAAATTCCAAATTTAATCGTTTCGGGTCTCAAAGTCCGATGAATATCCAATATTAATTTAATTAAAGTCTAATAGGCTTTTAATTAATTTCTCAAGGCGTGGACTTTTGGTCAATTCGTGTCAAACCGAATAACCAAAATCCAATCCGGGAGTTACCCCATAAGCCTAGAAATCAATCTTGGCCCATTAGGCCCAATTAAACTTTAAAGGTCCATAAGTCGCATTTGGGCTTTATGGTAGCGGTTTTGGGCCTAATTGGATCCAACCAATTTTGCCTAAACCTAACTTTGTACAACAAAGCCCAATAAGCCCATTTACAACAATTCAAGCTCAATTTCCAAAATTAGCCTTATTAATTAAATTACACAAATCCAATCTCGCAATTTAATTACCTAAAGTGTATATCATAATTAATCATGCTCAATTTTATCATCACATGTCCAACACGTCAAGATTAAAATCAAACTCATTACATGCTTTACTTTATTCTTGGCAATAAGGTTAATTACATGTTCGATTTGTTTCAATCCAATTAAAACCAATTCGACATCAAATCACATACTCTCAATCGTTTCAAGTCATCCAATGATCAACGAAACAAAATTACCAAGATTTAGGGCATATTCCTATTCGGCCAACACATCAAAATTGGGGAAATTTGTTCTAAACAAAATTTAATCAAATTGATCCAACCAATCATCAATTAAACATGTATTAAGCATACTTAATCATCCAATTTCATAATTGCATGCTCAATTTCATTTTACCCAATTTCAAGTTTCATGACATACTTTCAAAATTGGGGAAATTTGTTCTAAAAATAAAATTTAATCAAATTGATCCAACCAATCATCAATTAAACATGTATTAAGCATACTTAATCATCCAATTTCATAATTGCATGCTCAATTTCATTTTACCAAATTTCAAGTTTCATGACATACTTTCAAAATTGGGGAAATTTGTTCTAAACAAAATTTAATCAAATTGATCCAACCAATCATCAATTAAACATGTATTAAGCATACTTAATCATCCAATTTCATAATTGCATGCTCAATTTCATTTTACCCAATTTAAAGTTTCATGACATACTTGGCAATTTGGGGTTTTTCGTCCAAATCGAATTCAATCCATTGATTCCGCAATCGACGTTAAATCATCATCCCGAATGATTTCCAACACTTCCAATTGTCAAAAATCAAAAATCCCAAGACATTAAAACACATTACATATTCGGCCAAGGAGGGTATTTGGGGGAAATATGATCCAATCAAGTTTTCTTCAAATTGACCTAATCAATCTTCAATACAAACACAATTAAGCATACAAATCCATCCAATTTCATTTATCATGCTCACAATCAAGTTTGCCCAAATTTTATCCATAACTTTTTCATGCTTTTAACCTAAGCTCATGATGCCATTGTTGGAGTTTTTCAAGGTCCCAAGATCAAAACTCAAGCATGAATATCAAGTGAATACAACGACGAAAGTGCGTAATACTTACATCGAGCGGTTGAGCGACGATTTGGGCAAAAAAAATCAAAAATCTGCACACTTTATCAAGGCAGTGGGCTGCTGTGAATAGTGAATTTCGCCCCTTCACTTCAAGTTTTGAAGCTCCAAGCTTCACCGAATGGCTTCCCGGCTCATGGTTAACTTCCCTCATCCTATCACCTTGCATGAACTCGGAGTGTGCTAGCAGTCTTGTTTTGCCACAAAACACACTTGCTTCCCTTTATTTTGTTGGTTAAAATTCGGCAGTCCACTGCCAAGAAAGAACAACAAAACCGTGAAGATGAAGAGAAGGGGAGAGAAGAGAGAGGAGGGAAAATGAAAGTGTGTGTGTTGTGTTTATGTAATTTTGGTTTTTTTGCTTTCTTTTTGTATCAAATACAAAATGAATTTCATTTGAAATTCATTTCAAAGCAATTTGGCATTAAATGCCAAGTACACACACATCACTTTCAATCATCAAGTCACATCACATCATTTTCAATCATCAATCAATCCAATCAATTGTCACGTCACTCAAAGTGACATGATTTGACGCTTGATGTGACGCTAGATGCGACTAGCGATTTTACTCTTGATTTGACGTGCCGCACTCGAATTCTAAATACGAATGCGCTCGTAAAAATCTCGGGCTCGGGTTCGTTAATTCCAAATTAACGAATTTTCCGTTGCGTCGTAATTAAACGATTACGCCAAGCGAAATCACTATTCACATCGCTAACGAATTAATTCTAAATTAATTCGTTCGCCCGAATTAAAATCTAATTTTAATTCCGCGTCGAAATCCAATTTCGATTAATATATCAAATATATTAATTCCTCAATTAATTCCAAATTAATATTTCTCTCTCTTTAATCGTTATTTTATCCTAGATAAAATATCTCCGCAATTAATCCCAGATTAATTTTCTCTCTCATCTAATTAATCCCAGATTAATATAAGTGCGAGTCATACGTCATCGGTGAATCTTTGGGAAGCGACCCATGAGATCCCCGGATATGTTGGTAGTCAAATCGGTCGTCGGACTATCCGAACACGTAGTACCTCGTACTACGTTTTACCGATTTACAAGACAAAGTTGGCTTCTAGCAAAGCACCATGCCTATCCAATTCTCCGGAAACATCCTTACAGGAATAAAGATCTATATCAAGCGTAGTATACCGTAGTATTGTGCATATCGTCCAGTATCGGATAATCACGTGCTAGGGCTGGGGCTGGATAAGTGTCCTACCCCGTCCGAAGCACATATCGGATGTCTGGCAACATAGTCTCTATAATCGGATATACATGACCTGGTCACAATATCCCGATTGGTTGCGCAACACTCAAGAGCACTAGTACCGTATCCTGCGTGACATCATCTCCAATATGACTGAAGTGACACTTCTGTCTTGACATCACACCCAATACTCTACGACGACTCTCTGATAAACCCAGAAGTGGTGTACACAGAACCGGTCAAAGCCCCCTACCACCAAGACCAAAGTTTATCGATTATCGTAAGTATTAGCGATGCAAGTCTCGGGTTAAGACTATACACACCTACCTTGATTTCGGCCTCCCATAGACACATAGTCATAATACCAATGGGATTTCGAGGGGTCTATCCAGAGCGAAGCTGTTTCCCGTACCATCGGTGAAACACGACCTCCTATCGCACTTGCATAAGTATCCAATACTTATATATATGAGAACTATGCCGTTGTGCCCTCACAACGCACACAAGTGCAATACTAGCCTATTCCGCATTATCGATGTCCAGTCTCGATAATACTACGGCTAGGGATATTTAATGATTAATCCTTCGTGGACTGATACTGTCTCATATCATCTCAATCCAGGAACTAATCATAGGGACCTATCTTCATTTATATATCTATGGTGATCTAATCACAAATGATGAGAGTGCAATTTCCTTATTACATAGTTAATTTGCTACAACAACACAATATTCTGTGCAAATAGTGACGCTATGGGTCATTTTGTCCAACATAAAGCCCAATGGTAAGGTGGAGAAGAAAAAAGGGAAAGGGGAAATGTGTCTTTTTGTGGAAAGAATGGTCATTGGAAGAAAGATTGTAGATCTTTGAAAGCCAAGGAAGCTAGGGAAGCCCAAGAGGCCAAGAAGCCCAATGCTTCAGGTATGTTGTATATGATTGAACTATATTCTCAAAACTCTGAACCTTCTACTTGGGTGCTTGACACCGGTTGTGGGACTCACTTGTGTAATAATGTGCAGGGCCTGAGAAACAGTAGGAGACTCTGTCGTGGGGAGGTTGACTTACACATGGGTAATGGAGCAAAACTGGCTGCATTATGCATGGAGACTTATTCATTAGTTTTGCCGAATGGTTTAGTTTTAGACTTAGAAGATTGTGTTTATGTACCTTCTCTAGTAAAGAACATCATTTCAATTTCTTCTTTATGTAATAAAGGCTTTTCATGCCTAGTAAGTTGTAATGAATGTTATATTTATTTCAATGAAATAAAATATGGAGATAGTATTTTGAATAATGGTATCTATGTCTTACAAACTAACAAAGAATGTTCAACCTCTAATATATATAATGTTAACTCGAATAATCTCAATGAATCACTTCTATGGGACAGTCGTTTAGGTCATATCAATGAAATAAGATTAACTAAGCTACATAAGCATGGGTATTTCAAACCCTTCAAATATAAACCTTATGGAACTTATGAGTCTTGTTTACTTGGTAAAATGACCAAATTACCTTTCAAAGGTAATGACAGCGTGCAGCGGAGAAATTAGAACTCATACACTCTTATGTATGCGGACCAATGTCAGTCACC
This sequence comes from Zanthoxylum bungeanum, assembly GCA_019454045.1. Taxonomy (NCBI): domain Eukaryota; kingdom Viridiplantae; phylum Streptophyta; class Magnoliopsida; order Sapindales; family Rutaceae; genus Zanthoxylum; species Zanthoxylum bungeanum. Next base: position 207,905 of record SKCR01011697.1, read on the forward strand.
GCTAGAGGTGAATTCTCCTACTTCATTACCTTTATCGATGATCACTCGCGATATGGGTATGTGTACCTTATGCGGTACAAATCTGAAGCCTTGAGAAATTCAAAGACTTCAAAGATGAAGTAGAAAAACAGCTTAATAAAAGTATTAAGTCACTAAGGTCTGACCGAGGTGGTGAATACTTAAGCAACGAATTTCAAGATTACTTGATAGAAAATGGAATTGTTTCACAGTGGACTCCTTCAGGAACTCCACAGCATAATGGGGTCTCCGAAAGGAGAAATCGAACATTATTAGATATGGTGTGATCAATGATGCCAGACATGGATCTACCTCTTTTTTTTGGGTCTTGCTTTAGAAACTACAACACCACTACTAACCAAGTTCCTTCCAAGACTGTTAGTCAAACACCATATGAGTTATGGTTGGGAAACGTGCTAGTCTTAGTTATCTAAGAGTTTGGGGATGTGACGCATATGTCAAGCTCACATAAACTAAAAAATGGATGATAGGGCAGTTAAATGTAAGTTTATAGGATATGCCTTGAACTCAAGAGCATACGTGTTCTACGTCCCAAATGAACAAAGAACATTTGTCTCACGAAATGCTAAATTTCTAGAGAATGAATTCCTTTTCGAGAAATATAGTGGGAGTAGACTTGACCTTGATGAGGTACGAGAAGAACAAACTAACACAGAACTAAACCCCAAGCCCCTCAAAAGGGTTGCGACAGAACAACCACAAGGTTATGACTCAGAAGGTCTGGTAGGGAAAGACATGAGCCTGAAAGATATGGTTTCCATATTGATGAGGAACATGATCAGGTCATTGATAATGACGATCCCACCAGTTATGATGAAGAAATGTGTGACATTGATTCGGTCAAGTGGCTTGACGCCATGAAATCCGAAATAGACTCTATATATCAGAATCAAGTCTGTGACTTGGTAGATGCACCTGACGGGATAAAACCCATAGGTTGCAAGTAGATTTACAAGAGTAAAACTGATGCAAAATGCAACATCCAAACCTATAAGGCTAGGTTGGTGGAAAAATGTTATAGAAAAATCCAATGAATTGACTATAAGGAAACCTTCTCGCCTGTTGCAATGATAAAGTCCATTAGAATTTTACTGGCACTAGCTACACACTTTGATTATGAGATTTGGCATATGGATGCAAAACAACTTTCTTTAATGAGAACCTCGTAGAGGAAGTCTATATCACACAACTTGCAGGGTTTGTATCTAAGGATGATCATAATAAAGTATGCAAGCTTAAACGATCCATTTATGGAATCAAGCAAGCCTCCAGAAGTTGGAATATATGATTTGATGAGATAATCAAAGAATTTGACTTCATCAAAAATGTAGACGAGCCTTTTGTTTACAGGAAAAGTAGTGGGAGTGCTGTTGTATTTCTCGCATTATATGTCGATGACATATTAATCATCAGGAATGATATTCCTATGATGCAAGCCACCAAGTAATGGTTATCTCAGAATTTCTCCATGAAAGATTTGGGAGAAGTAGCCTACATCCTCGGCATTAAGATCTACCATGATAGATCTAAGAGGTTGTTAGGACTTTCTCAATCTATATACATAGATAAAGTTTTGAAAAGATTCAAAATAGAAGATTCTAAAAGAGGTAATTTATCTACTTGTCATGGAATCAAATTATCTAAATAGCAATGTCCACATACTCCTTCAGATAGAGAGTGTATGAGTAGGATCCTTTATGCTTAGCAATAGGATCGATCATGTACGCCATACTATGTACAAGACCTGATGTCTCTTATGCTCTTAGCATAACGAGCAGGTATCAGGCAAATCCTGGTGAGCAAACACTGGGCAGCTGTCAAAATAATTCTCAAGTATCTAAGAAGAACTAAGGATGTTTTTTGACATACGGAGACTGTTGTGAGATGAAAGTCATTGGTTACTGTGATGTGAGCTTTCAGACTGATAGAGATGACAGCAGATCCAAACAGGATATCTGTTTACTTTGAATGGCGGTGATGTCAGTTGGAAAAGCTCAAAGTAGCCAACTACAGCGGACTCCACCATTGAAGTCGAGTATATTGCAGCAACTGAGGTAATTAAAGAAACATTCTGGATAAAAAAAAGTTCATCACGGAACTGGAAGTGCTTCCCGTGATAAAGAATGGCATCATGATGTACTGTGACAACACGGGCGCCATTGCTTAATCGAAGGAACCAAGGTCCCACAAGAAATCCAAGCATTTACTCAGGCGATTTCATCTATCAGGGCGATTGTTGAGAGAAAGAAGTTATTATAGAGAAAATACCCACAGAAGAATCTTGCAGATTCTCTAACAAAGGGTTGACTCAACAAAATCATGATACGCACACCTGAGAGTATGGTGTCCAGTTTCATACTAGTGTCTATAGTGAAGTGGGAGATTGTTAGGATATACTGTTGGATAATATGACCCATAGCGTCACTATTTGCACAGATCATTGTGATGTTGTAGCAAATTAACTATGTAACAAGGAAATTGCACTCTCATCATTTGTGATTAGATCACCATAGATATATAAATGAAGAGAGGTCCCTATGATTAGTTCCTGGATTGAGATGATATGAGACAGTATCAGTCCACGAAGGATTAATCATTAAATATCCCTAGCCGTAGTATTATCGAGACTGGACATCGATAATGCGGAATAGGCTAGTATTGCACTTGTGCGCGTTGTGAGGGCACAACGGCATAGTTCTCATATATATAAGTGTTGGAGACTTATGCAAGTGCGATAGGAGGTCGTGTTTCACCGATGGTACGGGAAACAGCTTCGCTCTGGATAGACCCCTTCGGAATCCCATTGGTATTATGAATATGTGTCTATGGGAGGCCGAAATCGAGGTAGGTGTGTATAGTCTTAACCTGAGACTTGCATCGCTAATACTTACGATAATCGATAAACTTTGGATTTGGTGGTTGGGGGCTTAACCGGTTCTGTGTCTACCACTTCTGGGTTTATCAGAGAGTCGTAGAGTATTGGATGTGATGTCGAGACGGAAGTATCACTCCAGTCATAGTGGAGATGATGTCACGCAGGATACGGTATTAGTGCTCTTAAGTGATGCGCATCCAATCGTGATATTATGACCAGGTCATGAATATCCGATTATAGAGACTAGTTACCAGACATCCGATATGTGTTTCGGACGGGGCAGACACTTATCCAGCCCCAGCCCTAACACGTGACTATCCGATACTGGGCCGATATGCACAATACGTGAGTATACTACGCTTGATATAGATCTAAATATTCTTAAAAGGATATGTCCGGAGAATTGGGATGACTTGGTGCTTTGCTAGGAGTTGACCTTGTCTCGTAAATGTAGAACGTAGTACTTGGTACGTACGTGATTCGGTTTACACGACGACCGTATTTACTGCCAACTTATCCGGAGATCTCATGGGTCGCTTCCCGATAATCCACCGATGACGCACAACTCGCACTCTTGAATAATCTGGGATTATATAGAGGAGAGAGAAAATTAATCTAGGATTAATTACGGAGATATTTTATCTAGGATAAAATATCGTCGAGAGAGAGATAATGATTAATTTGGAATTAATCGATGAATTAATATATTCGATATATTAAACGAAATTAGATTTCGACGCGGAATTAAAATTAGATTTTAATTCGGGCGAACGAATTAATTTAGAATTAATTCGTTAGCGACGTGAATAGTGAATTCGCTAGGCGTAATCACTTAATTACGACGTGACGGAAAAATCGTTAATTTAGAATTAGCGAACCCGAGCCCGAGTGTGATTGCGAGCGCATTCGTATTTCGAATTCGAGTGCGGCGACGCAAGTCACATCAAGCGTCAAATCAATCAGTCGCATCAAGCGTCAAATCAAACGTCACTTTGAGTGATGTGATTGATTGATGTGATTGATTGATTGAAAAGACTTGACACATGACATAAAGTAGATTTGACTTGAATGACATGTGAATAGTGATGTAAGTTGTTGTAATAGTGATTGGAGGGAAAACTTTTACTTTTGGTTTTCATTTAAATCAAATAAGTAAATTGTTTTATATTTTTCTTGGAAAAATATAAAAAGGCATTTGGTAAATGCTTTCTCCACACTTAACACATTTCTTTCATCTCTCTTCCTCTCTTCTTGTCACGCCCAGGGGCAAAAGTTCACTGTTTTGCCTTGCAAAAACCGTGACATAGGGGAGCAAGGGGGGTTTTGTGGCAAAAACTCAAGTGCTAGCACACTTACGAGTCTTGCGAAGGTGGTAGGGAGGTTCACCCATGAGCCGGGATCCGTCGGACGAGGCTTGGAGCTCCGTTTTCTCAGCTCAAAACTGAAATTTTAAGAGTGGACTGCTGCAGTGGGCGTGTGATGCAGTGGACTTTTTGGCTTCGAATCGTCTCCAAATCGACTCAACCGATCGATGTGAGTATTCCGCTACCTCCGTTGATGTGTTTACACATAATTTCATGCTTGATTTGATCTTGGGACCTAATAGAACTCAACAATGGCATCAAGAGCTATAGTTGCAAGCATGAAATTTGTAGGGCTTAAAATTTGGGTAAATGTGATTTGAGCATGATTTGAATGAATTGTTTGTTTGAGTATGTTTATAACATGTTTAATTTCATTTTGGTTGGACTAATTTGACGAAAAATGATTTGGAATTATTTTCCCCAAATAATGCCTTGGCCGAATATGTATTGAATTTTGGGATCTTGGATTTTTTGATTTTTGATTCATTTGATGAGTTAGAATCGATTAGGTTGACGTTAATTTGAATCGAATTGGATTGGATTTCGAATTGGACAAAATCCCAAAATCCTTACTTGGCCGAATGCATGTAATGCCCTAATGTCTTGGATTTTTTGATTTTGTGACATTGGATGTGTGTGAAATCATTTAGGATGGTGATTTGATGTCGATTGTAGGTTCGATTGGATCGAAACCGAATCGGACACAAAATCCCTCTTTTGGCCGAGACTTAAAAGCATGTAAATGGGTTTGATTTTTCATATGTGTGTTTGACATGTGATAATGAATTTAGCATGATTAATTGGAGTAATATTGTGTTTTAGAAATATTGTTTTAGTCGATTAATCATGTAATGCACTTTAGGTAATTAAGTTGCGGAATTGGATTCATGTAATTTATTATTTAGGCTTTAAATTGGATTTGGGCTTTTAATGTTGTATTGGGCCAATTGGGCTTGATTTATCAAGTTTGGTTTAGGCCAAATGGATTGGATCCAATTGGGCCTAAAACCTTAACCATAAAGCCCAAATGCGACTTAATGAACCTTTAAAGTTCAATTGGGCCTAATGGGCCAAGATTGATTTATGGGCTTATGGGGTAAATCCCGGATTGGACTTTGGTTATCGGTTTGACCCGAGTTGACCAAAAGTCCACGCCTTAAGAAATCAATCAAAAGCCCATTGGACTTTAATTGAATTGAATTGACGTTGGACGTTAATCGGTCTTTGAGACGCGTTACGATTAGATTTGGAATTTAAATCGTAAAAGGTTTATTAAATAAAGTGTAATGTTAATTTGGAATTGAATAGTGAATTAGTTTTAAATACATGTTAAATTAGATTTAATAATGTAGTTTAATTTAATTCATGAATTCGTACTTTAAGTACTTATTCGCAAAAAACGAGTTTGACTCGATCAAAATCAAATCGTTGTTTGAACATTGGATGATCACTTAATTATCAGATTAATTAATTTGATTAGATTGATTGATAACATGCTTATATGTGTGAATACTTGGTTGTGTTGAATGAATAATGTATATCGGATGGATATTAGATGGGTGGGCAATTTTAGAAATTGTTGTAATAAATTCGATTTATTAAATTGGACCTGCGTGTCCAGCCTTATCACCTTCTTTCTCTTGTATTCTCTTCTCACCTATTCCCCTCTATGTATATGAGGTTTCTTTAGAAGTGTAGTGTAACGGGTAGAAGAAGTAATACTAGTGCTAGCTTGAGTGAGAAAGGGAGAGATTTGATCTAGGATCAATGTGTAAAGTATCCATCCGCATATCATTATTTTTTATTTCATACTCGCTTTATTATGTGTTTAGAATGCATGTTTAAGGGTGTATGATGATGAGACCTAACAAAGATAATTAAATTGGTAGCCAATTTGCACGCGAAAAACCCTCGTTTTATATTAAGCGATTATCCTTCCATTGAATGATTCTTGTTCAAGATCTGATTGGCATTGGTTTGTTGGCCAAAGTCAAGACCTTGTCAATTGGATGTATTTGAATCATGAGAGTTTTGTTCCACATCGGTGTCTAGTCCAAGTTGTGATTTGTTGGCCAAAGTCAAGATCACTTCTTGTCCAAAGACATTGATTACGAAACTTTCCTTGTCAATGGGTCCCGCTTAACTGGAGTCATTAGGTTTGTTGTGCCAAAGCCAAGGCCTAGATGATTCGGAGGATAAGGATAAGGTTAGAAAATGTATTAGATACATTGGCATATGTAATATGTTTAGGACTTGGATGTCCACCTAACCGGATCTAGGAATTGGATTGGATCCAATTGATCTGTGAGATCTACCTGGTTGAATAGCATACAGCTTGTTGGCCAAAGTCAAGGTTGTATGTTATTTGACAGGATCCTAGCCCACTAGGAAACGCGGTTTCCCGAGTACTCCACAGAGGGTTAGAGACTCGACGAAAAATAGTGGGAGGCAAGTATTGAATTTGCAACATTCGTTCAATTACTCGCCATATACGCTCAAACAAATATCATTCGTCAATATTTTACGTTGTTTTAAATATATATATAGTTGGACTATATACAAACTCATTCAATATATAGTTGATTTTATAATTGGATTATAGTAATCAATATAATTGAATTAAAATGATAGTTGATTTTATAATTGGATTATAGTAATCAATATTAAAATTATAGTTGATTAAATAATTGGATTATTGTAATCATTATAATAAATAGTACCTTATTAAAATTGATTAAATAGTTGGACTAATAAATCAAGAAAGAATTGAAAAAGTTGAATATTTAAAATATATAATCCTGGGATTAAATGTTTAAATGATTTAATTTCAATTGGGAATTAATAATAGGTTAATTTATTTGATAAAATAACTTATTATGACTAAGCCCATAATTAAGCAAATAGTAGAGCATAAAGTCTTTGGAAGATTTATGTGATGATGACTTTAGTGCTTAATTAATAAATCTATCATTAGATTTAAAAGTATAAAATTGCAATTAATAATTCTTGGAGAATTAATTGACTATTCTAGTGGAGAAAAGTCAAAAGTTTGCAATTGGGCATGTAGCACAAGGTGCACATCGTTTCGATATTCCGAAACCCAAGGCTTGGCCAAAGGTTTGTGAAATATTGAAAAGATAATTGACATATCCCAAAGTGACTACCATTTGGATATGGAAGACACGAAGGAATTAAAGAAGGGGCGAGGCTCTAACTTTAAAATATTTGTCAAAGTTATGTTCACTACTAGTATTGAAATTGGATTTTAAATACTTAGTGTGGTACATAAAACATATATGTATTGATGTTCAGAATCCGCTGTGAGCTGGATACTGACTTCAAGCCGAGATTTTCTGCGAATCGGAAACGGGACGAAAGTCGCTGTTTCGACCGTAGATACCTAAGTTTAGGAACTACCCTTTGGGTATGTACTTAAATTAGGAAATGTTATGATGTAACTAGTTTGACTAGAGACATTATCTCTATATCAGTGTTTAATCCGTTGCGGATAAAACCTTTATATTCTAGAACACTAAAGTGTTTCATTATATAAAGATGATACTGAGATAAATACATTAGATGTAAATAACATAATTTATATTTTGAATATAAAAAATCTCAAACATATAAAATGACAAATAAATAGCTCAAATTGATTTGATCAATGAGACTTATTTGTGGCATTGTTGTCTAGGACACAATTAAACGAGAATCGTATATCCACACTTTTGAAGAGTGGGTACTAGGACTGATTTGACTATTCAAATAAGGTCTACGAATCTAGTTTATTAGGTTAAATACCTAAAATACTATTTACTTGGTAATAGTAAAAGGGCCACCGATCTGTTAGCCCTATTCATGGTGAAGTTAGTGGGCCCATATCTAGCTAGGCTAGATGTGAACATGAATATTTCGTGACCTTAACGGATGTGGCATCACGTTATGGTTATGTGTTTCTTTTGAAGAACACAGATCGGAAACTTTTGAAGTTTCGACACGAAGTATACAAACAGATCGGCTATAGTATTATTCCGCCACGGTTAGACCGTAATGGAAATTACTTAAGCAGTAAGTTTCATACGTACATGAAAGAGTACAGGTATTCTTTCATATAAGGACTCCTTCCGTGACACGTCAGTTAGACGGTGTGTCCGAACCAAAAACCAAATTTTGTTGGACATGATAAGGTTTATCACGAGTCGCTCTGAGCTACTATTTCCTTAAGGATATGTATTAACAGTGCAAAACTTATTTAGAATAAGGTTCCATATAAATCTGTTTGACAGATATCATATAGGATATGAACAGGAAAGAAACGGGGTTTCTCATTCCTGATAATTTGGGTATGCCAGGCATAACGTTTGGTTTATACCAAACTAAGACCCAAATTGGATAAGTGCCTATATAGGTTATCCTAAGGGAAACCTTAAGTATAGTACTTATAAATCCCACATGAGAACAATGTAATTGTTGCTCACCATGCGGTTTTCCTGAGAGGAATACCGATATGCAGTGGTCAGTGGGAGGATAGTGATACTCGATGAAAATCGGAGTAAAACTGTTCAAGGCACGAAGTCCTTAATGGAACACAAATAGTTCATCTATGATGAATCTATACCATTAATCTTCAAATACACAAGAACTTCGTAGATCGGATAGAGTCAGAAAAACAACCTAGGGTATGGGTTTCTGATCTAACTCATAAAGATGTCAATCTTATGGAGGTGTACCATCCGACTACGTTTTGAGGAAGTGATACGAGGTATCGACTCCCTGTTATGGCAAAGTGCCATGAATCCGAAATGGATTCCATGTATAACAACTATTTTGGATACTAGTTGTTGTACCACAAGGCATTGTGCCTATTGGTACATTAAACGTCTTCAAGGAAGACATACATGGAAGGCAACATACCAACGTACAAAGCTGGGCTTTTGACGGAAAGGTATCGTTATCAACATTGTGTTAATAACGGTTCAACCTTTTACCTGTTGCCATGGTAAATCCATTTTGAAATTGCTTGAAATAACTGTATATTTCATTTATGAAATGTGTCAGTTATAAATCAAAATCGCTTTCCTGAAAAGGAAACCTTTTGGAGAATGTTTATAACATTCTGACGATTTTGTATAACCGACAAACAAGGTTTGCGGGTTATTCGATCCATGTTTGGATCAATGCAAGCATAGGATTCTTGGAACTGTCGTTTTGAAATAATCATAATAGTTTATGATTTGACTCAAAACGAAATAATTCTTGTGTATATAAGGAGGTTAGTGGGAGGGCGCACTAACAGTGAAATTCCCATAATACAATGGTGAAAGCTTGGCTTTCATAGATATTCTTTCAATAGAAAATTCTCCGTAGAATTCTGGGGAGTAACAACCTTTATTCAAGGAATAAAGATCTACTGGGATAGATTTGGAGTTTGTTAACACTCTCTGGGAAATCGTACATTTAAATGTACTTGTATTGGTGTCTCATACGCTTCGAGCATATGGAGTCACAATCGGGTCAATCCTAGTGATAGTCACTAAATTGAAATTGAGAACATCTGTTAGTATCTTAGAGAACTAAAGATGCTCTTAAACTATGGAGAAGGAGAACTTGAAGTGACTGGGATCACCGCTGCAAGTTTCCAAACTATTAAATACTACGGTACTATAAAGTTTGAATAACGGGACAGTGAGCTGGAAATATTCCAAGCAAGATAACTGTTGCCGAATAAACAACAAATGCGGATTATTGCTGCAGCTGAAGCAGCAGAAGAAGCCATTTGGATCGAACATAAATCTAATTAGATTAGATATAGTTCTGTTAGCAGCTGAACTAGGCGTCAGCACACGCTAGAGAATTAAAGGTCTCATCGACGATCCAGATATATACTTCTATATCATCTGATTCGTTCGGATCATACATCGTGGCGATGTGATGATCGTATAAATCGCGTCAGACGATAATCAAACAAATCCACTGACGAAAACCTTTCCTCAGCAATTTGAGCGAACCTTACATAGTTCAAGTGTTGGAACACTTGAGTGACTCGCTACGTGCCAAGTGGGAGATTGTTGGATAATATGACCCATAGCGTCACTATTTGCACAGAACATTGTGTTGTTGTAGCAAATTAACTATGTAACAAGGAAATTGCACTCTCATCATTTGTGATTAGATCACCATAGATATATAAATGAAGAGAGGTCCCTATGATTAGTTCCTGGATTGAGATGATATGAGACAGTATCAGTCCACGAAGGATTAATCATTAAATATCCCTAGCCGTAGTATTATCGAGACTGGACATCGATAATGCGGAATAGGCTAGTATTGCACTTGTGCGCGTTGTGAGGGCACAACGGCATAGTTCTCATATATATAAGTGTTGGAGACTTATGCAAGTGCGATAGGAGAGGTCGTGTTTCACCGATGGTACGGGAAACAGCTTCGCTCTGGATAGACCCCTTCGGAATCCCATTGGTATTATGAATATGTGTCTATGGGAGGCCGAAATCGAGGTAGGTGTGTATAGTCTTAACCTGAGACTTGCATCGCTAATACTTACGATAATCGATAAACTTTGGATTGGTGGTTGGGGGCTTTAACCGGTTCTGTGTCTACCACTTCTGGGTTTATCAGAGAGTCGTAGAGTATTGGATGTGATGTCGAGACGGAAGTATCACTCCAGTCATAGTGGAGATGATGTCACGCAGGATACGGTATTAGTGCTCTTAAGTGATGCGCATCCAATCGTGATATTATGACCAGGTCATGAATATCCGATTATAGAGACTAGTTACCAGACATCCGATATGTGTTTCGGACGGGGCAGACACTTATCCAGCCCCAGCCCTAACACGTGACTATCCGATACTGGGCCGATATGCACAATACGTGAGTATACTACGCTTGATATAGATCTAAATATTCTTAAAAGGATATGTCCGGAGAATTGGGAGACTTGGTGCTTTGCTAGGAGTTGACCTTGTCTCGTAAATCGGTAGAATAGTACGTACTTGGTACGTACGTGATTCGGTTACACCGACGACCGTATTTACTGCCAAATTATCCGGAGATCTCATGGGTCGCTTCCCGATAATCCACCGATGACGCACAACTCGCACTCTTGAATAATCTGGGATTATATAGAAGAGAGAGAAAATTAATCTAGGATTAATTACGGAGATATTTTATCTAGGATAAATATCGTCGAGAGAGAGATAATGATTAATTTGGAATTAATCGATGAATTAATATATTCGATATATTAAACGAAATTAGATTTCGACGCGGAATTAAAATTAGATTTTAATTCGGGCGAACGAATTAATTTAGAATTAATTCGTTAGCGACGTGAATAGTGAATTCGCTAGGCGTAATCACTTAATTACGACGCGACGGAAAAATCGTTAATTTAGAATTAGCGAACCCGAGCCCGAGTGTGATTGCGAGCGCATTCGTATTTCGAATTCGAGTGCGGCGACGCAAGTCACATCAAGCGTCAAATCAATCAGTCACATCAAGCGTCAAATCAAACGTCACTTTGAGTGATGTGATTGATTGATGTGATTGATTGATTGAAAAGACTTGACTTGACACATGACATAAAGTAGATTTGACTTGAGTGACATGTGAATAGTGATGTAAGTGTTTTGTAATAGTGATTGGAGGGAAAACTTTGACTTTTGGTTCATTTAAATCAAATAAGTAATTGTTTTATTATTTTTCTTGGAAAATATAAAAAGGCATTTGGAAATGGTTCTCCAACACTTAACACATTTCTTTCATCTCTTTTCCTCTCTTCTTGTTCACGCCCAAGGGGCAAAAGTTCACTGTTTTGCCTTGCAAAAACCGTGACATCTAGGGGAGCAAGGGGGGTTTTTGTGGCAAAAACTCAAGTGCTAGCACATTGGAGTCTTGCGAAGGTGGTAGGGAGGTTCACCCATGAGCCGGGATCCGTCGGACGAGGCTTGGAGCTCCGTTTTCTCAGCTCAAAACTGAAATTTTTAAAGAGTGGACTGCTGCAGTGGGCGTGTGATGCAGTGGACTTTTTGGCTTCGAATCGTCTCCAAATCGACTCAACCGATCGATGTGAGTATTCCGCTACCTCCGTTGATGTGTTTACACATAATTTCATGCATTGATTTGATCTTGGGACCTAATAGAAACTCAACATATACCGTATACCCAACTTGTGGATGGGCTATTTGTACATGTATTTGTAATATTTTCATTAATTAATAAAATGATAATCTTTATTTTACGTGTCTTACATAACTTATATGAATCATCAACACTATAATAAAGCCCTTAGAGTAATAAGGCGATGGCTTCCATGCCTTATGAGAATCATTACTCTTAAATATTCATAGTCATAGTTTTTTGAATAATCTGGGCATTCACAAAATGGAGCAACTAGCATGATGATATGATCCGCCCATAAGTGAGGTAGCCGATCTCATAGGCTACTAGTTGAGATCCGTTCGCTTGGTGTATCACATGGATGCATGAGTTGCTCGTGTCCATCGAACAGACCGCCGAAAGTTTTCATATGGAGTGTTTATCCCATGTGTCTGTGAGAACTTTCATGTATCGATTATATGACTAGTCCTTAGACTTGAGATCTTTACAATCTTATGTATGGATCAAATAACTTTGACATTCTCCTTCCCCAGTTCAAAAGATTCGGTAATAAGGGTATGATTGGGTCATTTGTTGAAACACATGAAGTTTGTAAAGATACAACAGAGAATCACCACTCTCTCAGATAATATTTTCTTATAAGAGTAGTATTCTAGTTCGCGGGTCGATATGTGTGATCAGTGCTTGAGAATGTGGCCACAGCGGAAGAATCATGTGATATTCTTGGGTTAGCATAATTCATGACACTATCAACATTATACCTTTGACCATATGGGTAGACACTTTCCGTACCCTAGGTCAATAGGTGGGGATACAGTGAGGCTAGGGACCGTATCATATCTAAATTGCATACAGAATGGGTATATATATTTCCTTCTCATTTGGGGGCCTTGGCATGTTGCTAGATGTCAACGTTGGTCATTGAAATCGAACGACCATCTAATCGGAGGATAATTTATGTTCGATTAAATTATCACGATTCATTTCATATCCAACATGAGGGGAACCCAAAAGTCACACACAGCAAAGTCAAGATCAATGGTTAACAGTGCACAGTACATATTTAACAGCATATATGATTGCTGTAAGAATTGTTCATAAATGGTTCAATTTGTTTAATTATTGAACAGATCATTTATGAGGTTCCATAGTGGCTTAGGGATTGGTGAATGACGAAATGGGCACTTTGGGAATTGGTATAAATAGATTAAAAAAATACTATTCATGTGAATAGTAACATGTGAATAGTACTGCATGAATAGTAACTCATGAATAGTAAAAATTTTTGTTATTTGTTTTGAATTACAATTCGGCCCAAACTCTTATTCGGGTTTTATAATCTCATTAAACCACTAAATTAAGATCCAATGGCTAAGATTAAATTGGCTTTTATCCCACATCAGATTCTTAATTAATTTTATTGTCTTTGGAGTACTATATAAACCCAATGAATTCTTCACAAATTTTTGCACAAAACCTATCATATATTGGGTTTATATAAGTGAGCAACTCTAAAGTTTAAGAGTAAGCCACTGATTTTGTGGATCCGTAAGTCTAATTGACTAGAGGAACCTCGAGTTAAAAGTTTTGAGGTTTTTGCCTAGGCTAGCACCAAGGGAAAAATACCCATACACTCAAGGCGTAGTCTTGCAGTTGAGTTTTGGCTTTATTGTGTGCATCTTTGGAGGCCACACACTTGGGTGGCTCTTTGGAACATGGAAGAGCTTGCTGAGTTCGAGAAAAGCTTGTAGATTAGAGGGAGGACTGGAGGAGTCTACGGTTCAAGTAAGTCATTTTTCTTTCTTTATTTTAATTAGAGTTCTTATGATAGTTAGCATGTTTAGGTTTATGTTCTTTGCATGTTTTATGAGTTTTATGCTAAGAATATATATAGTAACATGCCTAGGCTTGTAGAATAATCAAAATAAATGGACGGGAAAGCATATTATAATTTTTTATTTTTCCGCTGCGCACTCGTGGCCGCTTCCCAACACTCCATATATATGTAAAATTTTTCAAGCCACACACCAGTACATAAATATTGGTCGGGATTTCTTCATTAACCTCTCCTTGTAAATCAATGGACATAGCTTGTCATATAGGAGTTCGTAATACACTAATGATTCAAGTCAATCTATCTATGACCATCTAGTATATTGAAATGAATTTCTTTACTTAATGGATATTATAAGAAATTCATCTCTATCTGGGTCTAGTCCTATAAGATCAAATCATATAGATATTATAAGAAATTTATCTCTATATGGGTCTAGTCCTATAAGATCAAATCATATAAGGTGTCTTCATTCTGATGTCACTACGTGGATGATCCCGAATTAACGTCGCTATATATTTATAGAATAGACCCCAGCTATAGATGAACCAACAATAAAGTACCTGATTTTTTACTCTCAATAGATTATTTTAGATTATTATTTCCAAACTTAAATCCTCTTATGTATGGCACTCATACACTAAATCTGAAGGCACATAAGTAATTAAGGATAAACTAGACAATTTATAATGTGTGATTTAAATCAAAGAAGACGATAAATGAATAGTATATCTTTCAATTAAATAAATGGTTCCGTTTACACATTACAAGAAGCTCTAGGGCATATATATCAATAATAAACTCAGATCAATGGATATATGGTCATCTATTAAACTGATATGAATTTCAACGGACTAGGTCTCTAAAACATTGGTGTCATCATACAAGTACTTTATGAGAATGGAAAAATTGAACAGATGGTGAATTCTGACCATGTTAGGTGGGATTGCTAACTCATGGGCTCTTCTCCCAACTCTTTTGAGAATCTGAAATGGCACAACATATCTTGGGATTAACTTATCATTCCTCTAAAACCTCATAACGCCTTTGAAATAAGAAATCTTCAAGAACAAATAATCTTCTACCTAAAACTCTATCTCTCCTTATGTGATCTGCAAAGGATTTGTGTTTTTAGCTATTCTCATTCTATCTTAAATTAACTTGATCTTTTTGACTGAATCTTGGACCAAGTTTGACCACCCCAAGTGTTGAACATCTCTTAGCTCGAATTAGCCTACATGAGATCTACATTTCCACCATAAAAGGCCTCAAATTGAGCTTTATGAATACGTGAATGGTAGTTGTTATTATAGCCAAATTCAATCAATGGCATGTACTGATCCCAACTACCTCCATAGTCTAATGCATTAGCTCTCAACATACTTCATGAATAGAAGGATATGGTACTTGAGCTTCTTTAATGCATACAATATTGTGGGCTTGAGTTGTAAATGAGCAACTAACATTGCTGAATCTAAAAATGAAAATTATTTCCTACTGCTCACACATTTCTACAATCATTTAACTGGTACTTTCATTTTCACAGATAGATAAGATAAACTGCCTATGGATTTCCTGCTTAAGGCATCAACAACCACGTTCGTTTTTCCTAGATGGTAATGGATCGAGTAATGATAATCCCTCAACAGCTCCACCCAACATCTTTGTCTTAAGATTAGGTCTTTCTGATCGGTTATATATTTGAGGCTTTTATGATCCGTATAAACCTAATTTCTCTCCATAAAGATATTGCCTCTAAATCTTGAGGGTAAAGATGACTACTATCATCTCAAAGTCATATGTATGGTAATTCTGCTCATACTCATTTGGCTACTTAGAAGCATATGCAATGACCTTATCACGCTGCTGTTGAAATTGGCATTTGGAGTGCCAATATAATTTGTATATTTTATTATTTATTAAAAAAATTACTATATTTTCATTTCATACTTTATTAATGGTATTTTCATTATGCGTATTAGATTGATGTATAGATATGGTAAGAATGACATCGACCTTAGAAAAGTCTTGTAGTAATATTGGACATTAGATGGTCTGACATTGGGATAAGTATTACTATTATAAATATTCTTAAAGTATATATTCCTAGTAGTTGGTTTTGGAATATGGTCGAATTCCTATAACTTAGAAGACTAGCACACGTCGTATATGGGAATTGGAGTTTCAATAGTTTAACCCGATGTACCATGATTTTGGAAAATCGTATAGACGTGTGGGTATTAGTTGGACCGAATAATGAATGCCTCACAGATGATTCCTAATAGTTGGAAATACACACCAATGTCAATAGGAATCTCCTCCAGTCGAGTAGCATATGCAATCCTTTGACTATAGGATAACATTGATTTTTTGTGAGATCCTTCACACTTTGATGACATGTATGTCATCAATCTTTCATGGTCTGGTCTCTAGATCGTTAGGTGTGGACTAATGCATTCAATAATCAAGTACGAAGTAAGATATGAGCTGTCATCACGTATGTGTACCAAAAGGGGTTTAGGTATCTATATGAGTAAAGTCACGATTTTTAAAGCTTTGGCCAAATTCGATCACCTAGGGTGGATGACATCAGTTATGAAGAATCGTGGATATGTCTACATGAGATTTGCGCCTCAGAAATTTGATGGTGTATTATATGTTTCCTAAGCATAACTCAGATATCCTACAATGAAGTGATTGTTAAACAGATGTCATGACCTCGACTTGTATAGTTCTGAAAGGTCATTCGTGTTCTTCGCAAATTCGGAGGTGGCCAAATTACGTACATATTAGCTAGTCTTATATAATGAACATGTCTGAAATTAGAGAGTCTCAATATGAAGTGTACTCATTAAGCGCTTGGGTAGCCAATTAATTTTGATAAAAGATAATATTCGATATTATAATTATCAACTAAAATAATCTAGTGTTATTGGATAACATTGATTATTTACTTTGACGTAATTGGATTAATTCAATAATTACACAAGGGCTTAATTTTAAAATCATAATTATCTCTACCATTTGAGGATATTATATTAATTATAAGTATGTAATAATAGATGGTTTTGGCTTGATTTAATTTGATTATATCAAATTGGCAAATATTGAACTAATCTATTTCCTAATCCTTAGCTTGATTTAATTGGATTAAATCAAAGTGGGAGACAATAGATATTAGTCACACTTAATAATACATATTTGGAAAAATTAGATTAAGTCCACCTAAAAGTTGATTATAACTTTTTATTAATGTAAAATTACCTAAGTTTTGCAATAAATAGCAAGCTTTAGGAAGGTTTTAATTAAGCAAAACAAAAGCTTGAGAAAGCTAAATACAAGCAAGTATTAGAGAAATTAGCATAAGTTATAGCAGTGTTTAGAGAAGCTTTGTGAGGTCTCTACAATATTTCATCTAGGAGAAATCAAGATAGGATATTGGGGTGAAGCTTGCTAGCATTGGAATCAAGATTGAATCTTGAAGTCAAGCTTGCTAATCCTTGGAAGTTCTTCATACATTTCAATAAAGAGAAGTAGATTGGATATTTGAATCAACCTTGCTATGTAAGTTTGATCATCTCTAAAATCTATATTTTTCATTAGTGAGACATAAAGTGTTGAATTGTGTATTAGATACATAATGTTGAAATTAGGCTAATTAATTTTGTTAGGATGCTTTGGAAATATAAACACAATATGCTTGTAATTGAGTCAAAATATTTATGTTAGACATAGATATAAAATTAGAGTTTGGAACTATAGATAATAGCTTGGAGCTAATGCTACTATTCTAGAATCACTTGACCACCTTTGGGTGGTCTAAAATTGTTTATGAATCATTTCATTAGGGATTATAATTTAGTTTGTATTTTGGATTCAAAATTTACACCAGTGCTTATTTAGAATAAATTTATATTTTTGTAAGAATATTTAATATTTTGAAAAACTTGATTTTTGTTCTATAATATGTGTTGATGTTGGTTTTATGTTAAAAACTAATTTTGGGTGTTTTTGAAGTACTTAGGGAGAGTTGGAAGCAATTAGGGTAATAGACCCGAATTCCTTCAACTCTTTGGAAAGAAAGCTGTAGGAAAATTAATTTGAGAAGCAAATAAAAAAATAAGGATTCTGTGTGCACACAGTGCATGCTTTTGTTTTTGCTTGTTCTTGAGTTTCCGAACACTGATTCAGTCCTAGTTTTTTTTCTATACACTCGTAATGGAATATAGTATTTCATTAATTTATTTAAAATTACATCCATACTTTATATCCATGAATTAGACCCATTTTCATTGTGCGGGCACCCATCCGAACCTAGAGATTCCACAACCTCCCCAACAAAAAGGTATCAGTGGCAAAGCTTAACCACACAATACATATTTCATGTTAGAAATGTATTTGAATCTATACCTCTAAATTTTAATTTAATTATGCATAAATCATATTGGATATGCATTGTATGTTTTTAAATTAAAATTTTGACCTAATTATATTAATAACTTGATTGTCATAAATCTCTCATGATTAAGTGATTACTTTATTTTAAGTAATAGTATTAGTAATGTTAGAGCATTATTGGAAGGTTCGTATTATCAATATGAAGATGAATGAGTTCTTACTACTTATATCCAAGATCGTCATTAGTGTGAGGGTATAAACGCTCGGAACTTAGGTCGCTCTGGTAAGATATTAGATGTAATGTGATGAGTTAAAGAACAATATCGTCATTAATGTGAGGCTAGAGTAAATATCATGGGATCCACTTCTCGCTATGAAATTTAGACAGTCAAATTTCTATCTTTCCACTGAGAGAGATTACAGAATTACGTAAAGTAGGGGGAGGGCACTAATAGATTTAAAATTCCATAATCAATTAGTGTTATTATTTTGAAATAAAAGGAGTTATGCTACTATCTAAAATGTTGACTTATAGAAGGATGCCGCTAATCCATTGATGAAACTTTTGGATACTAATAAACTAAAAGAAGCTGAGAACTATTTCGAATGGGAAATGAACATACGCCTTGTCTTGGAGTTTGAAAAGTTGGCTTATGTCAGTGTCAATCCACTGCCTGTTGAAATCGATCCTGAATCCACTCCAGAAGAGCGAGAAACTTTGAATAGATGGAAAGATGATAACCTTAAGGTGACATCCTACTTTTTGGGATCGATGGTTCCAGATTTTCTGAGACAATACATTGAAGTATTGGATTCTTGGAGCATCATGTGAACACTCAAAGAGTTGTTTGAGGCAAATCAAGAGATAGAACATTATCGAAGGTCTAAGAAATTATTTCGTGCTGAAGTCAATGATGGAGGAGCTATTAGCATTCATGTTTTGAACATGATCGACAAGATTCGATAGTTGGAACGAAAGGGCATTGTGATTGATGAACGACTGGGCTGTAATTTGATTTTTTCTTCTTTGCGTAGTTCTTATGTTGGCTTTTTATTAAACTTTCATATGCACTTGATGCAAGCTAGCTACGAAGAACTTCATAACGTATTACGCACAGCGGAGCATGATTTGAGGAAAGGCAACCCTACATTGTATCTCTATGGTGGAACTAGCTCTTCAAAGACTTTTGGAAATTCAAATAAAATAAAGTTGGGGAATATCTATATTGTAAAAATTCTGGACACTAGAAGAAGAACAGTCTAGAGCTGATAGGAAAAGCAGGACCCCCGAGTATGCTTTGTATTTTTCCAATTATTAACATCTCATTAGCTTAGATGTAAATTATGGATGGGTATTAGACACTGGCGGTCCTACTCATATTTGCAACTCCCTACAATTAATGAAGGTAGAAAGAAGGCTGAATAAAGGGGATATCCAGTTTAGAGTTGGCAATAGAGAGACATTAGATATTAAAGTCATAGGAATAGTTGTTTTAGATCTCCCCAATAGTTGTAAATTAAATTTACAAGACTGTTATTATGTTCCCTCACTTATCAAGCAATAATATCACTACCAATATTAGATAAAATGGATATAAAATAAACATTAATGAGGAAATTTTATGCTTGTATGATAAAAATATTATTAAAATGTGAATGTTCTTTATCAAATGTCACTATATTTTGGAAACATATAGATATGTCTTTAATGTAGAGGAAAATACAAGTAGGAAATTTGAATTAAATAATACTGAATTATGACATATGAGATTGGGCCATACAGGTGTTAGAAGTCTATCCAAATTGGTAAATGATTGTTTAATTGAAAATCCTACCTTAGATCCTTATCCGATGTATGAGTCGTGTATCTAAAGAAAGATGACAAATGCCCCATTTCTTGGTGTTGGACACTGTGCTGGAGATTTATTGGAACTAATACACAACGATGTATGTGGAAAATTAAATCATGTCACTCATGATGGTTCAACATACTTTGACTTTCAAAGATGACAAGTCTAGATATGATATGTCTATTTGATGAAATATAAGTCAGAAATATTTGACAAGTTCAAAATATTTTGAAATGAAGTAGAAAAATAAACCAGTAAATTCATCAAGTGCCTTTGATCAGATCGATGGGATGAACATGAGTGAAGAATTCAGAAATTATTTATATGAGAATGGAATTCTTACCCAATATAACCTATCAGGAACACCTCAACACAATGATGTGTCTAAGCAAAGAAATCTTACTTTATTAGATATGATGCGATCAATGATAAGCTATACAGATCTTCCTTATTACATTTGGGGTTACGTTTTACTTATTGGTGCCCACATATTTAATAGAGTTCCATTGAAAACTGTTTGCACAACTCCCTATCAGATATGGTTTGATAGAAATCCAAGTCTTAGGCATTTAAAGATTTAGGATTGTCCTGCATACGTTAGAGTTACGCAACGGGATAAACTAGCACCCATGGATATAAATATAAGTTCATTGAATATCCTGATAATTCCATGGGATATCAATTCTACGATTCCGAGCAACGAAATGTATTTGTTATTCGTTTTGCCACTTTTCTTGAAAAGTAATTTTTCAGAGAAAGTGGGAATTGTAGCCAAATTGATCTTGATGATTTTGATCCCAACATTAAGAAACCTAATGTCTGTTTGATTCCATCCCAAACGTCTTTAGAAGTTCCTTGACATATTTGGCTTGATTCCATCCCAAACGTCTTTGGAAGCTCCTTGACATATTTGGCTTGATTTATGAGCCCTCATTCTTTTGTTTGATCAATTTATAATCTTAGGAAGAATTTGAGCTCTCCCACCATGCTCATCTCGAATTCACTACTCAATCACATTGAAAATTCCTCACACAAGAAGGCATTGGTAGCACCGAAAATAAAATCATCAACATAAATTTGAACTGCTAACATGTCATCATGCTTATGCTTAATGAATAATATGGTATCAACTTTTCCCTGACAAAGTATTTTCTAAAAGAAAATAGCTAAGTCTATCATACCATGCTCTAGGAGCTTTCTTAAGTCCATAAAGTGCTTTGGTTAATTTGTACACATGATTGGGTAAATCACCATTTTCAAAACTGTGAGGTTATTCAACATAAACTCCTTCATAATGTATCCATTAAGAAAAGCACTTTTCACATCCATTTGATAAAATAAGAAATTTTTATGACAAGCAAAAGCCAAAAGGATGCATATGGCTTCAACTCTAACTACGAGAGCAAAAAATTCATTATAATCTATTCATTCTTCTTGGTTGTAGCCTTGGGCCACTAATCTAACTTTATTTCTTACAACCAATCCCGACTCATCAAGTTTGTTTCTAAAAACTTATTTTATTCCAATAACGCTTTGATGCGTAGGTCTAGGAACTAGATGTCACACTTTATTTCTTTCAAACTGATTTAATTCCTCTTGCATAGCTATAATCCAATTATCATCTTTTTCAACTTCAAGAAGGCTCTTAGGCTTAATTTGAGAAATGAATGTAAAGTTATTACAATAATTCTTAAGTGTGTTTCTTGTGATAATTTTCTCGAAAGGTTATTCTATAATTAATTCTCTATGACGTGATATTATAACTTTAGAATATTTAATTTCCTTAGGAAGAGATGGAAAGTATCACCTTCATTTTGTTGTAGAGGTTCGTTATTACCTTTATGTTGTGCTTGGTCCTCAATTTGTTAGTGATCTTTGGAATTTACTAGATATAGATCATTTAGTTGCTTTCCCAAGTGATCCCCGTCATCATCATCTTTCCTATCAAAAACTTTGTTGCTAGATGAAGAGTGGTTAGATTCATAAAAATTCACAGGTATAGACTCTTCAACTTCCATAGTTCTTTAATTATATACTATATATGCTTTGTTAGATGAAGAATACCCTAGAAAAATTCCAACATCGGATTTAAAGTTGAATTTCCCAAGGTTGTCTTTTGTGTTCAAAATAAAACATTTGCATCCAAAAACTTTAAAAAATGAAATATTTGGTTTTCTACCATTCCATAACTCATAAAGAATTTTATCAAGGCTTTTTGTCACTACCACTGTATTGATCACGAAACATACGGTATTAATCGCTTCGGCCTAAAAGTATTTTGGTAAATGATGTTCTTTAAGCATTGTTCTAGCCATTTCTTGCAAGGATCTATTCTTACGCTCAACAAACCCATTTTATTGAGGTTGTTCTTGCACACACAAAATGATTTTTTATGTCATGTTCTATGCAAAAAAATTTAAAATTAGGATTTTCAAATTCTCTCCCATGATCACTTCTTTTCAAACAGTGCTAGATTCTTTTTCTTTTTGAACTTGAATGATAAATTTTATAAATAATTTAAAAGTATCATTTTTATTAGTTAAAAAGAAAACCCATGTAAATCTAAAGTAATTATCAACTATTACAAATGCATAGTTCTTATCACCAAGCTTGTAGTTTTAGATGGTCCAGATAAATCCATATTCAATAGTTGCAGGGGTTTTGAAGTGGAAAATTCATTTTTAGTTTTGAAATAACTTTTATGTTGTTATCCAAGTTCACAATTTTCACAAACTTGATCTTTCACAAATTTTAACTTTGGAAGCCCTTTTACTAAATCTTTTTTGGAAATTTTGGAAATCAATTTCATGTGTGCATGTCATAATCTTCTATGCCAAATCCAAGAGCTTTCATTTAATGCACTCAAACATTTCTCATTATGCATGTCATGTCCAATGTCAAATAAATAAACATTTTGATCTCTATAAACTGTGAATAATGTATCATTTGATTTTCTATCAATAAATTTACAAATAAATGCATCAAATTCCAACATCATATCCTTTAACACATACCTGGCTAATGTTGGACAAAATGACCCATAGCGTCACTATTTGCACAGATCATTGTGTTGTTGTAGCAAATTAACTATGTGACAAGGAAATTGCACTCTCATCATTTGTGATTAGATCACCATAGATATATAAATGAAGAGAGGTCCCTATGATTAGTTCCTGGACTGAGAATGATATGAGACAGTATCAGTCCCCGAAGGATTAATCATTAAATATCCCTAGCCGGAGTATTATCGATACTGGACATCGATAATACGGAATAGGCTAGTATTGCACTTGTGTGCGTTGTGAGGGCACAACGGCATAGTTCTCATATATATAAGTATCAGATACTTATGCGAGTGCGATAGGAGGTCGTGTTTCACCGATGGTATGGGAAACAGCTTCGCTCTGGATAGACCCCTCGGAATCCCATTGGTATTATGACTATGTGTCTATGGGAGGCCGAAATCAAGGTAGGTGTGTATAGTCTTAACATGAGACTTACATCGCTAATACTTGCGATAATCGGTAGACTTTGGTCTTGGTGGTACAGGGCTTTAACCGGTTTTCAGTACACCACTTCTGGGTTTATCAGAGAGTCGTAGTGTATTGGGTGTGATGTCAAGACGGAAGTATCACTTCAGTCATAGTGGAGATGATGTCACGCAGGATACGGTACTAGTGCTCTTGAGTGTTGCGCAACCAATCGGGATATTGTGACCAGGTCATGAATATCTGATTATAGAGACTATATTACCAGACATCCGATATGTGCTTCGGACGGGGTAGACACTTATCCAGCCCCAGCCCTAGCACGTGACTATCCGATACTGGACCGATATACACAATACAATGGTATACTACGCTTGATATAGATCTTAATATTCTTAAATGGATATGTCCGGAGAATTGGGTAGACTTGGTGTTTTGCTAGGAGTCGACCTTGTCTCGTAAATTGGTAGAACGTAGTACTTGGTACGTACGTGATTCGGATACTCCGACGACCGTATTTGCTGCCAACTTATCCGGGGATCTCATGGGTCGCTTCCCGATAATCCACCGATGACGCATAACTCGCACTCTTGAATAATCTAGGATTATATAGAAGAGAGAGAAAATTAATCTAGGATTAATTACAGGGAGATATTTTATCTAGGATAAAATATCGTCTAGAGAGAGATAACGATTAATTTGGAATTAATCGGTAAATTAATATATTCGATATATTAAATGAAATTAGATTTCGACGCGGAATTAAAATTAGATTTTAATTCGGGCGAACGAATTAATTTAGAATTAATTCGTTAGCGACGTGAATAGTGAATTCGCTAGGCGTAATCATTTAATTACGACGCGACGGAAAAAATCGTTAATTTAGAATTAGCGAACCCGAACCCGAGTGTGATTGCGAGCGCATTCATATTTCGAATTCGAGTGCGGTGACGCAAGTCACATCAAGCGTCAAATCAATCGTCACATCAAACGTCAAATCAAAAGTCACTTTGAGTGATTGATTGATTGATTGATTTGATTGATGGATTGAATGAAAGACACACATCAAATCACTTTAATAAAGTGACAATGAATAGTGATGGATAAGATGTGTAATTGATGTGCATAGTGTTTACCTTTTTTGACTTTTGAAATTCAAATTAAAGGTAAATGCAAGTGAAATTAAAATGAATTTCACACAAGTATATAAGATATATTTGAAATGCATTTCATTAACAACTTAACACATCTTTCATCTCTCTCATTTCTCTCTACAACCTCACGCCCAAACTGAAAAGTGGACTGGTTTGGAACCAGAAATGGCGTGAATAAAGGGAGGCTAAGAGTGGATTTTCATGGTGAAAATCCAAGTGCTAGCACACTTACGAGACTTGCGAAGGTGGTAGGGAGGTTCGCCCATGAGCCGGGATCCGTCGGACAGGCTTGGAGCTCCGTTTGTCATCTCAAAATTCTGTTTTTGGAGGCAGTGGACTGCTGCAGTTCACGCCCTTGGCAGTGGGGTTTTTTCAGTTTTGTTGCTTGCCGTGTCTCTCAACCGATCGATGTGAGTATTTCGCTACCTCTGTTGATGTGTTCACACATGTATTTCATGTCTTGTTTGATCTTGGGACCTAGATATAACCAACAATGGCATCAGAGCTATAGGTTCAAGCATGAATTTTAGGGCTTAAAATTTGGGTAAATTTGTTTTTTTGAGCATGATTTGAATAAATTGATTGTTTGAGTATGCTTATAACATGTCTAATTGCATTTTGGTTGGACCAATTTGTTGAAAATTGATTTGGAAATTTTCCCCAATTTTTGTCACTTGGCCGAATGTGTTGGTGATTTTGAATCCTTGGAATTTTTTGTTTTGATTCATTGATTGATGAGTTAGAATCATGTAGGATGATGTTAATTTATGGTCAATTGGATTGTACTTTGATTGAACATAAATCCCCAAATTCTCATGTTGGCCGAATTGGAATTATTGCCCTAATGTCTTGGTAATTTTGATTTTGTGACATTGGATGTGTATGAAATCAAATTGGATGGTGATTTGATGTCGATTGTGGGTTCGATTGGATCGAAACCGAATCGGACACAAAATCCCTCCTTTGGCCGAGAGCATTAAAAGCATGTAATGGGTTTGATTTTTCAATTTGTGTGTTGGACATATAATAATGAATTGAGTATGATTAATTGGACTAATTTAGTGTTTTGGAAATGTTGATTTAGTTGATTAATCATGTAATGCACTTTAGGTAATTAAATTGCGGAATTGGATTCATGAAATTTAATTATTTAGGCTTAAATTGGATTTGGTCTTCTAATGTTGTATTTGGGCCTATTGGGCTTGATTTATCAAGTTTGGTTTAGGCCAAGTGGATTGGATCCAATTGGGCCCAAAACCTTAACCATAAAGCCCAAATGCGACTAATGAACCTTTAAAGTTCAATTGGGCCT
Organism: Zanthoxylum bungeanum; assembly: GCA_019454045.1. NCBI lineage: Eukaryota > Viridiplantae > Streptophyta > Magnoliopsida > Sapindales > Rutaceae > Zanthoxylum > Zanthoxylum bungeanum. Next base: position 234,358 of record SKCR01011697.1, read on the forward strand.
AATAGGCCTAAATTGATTTCTAGGCTTATGGGGTTACTCCTTGATTGGGCTTTGGTTGCCGAAGCCCATGCCTTAAGAAATTAATTAAAGCCCATTGGACTTCAATTGAATTGACGTTGGACGTTAATCGGGCTTTGAGACCCGACGCGATTAAATTTGGAATTTAAGTCGAAAAGGTTTATTAAATAAAGTGCAATATTTAATTTGGAATTGAATAGTGAATTAGTACTAAATACATGTTAAATTAGATTTAATGATGTAGTTTAATTTAATTCATGAATTCGTACTTTAAGTACTTATTCGCAAAAAACGAGTTTGACTCGAACAAAATCAAATCATTGTTTGAACATTGGATGATCACTTAATTATCAGATTAATTAATTGATTAGATTGATTGATAGCATGCTTATGTGTGAATACGTGGTTGTGTTGAATGTATAATGTATATCGGATGGATATTAGATGGGTGGGCAATTTTGGAAATTGTTGTAATAAATTCGATTTATTAAATTGGACCTGCGTGTCCAGCCTTATCACCTTCATTCTCTTTGTATTCTCTTCTCACCTATCCCCTCCATGTAAATGAGGTTTCTTTAGAAGTGTAGTGTAACGGGTAGAAGTATACTAGTGCTAGCTTGAGTGAGAAAATGAGAGATTTGATCTAGGATCAATGTAAGTATCCATCCGCATATCATTATTATTTATTTTCATACTCGCTTTATTATGTATTTAGAATGCATGTTTAAGGGTGTATGATGATGAGACCTTAACAAAGATAATTAAATTGGTAGCCAATTTGCACCGCAAAATCCCTCATTAAATATCAAGCGTTTTTTCCTTCCATTGAGTGATTCTTGCTCAAGATCCGAGATTGGCAGGGGTTGTTGGCCAAAGTCAAGCCCTTATCCGTCGAAGATGTGTTTTAATCACGAGGCTTTGTTCCATATCGGTGTCGTGTCCAAGTTGTGGTTTGTTGGCCAAAGTCAAGACCACTTCTGTCCATCGACATTGATTACGAAGCTTCCATGTCAATGGGTCCGCGCTTGACTGGGATCACTAGGTTTGTTGTGCCAAAGCCAAGGCCTAGTTGATTCAGAGGAAAAAGGTTAGGGTATATATTCGATATATAGGCATATATTAGATATATGTTTGGGACTTGGATGTCCACCTACTGGATCTAGGAGTTGGATGAGATCCAATTGATCTTCGAGATCTACCTAGTTAATTATCATACAATTTGTTGGCCAAAGTCAAGATTGTGTGACATTAACGGGATCCTAGCCCACTAGGAAACACGGTTTCCCGAGTACTCGACAGAGGGTTAGAGGCTCGACGAAAAATAGTGGGAGGCAAGTATTGAATTTGCAACATTCGTTCGAATACTCGCTAAACACGCTCATCTATATTTTACTCGTCATATTAATCAAAAGTATTAGTTGGACTAATATTTTATGTGTTTTAAAATATATATATAGTTGGACTATATACAAACTCATTCGATATATAGTTGATTTTATAATTGGATTATAGTAATCAATATAATTGAATTAAAATGATAGTTGTTTTATAATTGGATTATAGTAATCATATTAAGATTATAGTTGATTAAATAATTGGATTATTGTAATCATTATATAATAGTACCTTTATTAAAATTGATAAATAGTTGACTATTAAAATCAAGAAAGATTTGAAAGTTAAATTTAAATGATTTAATTTTCATTGGGAATTAATAATAGGTTACTTTATTGGATAAAATAACTTGTTTATCTAGGCCCCATAATTACAAATAAGTAGAGCATAAAATCTTTGGAAGATTTATGTGATGATGACTTTAGTGCTTAATTTAAATATAATTGACAATAATTATTTTTAAGTCAAAGTTTGCAATTGGGCAAGTTGCACAAGGTGCACATCATTTCGATATTCTAAAACCCAAGGCTTGGCCAAGGTTTGTGAAATATTGAAAAGATATTGACATATCCCAAAGTGACTACCATTTGGATATGGAAGACACGAAGGAATTAAAGAAAGGGCGAGGCTCTAACTTTAAAATATTTGTCAAAGTTATGTTCACTACTAGTATTGAAATTGGATTTTAAATACTTAGTGTGGTACATAAAATATATGTATTGATGTTCAGAATCCGCTATGAGCTGGATACTGACTTCAAGCCGAGATTTCTCTGCGAATCGGAAACGGGACGAAAGTCGCTGTTTCGACCGTAGATACCTAAGTTTAGGAACTACCCTTTGGGTATGTACTTAAATTAGGAAATGTTATGATGTAACTAGTTTGACTAGAGACATTATCTCTATATCAGTGTTTAATCCGATGCGGATAAAACCTTTATATCTAGAACACTAAGTGTTTCATTATATAAAGATGATACTGAGATAAATACATTAGATGTAAATAACAGAATTTATATTTTGAATATAAATAAAATCTCAAACATATAAAATGACAAATAAATAGCTCAAATTGATTTGATCAATAGAGACTTATTTGTGGCATTGTTGTCTAGGACACAATAAACAAGACTCGTATATCCACACTTTTGAAGAGTGGGTACTAGGACTGATTTGACTATTCAAATAAGGTCTGCGAATCTAGTTTATTAGGTAAATACCTAAAATACTATTTACTTGGTAATAGTAAAAGGGCCACCGATCTGTTAGCCCTATTCATGGTGAAGTAAGTGGGCCCATATCTAGCTAGCTAGATGTGAACATGAATATTTCGTGACCTTAACGGATGTGGCATCACGTTATGGTTATGTGTTTCTTTTGAAGAACACAGATCGGAAACTTTTGAAGTTTCGACACGAAGTAAATAAACAGATCGGCTATAGTATTATTCCGCCACGATAAGACCGTAATGGAAAATACTTAAGCAGTAAGTTTCATACGTAAATGAAAGAGTACGGTATTCTTTCATATGAGGACTCCTCCCGAGACACGTCAGTTAGACGGTGTGTCCGAACTAAAACCGAATTTTGTTGGACATGATAAGGTTTATCACGAGTCGCTCTGAGCTACTGTTTCCTTCAATAGGATATGTATTAACAGTGCAAAACTTATTTAGAATAAGGTTCCATATAAATCTGTTTGACAGATATCATATAGGATATGAACAGGAAAGAACGGGGTTTCTCATTCCTGATAATTTGGGTATGCCAGGCATAACGTTTGGATGATACCAAACTAAAAGACCAAATTGGATAAGTGCCAATATAGGTTATCCTAAGGGAAACCTTAAGTATAGTACTTGTAAATCTCACATGAGAACAATGTGATTGTTGCTCACCATGCGGTTTTTCCTGAGAGGAATACCGATATGCAGTGGTCAGTGGGAGGATAGTGATACTCGATGAAAATCGGAGTAATATTGTTCAAGGCACGAAGTCCTTAATGGAACACAAATAGTTCATCTATGATGAATCTATACCATTAATCTTCAAATACACAAGAAACTAGTAGATCGGATAGAGTCAGAAAACAACCTAGGGTATGGGTTTCTGATCTCAACCCCATAAAGATGTCAATCTTATGGAGGTGTATCATCCGACTACGTTTTGAGGAAGTGATACGAGGTATCGACTCCCTATTATGGCAAAGTGCCATGAGTCCGAAATGGATTCCATGTATAACAACTATTTTGTACTAGTTGTTGTACCACAAGGCATTGTGCCTATTGGTACATTAAACGTCTTCAAGGAAGACATACATGGAAGGCAACATACCAACGTACAAAGCTGGGCTTTTGACGGAAAGGTATCGTTATCAACATTGTGTTAATAACGGTTCAACCTTTTACCTGTTGCCATGGTAAATCCATTTTGAAGATGCTTGTTGATAACTGTATATTTCATTTATGAAATGTGTCAGTTACAGATCAAAATCGCTTTCCGAAAAGGAAACCTTTTGGAGAATGTTTACAACATCTGACGATTTTGTATAACCGACAAACAAGGTTTGCGGGTTATTCGATCCATGTTTGGATTAAGCAAGCATAAGGTTCTTGGAACTGTCGTTTGAAATAATCATAATGGTTTATGATTTGACTCAAAACGAAATAATTCTTGTGTATATAAGGAGTTGTAGTGGGAGAGCGCACTGACAGTGAAATTCCCATAAAGCAATTGGTGAAAGCTTGGCTTTCATAGATATTCTTTCAATAGAAATTCTCCGTAGAATTCTGGGAGTACAAACAACCTTTATTCAAGGAATAAAGATCTACTGGGATAGATTTGGAGTTGTTAACACTCTCTGGGAAATTGTACATTTAAAATGTACTTGATATGGTGTCTCATACGCTTCGAGCATATGGAGTCACAATCGGGTCAATCCAAGTGATAGTCACTGGATTGAAGTTAAGAACATCTGTTAGTATCTTAGAGAACTAAAGATGTTGTCTTAAACTATGGAGAAGGAGAACTTGAAGTGACTGGGATCACTGCTGCAAGTTTCCAAACAATTAAATACTACGGTACTATAAAGTTTGAATAACGGGACAGTGAGCTGGAAATCTTCCAAGCAAGATAACTGTTGCCGAATAAACAACAAATGCGGATTATTGCTGCAGCTGAGGCAGCAATAGAAGCCATTTGGGATCGAAAATAAATCTAATTAGATTAGATATAGTTCTGTTAGCAGCTGAGCTAGGCGTCAGCACACGCTAAGGAATTAAAGGTCTCATCGACGATCCAGATATATACTTCTATATTCATCTGATTCGTTCGGATCATACATCGTGGCGATGTGATGATCGTGTAAATCACGTCAGACGATAATCAAGCAAATCCGCTGACGAAAACCTTTCCTCAGCAATTTGAGCGAACCGTACATAGTTCGGGTGTGGGACACTTGAGTGACTGGCTATGTGCCAAGTGGGAGATTGTTGGACAAAATGACCCATAGCGTCACTATTTGCACAGATCATTGTTTGTTGTAGCAAATTAACTATGTGACAAGGAAATTGCACTCTCATCATTTGTGATTAGATCACCATAGATATATAAATGAGAGAGGTCCCTATGATTAGTTCCTGGACTGAGAATGATATGAGACAGTATCAGTCCCCGAAGGATTAATCATTAAATATCCCTAGCCGGAGTATTATCGAGACTGGACATCGATAATGCGGAATAGGCTAGTATTGCACTTGTGTGCGTTGTGAGGGCACAACGGCATAGTTCTCATATATATATAGTATGGATACTTATGCAAGTGCGATAGGAGGTCGTGTTTCACACCGATGGTACGGGAAACAGCTTCGCTCTGGATAGACCCCTCGGAATCCCATTGGTATTATGACTATGTGTCTATGGGAGGCCGAAATCAAGGTAGGTGTGTATAGTCTTAACCTGAGACTTACATCGCTAATACTTACGATAATCGGTAGACTTTGGTCTTGGTGGTACAGGGCTTTAAACCGGTTCTGCGTACACCACTTCTGGGTTTATCAGAGAGTCGTAGTGTATTGGGTGTGATGTCAAGACGGAAGTATCACTTCAGTCATAGTGGAGATGATGTCACGCAGGATACGGTACTAGTGCTCTTGAGTGTTGCGCGCCCAATCGGGATATTGTGACCAGGTCATGAATATCCGATTATAGAGACTATGTTACCAGACATCCGATATGTGCTTCGGACGGGGTAGACACTTATCCAGCCCCAGCCCTAGCACGTGACTATCCGATACTGGGCCGATATACACAATACAATGGTATACTACGCTTGATACAGATCTTAATATTCTTAAATGGATATGTCCGGAGAATTGGGTAGACTTGGTGCTTTGCTAGGAGTCGACCTGTCTCGTAAATCGGTAGAACGTAGTACTTGGTACGTACGTGATTCGGATACTCCGACGACCGTATTTACTGCCAACTTATCCGGGGATCTCATGGGTCGCTTCCCGATAATCCACCGATGACGCATAACTCGCACTCTTGAATAATCTGGATTATATAGAAGAGAGAGAAAATTAATCTAGGATTAATTACGGAGATATTTTATCTAGGATAAAATATCGTCTAGAGAGAGATAACGATTAATTTGGAATTAATCGGTAAATTAATATATTCGATATATTAAATGAAATTAGATTTCGACGCGGAATTAAAATTAGATTTTAATTCGGGCGAACGAATTAATTTAGAATTAATTCGTTAGCGACGTGAATAGTGAATTCGCTAGGCGTAATCATTTAATTACGACGCGACGGAAAATCGTTAATTTGGAATTAGCGAACCCGAGCCCGAGTGTGATTGCGAGCGCATTCGTATTTCGAATTCGAGTGCGGCGACGCAAGTCACATCAAGCGTCAAATCAATCGTCACATCAAGCGTCAAATCAAAAGTCACTTTGAGTGATTGATTGATTGATTGATTTGATGATGGATTGAGTGAAAGACGACACATCAAACACTTTAATAAAGTGACATGAAAGTGGATGGACAAGAGTTAATTGATGTGCATATGTTTACCTTTTTTTGACTTTGAATTCAAATTAAAGGTAAATGCAAGTGAAATTTTTTGAATTTCACAAAGTATAAAGATATTTTGAAATGCATTTCATAACAAGTTAACACATCTTTCATCTCTCTCATTTCTCTCTTACAACCTCACGCCCAAACTGAAAAGTTGGACTGGTTTTGAACCAAAATGGCGTGAATAAAGGGAGGCCAAGAGTGGATTTTCATGTGAAAATCCAAGTGCTAGCACACTTACGAGACTTGCGAAGGTGGTAGGGAGGTTCGCCCATGAGCCGGGATCCGTCGGACAGACTTGGAGCTCCGTTTGTCATCTCAAAATTCTGTTTTTGGAGGCAGTGACTGCTGCAGTTCACGCCCTTGGCAGTGGGGTTTTTGGTTTTGTTCGCTTCCCGTGTCTCTCAACCGATCGATGTGAGTATTCCGCTACCTCCGTTGATGTGTTCACACATGTATTTCATGTCTTGTTTGATCTGGGACCTAGATAATAACCAACAGCTAATACTTTTAACATTAATGCTAAGACCATAACTAATAATATTTTCATTCAAAGTGGTGGAAGCGGTACCATGTTTCTATATCCAGGATTCACCTTATTGTTTCAACCAAATATGAGGATCCCCAGTCTGATGGCAAGTGAAAGAATAAAGTTTTGAGTATTCCCCGTAATATGCCTTAAGCATCCATTATCGAGGAAACCATTTTCCTTTAGTCTTTTCTTCTCCTTCAAATTCAAGGAAGATTATATATTTTAGGTACCCAAATTTTCTTGTGTCATTGGAGGTTAGTCTTGGTTCCTTTTGGACCAACCCATACATCATTTACATTTTCTTTCTTATACATGCAATCATATATTTTATGTCCTTTCCTATTACATGCATGACAGGTAACATTTTCATTAAAGGTAACATGTGAGTAACAGGTGGATGCCTTAACAAAGTGATTTTTCAAATAAGTTCTTTTATTGTAAGGCCTATATCCCGAACCTTCTCTATTGAATAGACATCTTTGGGATCCAAGAAGAATATTAAGATTTTTCTCACCTAAAGTAAATTTTGTTACCATATTTTTCAATTCCATAACTTTCTTTTTCAATGAGTCATTTTCTTCTTTAATAGTTTTACAATTACATGTAGTAGAGCTAGATGCCATGCTTGATATATTCTTTCCAAGATTCATGTTTTCATTTTTTAAGCATATTAATTCTTTTCCATATATTTCTTTTTCTCTACAATTAATGCATGATTATTTACTAACAATGAATATTCCTTTTTTGAGTAATTTATGTGTCTTTATTAATGAATTATATAATTCACGTAATTCATCAAATGAATCAAATAATTCATCAGACTTGGAAGAATCATGTACTTTTTTTTCTTCACTCTCGATGAAGAAGTCGTCATCCTCAATTGTCATAAATGTAAGGTTGATTGTTTCATTTGCACATTCTTCATCTAAGGAGCTTGAATCGCTATCGCTCCAAATGGTCTTCATTGTCTTATTTTATTTTATTTTATTTTTTTTATGCATGTGAGATCCACCCACACAATTCATATATATTTTCTTAAATAATTTGCACTTTTGGTAGAAATGCCTTTGACTTTTAACAAAATTTATACTCTTAAACAAAATGAAATTGAGTAGCAAATGCATAATCCTCATTGACTCGCCCGAGTTCATCTCCTTATTAAACCAAAAAGACATCATCGTCGCTAACTACACGAATTCGAAAGCATCTAATTGCCAGTCAATAATTATCACTCTAAAGCCGTAAAACTGAATATGTATTAAGCAAAGTGGAAACTACAAAATGGGCATGAAGCTATAATTCGTAATAGAGCATCTAACATAGCAGGAGATCCAGGTCATTGAGATGATTTTGATCCAACCTCCTCGTGATCAAACAATTAGGTATTATGGAATTTAAGTAAGTCCAATGAAATTTCTGCTCTTAAACAAATGCAATTTGTCATTCGTCCCCAAAGGCTCTCAATCTCAGATGATCGATATCAATATTCACATGCAATACATTTTGGCTTATGCAATTTTATTATCAAAAATACCCATAAACGTAAGCAATTTACCAGAGATTCGGAGACTAACAAAAAGCGTCTAAGAGATGATACTGCACAATTTCGCTCACTTCACCAATCTATAGCAAAAAGTGTTAGGGTTGGTGCTCTGAGCGCCAATTTCTTATGTATTTCCCTATAAATACTTATGTAAATATTTTATTAATGAATAAAATAGACAGTTTCTGTAATATAAATTCTTTTATTATATGGTAAAGACGTAAATGACCATGGAATGATTGGTTATGATACAGTTGCAAAAGCATCGCAACTGACATTGAGAAGTATCATAACAGTGTCATTCTTTAACTGTTCCTGGTCAAGGTTTACAATTACTTGGTCAGTAAGTAAACCCGTTGAGACTGGTACGTGTCGTATATTGGAATGTGGATTCTAATGGTTTCTCAATGAACCATGAGTCTGGGAGACTCGTATAGACATGTAGGTGTTTAATCGGATAAACACTTAACGACTCACCGAAGATTCTTAATAGATGGTACACCAACGTCAATAAAAATCTTATCGGTTGAGTGAGCATAGTGATCCTCCGACTTTAGATACCTTTGTAGATATATGAGGTATCCTCCACACTTTGATGACAGTCACGTCACCGATCTATTTAGATCAGACCTCCGCCTGTTTGTTGGGTGTGGACTGATCCTAATGATATCCTGTACGTATCAAGAAAGGATCCGTCAGTTCTGTGTACAGAGCATAGGTATCCAAATTAACAATCTGTTAAAACCCATGGGCCCGTGGTACACTGCAAAAATTAGTTTTAAGTGTTATTTAAGAGATTGCTAATAGTTTTGTCGACGAGATTATACTTAAAGAGATTTAACGTTTATATCTATATCTCTGGGATAATCCGGATATCTATGACGGAAGGATTATACGAATGCGGTGACCTTGACCTGTATGGTTCAGGATTTTATCCGTGTTCGTCATAATTTACAGGTGGGTAAATTATGGACACGAAATTGGATTTCCTGACGGATATGTCTAAACCTAGAGAATCTCACTAATGAGATATACTCGTTGGGCACTAGGGCAACTTTTATAAATAATATTGATTATTTATAAATCGTTTAACGGTTAAACGAAAATATATGCTTTTGGCTATTTATTAAATATCGAATTATGACATTTGATATTTATAATTGATATATGTATTTTGATTATTTAATGTAAATATAATACATATATTTTGAGATATTTATATTTAATTATTTATTTATTCAATTGTTGGATAATTAAATCAATTAAAAATTTAATACTCTTTTTCTTATAAAGATAAGACAAATGGTATTTTTTATTGGAAAATATGGTAACTTTAAATTGGTTATTTTGGCATTGTTTAATTGGTTATTTTGAGATAAGTATTGACTTATTTTTGGTATTTGATACCACAAAAATTAATTAAATATTTTCCAAATAATTAAAACAAAAATTGAAATTTGTGGATATTATTTATCCTTCAATTTTCGGCAATTGAAGGTAAATATATAAACCTTTTTTCTTTTTTCTTTTTCATTCTAACAAACCCTAAAAACTCAAATACAAAAGGAAAGAGGAAGAGAAAAAGAAGAAAGGAAGAAGAAACTTGAAAATCAAGCATTTTAGTAAGCTTTTCTTCACCTTTTCTTTTATGAAAAATGTTTCTACAATACTAGGCTTCAATATGATTAGCTTGGTTTGTTCTCTACTCTTTCATGGATGATATTTGATGATTTGGGAAGTTGAATGAAGATGAAAGCATGTATAATTAATTAAGATTGCTTAAATTAGTTTATTAAGTAATCTTTATGCCATATTGATGGATTGTTGCCATTCTAGAGTTTAGTAGCCACTCATGGTAAACCTAGAATTGTTCTTAGTATATTTCATGATGGTGAGACTCATTTGGTGTTGGAAATTTTGAATTAAAGCATTGAATTTAATTTATTTGGTGGTAATTGATTGTTTTGTGAAATAATTAAATTAGGGTTTCAAACCTTCACCAAAATTGGAAATTTTCATATATGTGATGATTTTAGATGTATATATGATGTATCTAAAATTTGGGAATTTTTGGAATTGATTTGGACATATTTTGAACATAAAGGACTAAATTATAAATTCTTGAAAATTGAGGGACCTATTAGCAATTTCGAAAAAATTGTTTTCTGAAATTTTAAAACTGAATTTTTATTTTTTAGACATAAATAAATTTTTTGGAATTGATTTAGAATCATTAAAATTGTTTCGAACAATTTTGGACTAAAATGATTAAAATTCAAAATTTTGGGGCAAATTGGTAATTAATGGAAAAATCTGTTTCTGGGTAAAATTTCAGTTATTGAACATTGTGTAATTAGTTTATTTTAATTACCCATAGAAAAATAATTGAAATCGGGAAATTTTGATTTTCGCGATCCGCTGCGTTTACCCGAATTTCCACCCGAAATCCCAACAAAAATGGTATCAGAGCAAGTCTGAACCTCGACACATAATCTGAATAAGCCCTTAAATTCATTGTTTTAATTATTTTCTTACATGATACATGCTTATATTTATTTAATTTGATTAAATTAAACATATTTCATGTTTGCGGAAAATCCCTCTTTTTATAAGGTTGTGAAAGTAGTATGTATTGGCTACATATTTCTTGGTCCATCTTGTCAATACGGTTTGTGGATATCTGTTCTATGACTGAATCTGAGATCGTGCCAAAGCTATGAGGGTGTAGTTGATAGAAATTTATCCACACTATATGTATATGTGATACTAGACAAATTCAAGCGAAAGGGAAATCCTGAACGTGCCAAAGCTGTCAGGACTACACAAGTATCTTGAATTTGTCATTGATAAGTTTAACCTTGGTATGCCTCCTTGTGAACGTGCCAAAGCTGTCACAACGAGAAACGGCCAGGACCGGAATCCAGGAATCACTATTGAGTGATTGACAATGTGTTGTCTACCTAATGAATATACGTAGGCGAGAACGCCAAAGCTGTGAGCTGAAATATATTCATGGGATCCACCTTTCGCTATTAAATTTAATTTGATTAATTGTTTGATTGCATTCTGTTTGGGGATTACAGTATTGCATATTATAGTGGGAGGGGCATTTTATATTAAAAATCCATGATCTATTTATGCTTTCTTTGATTTATATTATTATGAAACTGTTATGTCTGCTAACCGTTATTCGCTGTCTATATGATAGATTTGTGATGGCGGCACCTGCTCCTAATCCTTTTGCCCGTATACTAGATACAATAAGCTTAAGGGCGCGAAAACTTCACATTGGGATTTAGATCTGAGAATTGTTCTTGGGTCTGAACAAATAGAATATGTGTTGGAAGGTTCGTTGCCTCTGGCCATACCTGATGACGCCACACCTGAGGAACATGAGACTCTCCGTAAATGGAGATGATGACAGACGTGTCAAATCATATATTCTCAGTTCCTTGGGACTGGATCTTAAGAGTCAATATTTTGGATTGCCTGACGCATATACTATGATGACGCGGTTGAGAGAATCCTTTATGAACAAAGAACAAGTCACAGTTCATAAGATTACTATGGAACTGTTCCATGCAAAATTAGAAGATGGACAGGTTGTGAGCCCTCATGTGCTTCGTCTGATGATTTGATCGAACAGTTGAGACGCTATAATTTCCCTCTTAATGACACTTTAGGACGAAGTGTCATTCTTGGATCTCTACCGGCGTCATATCGCCAATTTGTGATGTATTTCAAGATGAATGGGACTAGCTGTACTTACCAAGAACTGCATCAGATGCTAGTACAAACAGAGGAAGATTTGAGGAAGGGGGTACCGACTCGCGTTCCTAAACCCACTGCTCTTCCCGCTTCTTCTCATTCTAAATAGAAATGGAAGAAGAAGAAGAGTACAAATCTTCCACCCCATAGTAAGATAGCTAAACCCAAGAGAGCTGCCGAAGACAAATGCCACCACTGCAGCAGATTGGCCACTGGAAACGGAATTGTCCTGACTATCTGGCGCAAATCAGAAAGGAAATAGCATCTACTTCAGGTACTTTTATTTTTCCCATTATTGATATCTCTTTAGCTTGTGAAGCTATGTCATCCAGTTGGATTTTAGATTATGATTGTCCAATTCACATTTACAATTCGTTGCAGGTGCTGAAGGGAAGTAGACGGCTAAAATATGGGGCGATGCAATTGCGGTTCGGGAGTGGTGACTCTTTGGATGCAGTTGATGTGGGCTTATGCGAGATTCCCTGCCCAGTGGGAGCCTTTTGTTGCATGACTGCTTTTTTGTACCTGGATGTGTTGCGAACATCATATCGCTTTTTGTATTAGATACTGATGGCTATAATGTAAATATTAAGAACCGTTCTTTGTATTTATATGATAGATATAATGTTCAGATCCTTGTTTGTCCAAATGAGCACGGTCATTACATTTTGCATATCACCAAGATATCTTAATGCTGGAATTATAAACGTAAAGTATCTGATATAAATAATACTGAACTTTGGCAATGAGGTTAAGTCATATAGGCATGAACGCCTAATTCAGTTGGTTAGGAATGGTTTGATACCGGTGTTGGACAAAATGACCCATAGCGTCACTATTTGCACAGAACATTGTGTTGTTGTAGCAAATTAACTATGTTACAAGGAAATTGCACTCTCATCATTTGTGATTAGATCACCATAGATATATAAATGAAGAGAGGTCCCTATGATTAATTCCTGATTGAGATGATATGAGACAGTATCAGTCCACGAAGGATTAATCATTAAATATC
>SKCR01011698.1:0-139450 GCA_019454045.1 Zanthoxylum bungeanum
AAACTGAAAGTTAACGGACTAAAATGAAAAAACATGAAAGTTAGAGGGTCAATTTTGCATTTTTTTCCCTTCTGAAGTGGAGTTAGGCTCGATATCAATAGGCAGTGGATTGATAGTGACATAAGTTAACTTTTTATACTCCAAGACAAGGCGTGTGTTCATTTCCCATTCGAAATAGTTCTCGGCTCCTTTTAGCTTATTGGAATCCAAAAGTTTCATCAATGGATTAGCGGCAGCCATCTACAAGACAAGATTTTTGGGTAGTAGCAGAACAATTTTCATTTCAAAAGTGATAACACTATTTATTATGGAATTTTAAATCTATCAGTGTCATCCCACTACTTTACATAATTATGTAATCTCCCTTAACGGAAAAATAGAAATTTGACTATCAAAATTTCATAGCGGGAAGTGGATCCCATGACATTTACTCCAGCCTCACACTAATGACGATATTGGCCTTTGTAAACTCATTAGGTAGACCTTCAAGGTCAATCACTTCATGTGACTCTGGTCCTGAATCGTTTCTTATCCTCATATTAATGACGATATTGGATTAAGAAGTATTCTAGGTGTATACTTGTCAATGTGCACTAATTAGCTTCGTATGTACACACTCACACTAATAACGATATTGGGTGACTGCGTTAACTCATCACGCTATATCTAATATTTTACCGGAGCGACCTAAGTTCCGAGCACTTATACCCTCACACTAATGACGATATTGGATATAAGTAGTAAGAACCATTCATCTCCGTATTGACAAGACGGACCATCCAATAATGCTCCAACATTATTAATACTATTACTTAAAAGTAATCACGTAATCACGGGAGATTTATGACAATCAAGTCATTAACTTTATTAGGTCAAAATTTTATTTAAAACATGCAATACATATACAATATGTCCTATGCATAATTAAATTAAAATCACTATGGCATAGATTCAAAACATGTGTTGTGTGGTTAAGCCTTTGCTCTGATACCATTCTGTTGGGGCAGTTGTGGAACCCCTAGGGTCGGATCGGTGCCCCGGGCATCAGAAATGGATCTAACCCATGGATATCAATTATGAATGTAATTTTAAATCATTTAATGAAATATTTCATTCCATTACGAGTGTATAGGAAAAAATCGGGACTGAATCGGAGTTCGGAAGCTCCCAAACGAACCAAAACAAAATCGGCGAGCTCGAAGGGCGCCGCGTGCGTGAAGCACACGCGCTACAGTGCGCGCGCGCACTGTAGCACCCAGATGCTGCTATTTTTTTTTGTTTCATTTCCTTTTGCATTCAGCTCACATTCCAGTGAGCTGAATGGATTAGGGTCTTTAACGCTAATCTATTCCGGTCTTCCCTAAACACATAAAAAACACCTAAAATTAATTTTTAATTTCAAAACCAATATAAACACATGTTATAGAAAAAAATCTAGTTTTTCAAAATATCAAATATTTTTCCAAAAACATAAATTTATTCTAAATACGCATTAGCATAAATTTTGAATCCATTACACAAACCATTTTAGAATCTCTATTACGCGATATCCCGTGAACAATTATAGTCCACCTAAATGTGGTCAAGTGAATCTAGAATGGTAGCCATAGCTCTAAGCTTTACCTAGAGTTCCAAACTCTAATTAATTGTTCAATGTCCAACATGAACATCTTTGACCTAATTACAAGCATGTTGTGTTTATACTTCTAAAGTATCATAACACAATTGATTAGCCTTATTCAACATTAAGCTATGTGATCATGCATCTAATACACAAATAAACATAGCTTCGGAGAGATCAAACATTACCTAGTAAGCTTGATGCAAGATCCAATCTACTTCTCCTTGTTGAAATTGTTGAAGAACCTCAAAGGTGTGCAAGCTTGACTTCAAGATCCAATCTTGTTTCCAATGCTTCCAAGCTTCACTTCAAGATCCAATCTTGATTTCTCTTAGATGAAATGTTGTAGAGACCTCAATAGCTTCTCTAAACAATTCTCTAACTTAGGCTAATCTCTCAAGAATTTTCTTATGCTTGTATTTGAACTTGTAATTAAAACCTTCCTAAAGCTTGCTATTTATAGCAAAACTTATGCATTTTTTAATTAATAAAAGTTGTAATCAACTTTTATGTGGGCTTAATCTAATTTGTCCAAATATGTATAATTAGGTGTGACTAATCTCCATTGTCTCCCACTTTAATTTATACAATTAAATCAAGCCAAAGATTAGGAAATAGATTAGTTAAATATTTGCCACCTTGATTTAATCCAATTAAATCAAGCCAAAACCACATATTATTACATACTTACAATTACCATAATATCCTCAAATGGTAGAGATAATTATTTTTACAATTAAGCCCTTGTGTAATTATTGAATTAATCTAATTTATTCAATTAGGTCAAAGTAAATAATCAATGTTATTCAATAACACTTGATTATCTTAGTTGATAATTATGATATCGAATATTATATTTTATCAAAAATAATCAGCTACTCAAGTGCTCAACGAGTACACTTCATATTGGGACTCTCTAAGTTCAGACACGTTCGTCATATAAGCCTAGCTAATATGTACCCAATTCGGCCACCTCCGAATTCGCGAAGAACACGAACGACCTTTCTGAACTATACAAGTCGAGGTCATCACATATGTTTAACAATCCCTCCGTCATAGGCTATCCGAGTTGTGCTTAGGAAACATATAATACCGTCAAGTTTCCAAAACGCACATCTCATGTCGACTTATCCACGATTCTTCATAACTGATACGATCCACCCTAGTGATCGACTTTGGCCAAATATTTAAGAATCGTGACTTTACTAACATGGATACCTAAACCCCTTATGGTACACATATGGGCCGACGGATCCTATCTTGCTTCGCACTTGATTACTGAGTGCATCGGTCCACACCCAACGAACATCTACAGGCCAGACCATGAAAGGTTTCTTACATACATGGCATCTAAATGTGGATGATCTCACACAAAATCAATGTTATCCTATAGTCAAAGGATTACATATGCTACTCGACTCGAGGAGATTCCTATTGACGGTGGTGTGTACTTCCAACTATTAGGAATCACTTGTGAGTCATTCAGTATTCGCTCCAACGAATACCCACATGTCTATACGCGATTTCCAAAACTCATGGTACAACATCGCGTTAAACCATTGGAACTCCATCCAATATACGACATGTGCTAGTCTTCTAGGTTATAGGAATTCGACCGTATTCCAAAACCAACGACTAGGAATATTTACTTTAAAAATAGTTTACACCTAGTGTCAAAACTATTCTAATGTCGATGTCATTCTTAGCATAACGATACTTCAATTTAATACGCGTAATGACAATACCATTAATAGGGTATGAAATGAAAAATGTAGTTATTTTATTAATAAATAATAAAATGTACAATTCGGATTGGCACTCCAGACACCAACTCCATCAGTTATGAAACAGCCACAACTTCAATGGTCAAGGAAGACACATGTGTCTTTGAAGTTTATTATTAGTTATGGCGAGAAATGTATGATAGTGAGTGATTATATTCAAGTACATTTGGAGAAAGACATAATTAGACATGAGTTTACAGCTAATATTGAAAAAGATGATTTAGTTCAGTTCAACGGTATGGCTGAAATAAGTGTTACATGTGTAACAGTATACCTAAGTTGATGTTTAATTCTATTTTTATGTTACTAAAATATATATTCTTTTAGAGGAACAATAAGAATTAATTTTTTGTTACTTTTTTAGGCCTTTGTACAATCTAATGAGGGAGAGCAACTTAACAGATTAGTTTGCATTTGTGGATCCCAACCCTATCGCTCAGTTTGCAAGAATTTCATATGAAAGAGCACGTGTAATTACCGACAGGCTTGAGGATGCAAAACCAAATCAGATTTTTTTTTGCTCCTTTGAATCAATCGTAAGTGTTAATTTTATCATTGCTTAACTTTAATATTGATGTGCTAAATTGCAATGAACAAAATAATTTATTACTTAATATTAATTGATAGGATGTTAGTCATTTTGGAACCTGATAAAACACATTGCATATTTCTTGGATCCAATTCGAGAAGAAGTTCGTCGTGATATTAAGGATATCGTCAATAAGTAAGTCTTGTAATTATTTTTTATTTTAATTTTAATTTTTTTAAAAAAAAATAATGGACATATTTGTGTTATATTTCCTTGGCATATTTCTTGCCGGGCATTAAAAATATTTGCAACTCAGAAGCAAAGAATGTTACAGAAATCTATATCTTGGAAGAGTGTTATGGTATACATATTTTAACTAAACTAATCAATTTATTTTTTTCATAAAATTATTAATATGTTGAATTGGTTATAATGTCCAAAACAACTTACAAACAAGGAATGTGGATATTATGTATTAAAGTATATGAGAGACATCATTGCAGATCCACAGATATCTGTTATGCAAAAGGTAAGAGTTTAATACTAATTTTACTATTAAATATATTGTTGTTTGGTGATTGAACTTGTGCCATGTGGAGCTACAAAGAGTGAATCCATTATATAAGTGAATGTTAGTGGAACTTGAAAAATCACCTATGAAAAATTGATGATTAATTAATATTTTTTTATGCGTTATTATTGCAGTTTCAAGGTCTGAATACATACACTCAAGAAGAAATTGATGGGATGCGAAGTGAATGGGTAGAATTTGTAGTGTCAGAGATATGAAATTTAAATTTGCTGATTTTTATTTTATTTTATTTTTTAAAACTCAACTACTTTGTTCAAGTGATTTTTTAAGGCTTATGGTTTCAATGAGGATGAAAAGAAAAAAATTGTATAGACAAATTCAAATTCATAAATATTTTTATTGAATGAATTTTATGCTTTATCATATTGTGTTCTAATAATTTTTATGATGAATCATTTAAATTTGCAATAAAAAAAAACATATGAATTTTAAGACATCAGTTGACAAAACAATTAAAAACGGTTATGATATAATAAAAACTGATTTCTTTTTTAACTGAAAGACATCATTTTGGATAAGCGATTTCTATTCAAATAGATATGAAGTCGGTTTTAATTAAATCGATTTCATTTCATAAATATAAAGACATTAGAAATTAATACAAATACCGATTTCTATGACAAATCGAAAGACATCGCTTTTACGAATAACCGATGTGTTTCGAAATATTTATAACATCAGTTATTAAATGATCTAAAAAGAAGAAAGTTTTAACAACACTTGAATAGAAAATACTTTTGAAACTGATGTCTAACTAATAGACATCGTTTCAAAACCGACTTCTTTATGCCTTATTGTAGTAGTGTCTGGAATCATCGATCCTAAAATGTAGGATTTCACCTTCAGGTTATCATCCTTCCATTTTTCAAAAGTTTCTCGCTCTTCATGAGTGTAGTCGGGATTGATTTCAACAGCCAATGGATTGATAGTTACATAAGTCAACTTTTCAAACTCCAAGACAAGGCGGATGTTCATTTCACACTCAAAGTAGTTCTCGGCTCCTTTTAGTTTATTAGAATCCAAAAGTCTCATCAATGGATTTGCGACAGCCATCTACAAGACAACATTTTAAACAGTAGCAGAACATTTTTCATTTCAAAATAATAACACTAATTGATTATGAACTTTTTAGTACCCTCCACTATTTTACGTAATTTCGTAATTTCCCTTAACAGAAAAATAAAAATTTAACTATCAAATTTCATAGAGGGAAGTGGATCCCATGATATTTACTCCAGCCTCAAACTAATGATGATCTTGGCCTTTATAAACTCATTAGGTAAACCTCCAAGGTCAATCACATTCATGTGACTTCTAGTTTGGTCCTAAACCATTTCTTACCATCCAGATTGGCACTAAGTAAGTGAGAGTTTGTTGGAGTTGGTGCTTAGAGCACCAATCCGAATAATATATTGTACATTTTATTATTTATTAATAAAATAACTATATTTTCATTTCATACCTTATTAAAGGTATTGTCATCATACATATTAGATTGAAGTATTATGAGAAAATTGGAAGTGTTTAGTAATAGTTTGAAGTTAAAAAATGCTCACTGTCTAAGATAGTGTCGCGACTATGACCTCTCGGCGTTGCGACACCGAGCATCAGACCTAGGAGTGTCGCGACACATACCCGTCTGCATCGCGACGCTGAGATGTTCTGCTCTCGGTGTTGTTCTCGCACTTTGAAGCATCGCGACGTCCAAGGTCCCGCGTCGCGACACGCAGAGCTAATACATATGGAAACTTTATTTTCTCCGTTCCGGAGTTTACAGACTCCGATTTAATCCTTGTTTTTTCCTACGAACTCATATCAGAATGTCGTTTTCATTAAAATATTTTAAAATACACATATCCCTGATATCATTGGGTTATACCCACTTTCACTGCACGGGGCACCGATCCGAACCTATGGGTTCCACAACTTCCCCAACATCGACATGAGATGTGCGCCTCAGAAACTTGATAGTGTAATCTATATTTCCTAAGCACAACTCAGATAGCCTACGATGAATGAATTGTTAAACATATGTGATTACCTCAACTTGTATAGTTCAGAAATGTCGTTCATGTTCTTCGTTAACCGAATTATGTACATATATCTTAGGCTTATATGACGAACATGTCTGGACTTTGAGAGTCCCATAATATGAAGTGTACTCGTTGAGAACTTAGGTAGCCGATATTTTTTTTGATAATAAATAATATTTGATATTATAATTATCAACTAAGATAATTAAATGCTATTAGATAATATTAATTATTTACTTTGACCTAATTGGATTAATTAGATTAATTCAAAATCACACAAGGACTTTATTATAATTTCATAAATATCTCTACTATTAGAGAATATTTATGTAATTATAAAAATATAATAATAGGTGTGGTTGGCTTGATTTAGTTGTATTAAATCAAAGTGGTAGACATTGAACTAATCCATTAAAATTTATCTTGAGTTAATTGGATTAAATTAAAGTTGTAGGAAAATGTGATTAGTAACACCTAATTTTACATATTGAATTAACCCTTCCTAATATTTGATTATGACTTTTATTAATTAAAAATTTCATAAGTTTTGTCATAAATAACAAGCTTGAGCAAGGTTTTAATTAAGCAAAATAAGCTAAATAAGCTTGATAAGCTTGAGATTGAGAATGTTAAGCTTGTGAAAGATAAAACAAGCAAGTTTTAGATTTATTAGACTAAGTAAAAGAAGTGTTTGGAGAAGCTTTGGAAGTTCTCTACAACATTTCAATAAGGAGAAATCAAGATTGGATCTTGGAGTGAAGCTTGCTAGCATTGGAATCAAGATTGGATCTTGGTGATAAGCTTGCTAACTTTGGAAGTTCTCCACAACATTTCAACAAAGAGAAAAAGATTGGATCTTAGAATCAACCTCACTAGGTAAGTTTGATCTTCTCTAAAACTATATTTTTCATTAGTGAGTTATCATTAATGAAACATATAATGATGTATTATGTGTTAGATACATAATAACATAGCTTGATGTTGAAATTAGGCAAATGAATTATGCATGGATGTTTTGGAAGCATAAACACAATATGCTTGTGATTGGTCAAAATATTTATGTTGGATATAAATTTAAAAATTAGTATTTGGAACTCTAGATGAAAGCTTGGAGCTATAGCTATCATTTTAGAATCATTTAACCACCTTTGAGTTACCTAGAATTTTTCATGAGTAATTTCATTTTGAGATTCTAATTTTGTTTGTGTTTTGGATTCAAAATTTACGCAAAGTACGTATTTATAATAAATTTATGTTTTTGTAAAAATATTTGATATTTTGAAAAATAAAATTTTTATTTTATAACATGTGTTGATGTTGGTTTTGATATTAAAAAAAATGTGGGTGTTTGAAAGTGTTTAGGGGAGATTAAAAGCAAATAAGATAAAATATCATATTTGTATCAACTCTATCAGCTCTCTGGAAAATTTCCAAAAAGCTGATGTTTTGATGCTTAACAAAGCATTAATTTGAAACCAAAAAAACAAATGAATTGGGCGCACTGTGCGAGCGTGTACGTGCGCCGAAACTTGTTTGTTTTTTCATTTTTGAGTTATCGGACTCCGGTTCAGCCTTATTTTTTTTCCTATATACTCATAATGGAATATAGTATTTCATTAAATTATTTAAAATTACACTCATGCTTGATATTCATAGGTTAGACCCACTTCTGCTACGTGGGGTACTGATTCGACCCTAGGGGTCCCACATCCGTCCCAACAGAACCGCCACTAATTTTTTTCTTATAGCATATAAATAATTAATGGTTAAGGGCCTCGCATTTTTATTATAAAATTCTGTTATAGTTAAGCGTCTCATAATGTAAAAACGGTCTTGATCTCCCGAGGATATCGTGTTAGTTCCATAGCACTTAAGATGAATTTTGATGATGCAACGCGGAAAACTTTGAAGTGCATTAGCAAGCTTACAAATATGTCGAAGCAATTGGTAATGAGGAGCAAATGGATATGAAGACTCAAGTGTTTATTGAAGAAAATCTTGTGTGGTATTAACTTAGGGCTCTCTTGTAAATCAGTTAATAATTTATGTCTTTAAGCTCATAGGACATATACACATTTATTTAGATGCATTACGGTCATGTGAAAAATGATTTAAACCTTATTATCCTGAGATTTCCGCACTAAGACATATATTTCGGTCCCCCACGCCGGCATACCAATGACCTCGCTATACCTTGGGAAAATTTGCATGCTCTATGGAACTGAGCTACTTCATACCGGTCTCCCATACCAGTCAGCTGAAGTTTGTACAGCCACTGGAACCGGGACGGTTTATACCGGTCCCTATACCGGTGAGCTAACTGGCATATCGCCCTTCATGCTGATCAGTAATCCGGTATTACGCTTTACTCTTCAACGGTAATAGTCGTTATGTTTTGCAGGACTAGTATATCGGCTTCTGTAGACTGGCATACCGGTCTCAAACAGAGAACATGGGCATTTTTACACCTTCACTATATATTGAACCCCAAATCCGTTTTTGTATAGTGTTAACACCTTTATACAATTTTCTTTAAGGCAAAAACAAAGAGTAAACAAAACTTTCATTATCATACACTCCTATAATCAAAGCTCACACACTACACATTTATCATCATTAGTAGAGAGCTTAGAATACTTGAGTTAGCAACTCACAATCTTAATCTTCTTTATCTTTTGTTAGTGCCCAAATTGTATTTTAAAATATTCATATGCAAACACTTGAGGTTTTGAGAAATCCCTTTGTGAGTATGCATACTCAAAATGATGATTATTGTAAAGGTTTAAAGAGTGGGTCTAGGAGATAATTTTTTTTTGTAAATATTTGGAGTGAACCTAAGGGACAAAATTTTTTATTGTGAGTGAGTCACGGAAAACTCACGATGTAAGTTGTGGATTCAACTTGGTGGAAAGCTTCAAGCGCTGCTTGAGGGAGTAGACGTAGGCAAAGAGTTGGTCGAACCACTATAACTCATCGGTTTCAATTTCTCTATCCCTTTATTATTTTAATTATTGCAAGTTTATTTTATATTTGCATATTATTTAGTAACTTGCATATTGGTAATATATTATGAATGAGAAATTGATTGATAAGTTTGATTGGTAAAACTACTAGCTGCGTAAAATCAATAAGAATTTTAATTTCGCAGTATTAGGATATTACCCAATTCACCCCCTCTTAAGTATAGAGAGTTTATTTATTGTGTGCTTGTAGGTAATTTCATATCGGGGCTGACATGTATAATAACCAACCCACTCTATCACTCTAAGACAAAATATATTATAGAGATTTACTTGCATTACATCATTGCATTATATCATAGACATGTCAGCAATGAATGGATTGAAATTATTTGAGCCATGTTTGATATTGGCGATAGCCTCTACATATATATGAATGCCATAATTTTGAACTTTGTTGCATCAACCTGCAACAAACTAATGTGATCGACAATGAATTCATATTTTCCTTGATTTCTTATTTTCCTTTTCAACTATTAATAAGCCTTTTGTGAATATTGATGATAGTTGTTATTCGTTTCAAAGATAATATGAAAAATTAACCCATCGAACAAACCTCCATCAACAATGAATTTATTTGGTTAATAGGGAACCAAAAGAAAATTTAGCAAACTGTGGATGCTGGTTTTCGCCCGAGGTCCACAATCGAGAATTTGTAGGTTGGGGGCACTAGCGATCCTGCAAAACAAAGGTAGAGTGAGCGTGGAGGTTACTGCCCACCGATGTGGTGGGTGCCGTTGGCACTCCGACGCTTAAGTCAGTAGTGAAGACGAGCTGTAAAAAATGGAAGAGTAAGGTTTGATGTTACCATGACTTTTGTTGACTGCCGAGAGGGCGGTGGCCGGTGTTCTATAGGGTTCTGGTGAGAATAGCTAAGCTTAGGGTTGTAATCTTCTTCCTTTCCCTTCTAGACTTCTTCTCTTATATATACACTCGAGAAACGTGTGTATTTAATGCTCTTAATGGCTCGTTCGTTTGGTGTTGGAAACGGCTGATCCATGATGGGAGGCAATTATGAATTCAAGCGTTTTCTGAGATTGGTAACTGATAAGTTATGAGGCTATTTCGGTTAGATATTTTCTTGGGTATAGGCTTGTGACTAGCTTTCAAATGGGCCTACTTTGAGAGCTTTGGGCTATTTAGACTGATGGGTAACTAGTGTCTGGCCTTTGGGTTTGCTCGGTAGGCCTCTATTTGTGTGTGGGCCTGAGAAGGTAATTGGGTCCTTGGCCCAAGTCTATACAGGGTACTGTTTGGAGGGATTGGGTTATCACTGATATTGGGCCTGAAGTGAAAAGTCGAAAATGCCCCTGACCCAAATTTGGCCCGTACACAAACATACAAGAAAATCACATAAATAAGGATTTACATAGTTCAACAGATAGTGACTTCAACCTACATCCACGGGAGAAAGATGATGTATTTTATTTATATTCGGGGTCAAGACCGAACCAAGCTACAAACAAACAGCTAACCTACTTTCTCTCTATATCCATAACTCTTCAACTCTCGGTTTCTCAAGAAGTTGGGAGATACAAAATTTGCTAACACTTGAATTTAAGACTTCAATCCTTTTATATAGGCTCTCAAATCCATTATTCTTTCAACTCAAGATGTCAACCGTCTTCACCGGGCTATTATTGCCCCTATGCTTCTTTTCCCAACCACTCAACAAACAATTGTACTACCACTGGGTTCAACCACCATGTCAGTAAAAACTCATCATTATAACCTTTGCTATATACTTTATAGATGTGACATTATATGATTAAACTGCTCTGGTACTGTTTATTCCTATGAACAGCTGACATAGTATTCCTTCAATGAGAGTCGTTGATCAACTTCTCTCATCATTAACCTTTAAGAAGCCCAAACTCATAGATAAGGCATACGTCATATGACCTAGATCTCTAGAAGCACACCTTCCAGTAAGGGCACACATCATATGACCTTAGCACAAGTCGGCCTGGGATCACACCGTCAAGTTGGGTTCCCGAGGTGAATGATACTTCTCAAAGCTCTGCCAACTCTTTCAACCAGATCGAGCTCAACTGATGAGAACCCCTCAGATTGGTTTCCACAAATCCTCAAATGCCCCCAAATCCATCACTTCTTCATTAGGTCGGTTTGGCATACTAAACATGCTTCATCATCAATAAACTTAGTTCTTGCGAGAACTCTCATGTACCATAAGGTTAGGTCACTCTACCAAACCCTCATCTGTCTCTCCAGGACCTTGAGCCTTTATCATATATTTTTGGCTAAATATATTACCCATTTCACTCTTCTTCGATATTTGAACATTTATCATGGCGAAAAACCACCATTAACAAATACAATTGTTCTAGTTTAGTCATTGAGCTCATCCATTCCATCATATATATATTTTCAATCAACCCACATTTCATGATATTCATTTTGAATTATTATTGTTGCTTGTAGCTTCCATTTTAATTACCACACTAGATACCATATGCTGTAAAGTTTATCAGAAAAGACAGTAATGGCCCTGAGGAAAACCAACACAGGAATGATGAGTTCCGAATTCAGATAAATTTTAATTTTTAGTTATAATAAGATTTGATTATTTTTTATATATTATCTATAAGGGCCCTATTTTAGGAATTTGTTTAGAGCCGCATAAAATTTAAGATAACTGAGGGCCGCCCTTGAGAGAAGACATCAAGACTTACGATGATATGTAGGAGTTGAGATTGACGAGTGATACGAGTCATTGATACACAATAATTTATTTGTTAACTTTGATTTATATACTAGAATTTGGTTGGATGATAATTTGGTGGAATATTTTAATTATTTTTTAATATCCATTAAAAAATAAATATGAAATATCCTCATTCTAATGGATAGTGAATAAATTATAGATGTGAAATTAAATATCCGTAGTATATATCTAAAATTTGGAGTATGTTGGAGGTGGAATATGGATTCAGTGCTGACCTTAACTTTATATTTATTTTTTTAATAAATTATAATTGATGGTTATTAAATAAAAACTTATAAATAATTGAATCTTAACTGCTCATTAATATATAATTATATATGCACGTGTGATAAAAATTGAGTAAAAAAAAAATTAACACCCAATCCAAATTTGTTGGAGATGACATCCTACACGTCCCATTTCTTAAGGAGTGTGTTTGAGGAGAAAAACTTATATAAGACCGTCCTTATAAGACTATCCAATTAATGAATGACATATGTTCCAGATTTTGAGAATGACCGATCAAAACATAGAGAGAGAAATAACTAGAACACGTGTCATTCATTAATTGGATGATCTTATAGGGACCGTCCCTATATAATTTTTTCTCGTGTTGAGATGATATCTTACACCATAGCCAGTGTGTAGCGGCTACGAATGGCTAAAGTGCAATAGCGAGAAACGGTTAGCGATAAGTTTTTTTTTTTTAATTTTAAGGTTATTATTATTTAATTGTTTCATAAATTGAGAAATAACAAATGTGAATAATAAAATATTATTGTGTAATATTTTATTATTATATCATTATAATTGTATATTTTACTATAAGAAATATTGAGAAATAGCAAATAGATATAAGAAGTATTATGGTGTAATATTTTACTACTATGGTAAAATGTAATATTTTGTAAAGATATAATAGCAAAATATAAGGTTTTGTAAAGATATATATAATAATAAAATATAAGATTTTGTAGTAAAATAAAAAATTTATAAAGATATAATAATAAAATATTACACTCTCTAATAATTGTTTATACTCATTTATTATTTTAATAGTGAAATGATAAAAACGCATGTTTTTATTTATATTTTCCTATTTTTAATTTAACATAACATTTTAATAAATGGACTTGGGTAAATAATAATTAATTAATTATCTTGACTTATTAATAATGACGTGTTTGGATTGGATTTGGTTGAGTTGGGTTGGTCGGGTTGGTGAAGTTTTTTCTAACCCAACCCAATTAACGTTATTTGGGTTGCCGCGGGTTATTGTCTATCCCGTCCTCACTCACATACGCGTAGAACCTACGGTACCGCCACGTCGGCACTTTGTTGAAGAAAAGAGAGAGAGAAAAACCACGTCCGCACTCTCCCTTTCAAAATTCCTTAAACGATGTCGTCTCCTTCCCCGATGCCTATTTTTTTTTTCAATTTGCCAGCAAATATGAAGGCCAAAATCATCACCTTTATTATTCTTTAAACTTAAACCCCTCTCTCTCTCTCTCTCTCTCTCTCTCTCTGATTCTCTCTCTCACAGACTCCCTTTCGCTACATCACACGTGACACGCGACAAACAAATTCCATTTCACATTTTTCAAATTCAGATTAGGGTTTCTAAATCGTTTCCAAAATTCACTCGTTTCATCCATCGCCAAATGTCTTCACAATCCCCACCTCACTACGGCTCCCTCCCTACCACCACCTCCGCCTCTCCAACCTCCATTCCACCCACCACCACGTTCCTCACACGCGCCAGGGACACCACCCAATCCGTCTTCTCCACGCGCCGCCGCCCATGGAGTCAACTCCTCGACATCCACGCCTTCACGCGCCCTCATTCCATCGGAGAAGCCACCGTCCGCATAAACCGGAACCTCTCGTACTTCCGTGTTAATTACACCATGATCGCCCTCGCCATCCTCTTTCTCAGCCTCTTGTGGCACCCGGTCTCAATGATTGTGTTCATAATCGTCTTCATCGCTTGGTTCTTCCTCTACTTCTTTCGCGACGGGCCGTTGGTTATATTCAATCGAACGGTGGATGACCCTGTCGTTTTGGGCGTTCTCGGCGTCGTTACGATTGTATCGTTGGTTTTGACGCACGTGTGGTTGAACGTCTTGGTTTCGCTCGTGATTGGGGCTTTTATTGTCGCGTTACACGCTGCGTTTAGAGGAACTGATGATTTGTATTGTGATGAAGGAGATGTTGCTGGTAATGGATTGTGTTCTGTTGTGGGAAGTCCCACTCGAGATGGCTACACCCGCGTTTAGCTGACTATTTTTGGTGGCTAGGTAGCTCTTTGATTTTATTTTTATTTTTTGCTTACAGGATATTGTGCCGATTTTGATTTTAAAATGTGTGTAAATGTTATATAGGTTCTTCAATTAATGGTAAATTGATGAACATTGAAATGTTACAGTGATTCAAATGAGTTCTTAGTTACAGAAGTTGATGGTATTTGGAGTCAGGCAATTGCTATTTTGTGAATTTCAATGCAAATGTGTGAATTATGGTTTAGTGTTTACTGTGCATTTAGCTGGCGGTGATTTATGTTTAAGAAAATTGTGCATTCGACAATGCTCTTCTGGATGCCATGTGATTGTCTGAGCTTTTGTCTTTCCTTTTCTTCATCGTGTTTTCTAGCTGGGACTTCTTGGTTAGCTATATCTAGTTGATTGTTAAGCTCTTTTTTGTTTTTGGATGTAGAGTTTAGGGAT
This sequence comes from Zanthoxylum bungeanum, assembly GCA_019454045.1. Taxonomy (NCBI): domain Eukaryota; kingdom Viridiplantae; phylum Streptophyta; class Magnoliopsida; order Sapindales; family Rutaceae; genus Zanthoxylum; species Zanthoxylum bungeanum. The sequence goes on from SKCR01011698.1 coordinate 15,028, forward strand.
CTTATTGAGTTGAACTTTGATTATGTTAGTAAAACTAGCAGTGATTGGATTATGGTCTTTATGGATACGACTGCTTCATACATATCCGGCCCATTTCACGTGTTTTACTTTATAATTGCACAGTCCAGATGATGAGAAGCCCATTTGTTCAGACATTTCATGTGGAGGTAAAGCAAGAATCATCACTAGTGTAGACTAGCTTTTACCTTAATATTCATGCATTTAACTGGCAGTGGTTTTTGTTGAGGAAAATTGTGCATTCAACAATGCTCTTCTGGATGCCATGTGATTGTCTGTGCTTTGGACTTTCCTTTTTTCTGTTCATTGTGGTTTTCCAGCTGGGACTTCTTGGTTAGCTATATCTAGTTGATTATGAAGCTTGTTTTTGTTTTTTTTTTTTTTGTTTTTTTTTTTTTTTTTTTTTTTAAAGTAGAGTTTAGGGATTGTTTTGAGCTGAACAACTTTGTTGATGTTAATGACACTAATCGTGATTGGATTATGGATACGACCGCTCCACACATATCTGGTCCCAATACACCAGTTGTACTCAATAATTGCACGGTCTAGATAATGAGAAGCCCATTTGTTCAGACATTTCAGGTTGAGGTAAAGTAAGAATCATCACTATTGTAGTGGGTGTAAAGATCCTCAAAAGTTTATTAATGTGGATCGAGAGGGAAGGGTAATGCAAAAGGCTTGCAGTGCTTTTGAGCTTTGTCCCGTGGTAGGTAAAGCTTTTGAAATTTGAAAAATAAGAAAAGTGGGATTCAAAAGCTAGAATTAATGAATTATTGATCTGATGGTCCTTTCCTTATAATTCTTTTTGAAGACCTTAACATCTAGATCTGACATACACATGTAAATCACTTGTAGAATACTATTTGGGGTGCCATGTTATATGCTTTGTGATTTCAAATTCAAGCAGGGGACTTGATGTAGAATTTAAGTGTGTAAAAGTAATAGTATGTGATGAAATATTAGCATCCAAGCCTCTGCATGATGATGGCTCAATAATGTCCTTGTATAATATTTGCGATATCTGCCCATTTAGGTTTAGGAGTATTTCCATTCCTACATAGTCTTGGAATATGTTTCAGCTGGCCTCATTGTCTCTGTTTGGACAGAAATATGCTATACGTACGTACATACTTTCAGTTTCAATAGAAGTCGGTCTTTGAGAACATAATGGTTGGATCTTTGTTCTGTGATGTCAATGTTTGAAAGATTGTAATAGTAATAGCATCCCTTGTAAGCTTCTGTGGAAACTACTTGCTTTTACAGCGTGAACTGTTGCGTAAATTAAGGTTGTTTGAATGAGATGAGGATCTTTGTGCATGGGCATTTAATCTCTCGAATTCTGATTGACCAATTTTAGATTTCAACAATCAATGGAGTGATTCATGGCTTGCTCTGACACGTGCTTGCAAAATTTCCCACACTCAGCATGTTTGCATTTCAACTTTCTTGGAGTTTAACATAGTTTCATGTGTATAATTGGTGAGAAAAAAAATTAAAAAAATTTTATTTTTGTAAAATTATTATTTTTTTTAAAGAAAAAATTCATGATTAATTATCCTAATTTTAATAGTTAACTAAATACTTGTAAATTGTGTTTTGATCGAAACATAATTTTATCATCTGACCACAATATCAAACAATATCACCCTCTAGTTAGCGATTTTTCTTTCGAATTTCGGATCTTAGGGTGGGCATTATGCTTCTTCCATTGTAATGTAGTTCTAAGCAATGTCAATCACAATTATGGATGGCAGTGGGTAGGGTTTGATGCGGGTTTGTCATTATCAAACCTGCACCCGCATATGTAAATAAATTATCAAACACGCACCATACCCGCTGCGAGTTTTAATTTTCATTACCAAACTCGCACCCGCATATAAAAATAAATTATCAAACCTACACTGGTACCCAGTGGATTTTTTGCGAGTTTTTAAAATATTGAATTCCCTTACTCTCTTAATAATACAATCTTTTTAATTAAATATTGGTATTTTTTCATAACATACAAAAAAAAAAAAGTTGTATTTGATAGTTTGCAAATAATGACACATAAATAAAAGTTTAAAATATTTATAATATAATGTCAAATTCATATTATCACAATTACATCCATGAATCATTAGCTGAATATCATTTATTATGTTAAATTCATATCATCAAAATTATTGAACCATGACCAAAAGCAATTCAAAAATATTAAGAGAGAGCAATTCAAAAATTGTAAGTTAGTGAGTCCTTTTATATGAGATTTTTTTTCCCTAAAGATATAAAATAAAAAAAGAATTAAACTTGCGGGTAGCGGATACCCGCAGTGGATATCCGCTGGTTTTGCTTAATTATCAAACTCACACCAAACCCGCAGCGGATTTTGTTTTAAATTACCAAATCCGCTTAAATATTTACCAAATCCTACCCATTGCAGGTGGGTTTTTACGGGTTTGCGGATTTGTGGACGAAATGGCCATCCCTACACAATGCGGTCAATGCACGTACTAAGTTAACATGAAGCACAAAATTGAGTATCTCGAAATTATTTTGTATGGAACATATATTTACAACCATTGCAATAGCCACCTAAGTCAAAAACGGAGGCAGTTCTGCATTTGATCCAAATTCTCCTTCACTGCGCTGCAGCTTGAAATATGGTTACTGCAATTATGTAAAGGAACCCAGTAATGGGAACAATTTTCTTAACTTACGAGGCAGAGCACAATGCCGCACTGTATCGCTAATGAGAAACAGAGAATAATGGTACGAGATTATTGAATATGTAGAGGGTATAACATGTTATTGAAGCTCCTGGACCTTTCGAGCGTATGTGAGCACCATCACAAAATCCTTCGCAGACGAACCTATCATCGCGGGTACTCGTTCTAATGTTGATGCTGTTTGTAGCCACAAATCAACCAAATTAAACAGTTGCAAGGTGGGGATCACTGGTTGTCCCATACATTTAATTTCAACCTGCAAATATATCAAACAAAAGATTCGCTAAGATATTAAACTGATACAAGTTTTTTTCTGCACATTTGTGTCAAAAACATAAACTGTTTCACTATACTTTCATTTGTCATTAATTGATTTGAGAACGCATCTCATTATGATTAGAACATGTCCCGCTGCACAGAATCCACAATGAAATGAGGCCATTATAAGAGGTGTAACCGTTTCCAAGGACTTAATTCAGTTGTTTCTATGATAAGCACAATTAATTCAGGGCTGTGTTAGAATTTTCCAGGATGTCTTCTCTAAGAAATCACCAAAGGTAACATGATTATACTCAAGTAACCGAAAGCAAAGGAAATGTCTACGAAATGTTTGACTCGACTCTTGAGGCTGATGGGAAAAGACTGATATCATACTGGTTCTTTTCTCTGATTAAGAGTTATCTTTACTAAGAATTCTGAGACGGATTCACTCACCTCAGATTCGCTAGAGAGATTGAGCTTTGTCATCAAGTACTTCTGGATAAAAGATATAGGTATGTTTCCATCCCTGTCACAGAAAGACAAAAATAAATTTTAAAAAAAAAACATTGATATTTCCAATAATCAGAGAATTATTTCCACTTAAAAAAAATCATTTTCTTGAAGAGTCACTATTAATTGCAGGAAATATTAACGGTAATGCTTACAAACACTTACAGTTCATTTTAATTAAAATAAGGTACTGTGCCATATGGCTGATCTGATACATGAACTATACAAGAGCGTATTAACGCAGTTGAAATATACACTGCATGAGGAGCCACCTAAGTGTAAAGGCTTGATACGGATGATTCAGCTAGTGATGACAAGAGATGAATAAAAATAATTTAGTCAAATTAAGAGGCTTTTGGGAATATTTGGGTTATGGTAGCCTAGTAGTTCAGGAGATGAATTTCATTGTATTTTCCTTCAGGATTTGTTGGTATATGACTGTAGAAAAGCCATGCTCTTTTATCAGGATTTGTAAGGGCATCCAAAACTAATACTAGTAGGAATCTCATCTTAGTTGGTCAGCATTGTAGAACTTCTCAAAAATTTGTGAAGAATAATCAACACTAATTTCAAAATTATCTCCTTCATTCCACTAAGACATGATGGGGTTCTTGGAAAAAGAATGAAAAACATCCATTTGGGTAACAATACAAAAAAGCTGAAAGGGCCTTCAGGATATATGTAGATCGAACGGAACACAAATAAGGATGCATGACAGTATATAACTAGCCCAATCATGCCCCGGATTAACAATTTAACATAACATGCAAGGAAATGGACAGCTATAGGTGAGGAATTAATTCCTTTCCATGGTAATAGGGTACATAAAACTATTGTACTTGGCACAGAAGAATTCAATTTGCATTACTATATGGCTCGTGAATTTACAAATAACCCAAAGTATTGATCCATGAAAAATCTCTCAAGACAAGTCATGATTATATTTTAATTTGAAGTATTATCCTTTAATCCTAAAATTTATTAGAGTAACTTAAATTTCTATTACGAATTCATGCAGAAAACAACTGTATTCCGCCTCTAAGAATGCAATAAACCAAAAGGAAACTCACTTTATTCTCAAGTAACTAGAAGAGATTTGTGGCAAGGGTGAACTTCCTCTCCTGAAAGCATCAAATTGCAGTCAGAAAGATTTAACACAAGTATAATAAACATTATGTGAATTCATTAAAGATGGACTGATTTTTACTGGTCGTCCGAAGCTACTAAAGAGAACCAAATTGGACCATTTCTTCGTTCATACTTCACACCAGCTGCATCCAACACAGCTTGTGGTGAAATATTTGAATCTCCGAAAGCAGCAGCAGCTGTTTTTCGACGAATTCTTCGCAACCTTTTAGGATTAGTTGTTTCTGAAGTGTTAGGATCTGGGATGTTGTTTTTGTTCCCAGCTTTCGATTTGCATTTGTCTTCCTTATTTTTAATTTTATGCACTTGAGCTTCATTATCAGTAAAAGTTGTAGGTTCTGCTTTCGCCTCAGATCCTTGTGAATTAGACTTGAGGGACCTGGTTCTACTCGCAACTTCCACCAAAAAATTTAAAGGTTTCCAAAGATCCGATTTCCCCTCACATTGTTCAGCGTCATTATCTGTCTCTTTACTGGATATAGGTTGACTAGGCTGAGCAGAAGAAGAACTCTGCATCTGTCACATTTGAAGCGTGAACATTTTATGTCACAGCCAGCCACATACATCTTTTTATGCAAGTGGTAAAACAGAAAAGTCATATCGTAGGCTGTAAGAATAAAAATCACGGAAAGCAGAAATAAAACATGTCGGTGATCTTTTACCTGCTTTACATTCTGAGATAACTTATATAGAGTTTCTGGTGAGCTTGCCCCATCCTGATCATCTTCCACAGAGTCTTCCTCTTTTTTAAGGGGTTTATCAATGGAAATACCGGAACCTCGTAATGCAGCAGCCTTTCTTGCTGCAGCATTTGATCTTCTCCTCGTCATGGTAGTCTGTGCTGATACTCTGGGAGCGCTGACCACCAATGATGAGAGTGACCTTTCCTTCCTTCTAACTGGTAATGTAACTGAGGGCACGGCTTCAGGAGCCTTCACCTTTCTTCTTTTGAGAGGAAATATTTTGGTCCTCACATCTTGCAAAGTATGGTCTGGCCTGAATAAAGTATCAACGTATGTGCAATGATACACTGACTTAAACAAAAACCTAAGCTTTAATCAGATGTATGTTTTTCTTTTTGAAAATAATCAAATGTAGGGTTAATCTACACAATTGAAGTGCATCCGTTCCTTGTAAATACAATTTCATTGTGGCCTTAGCAAGGAATAGATAGAAGAATTTCTTAGTCGAAGATCCAAAGCAGTTTATGGTAGTGTATATCTCAGCAATGCAACTCAAATTAAAACCCCTTCCATTTATGCTAGTGTATATCTCAGCAATGCAACTCCAACTAAAACCCCCTTCCCCTTTCCACAGACTCAAAGACGCATAACAAACACATACAGAGGTAGATTAAGAAGAACTCAAGATCATCAGCAGAAGAAACTGTTCCTAAACCAATGGGACTGATTGCATTAACATATGGACAACATAAAAATAGTCCTCCATAACTTCTCATCAGGATAATGGAGAAACAATATTCTAAAGGCAGCTGTTTCTCTCCACTCATAAATTAGTAAATCATATTCTCGAACAAATTATCAGTGGTAAAAATTCAGCACCATGAAAAAGACTAAATAAATTTACATGAAAGCGAAGCCAATGAGAACGAAGCATTTACATTTTTGGATTGGTAGCAGAGTAATGAGTCAGCAGATCTTACCTTAATTTCTCCAGAGGAACACAACCCAGATCGATATTGCATACTGGACAGCATTCTATTTCCTCATCTGAAATTTTGTCATAAATACACTTCCTGCAAACTGCAGAAAATTCAAAGACAAGCCTATAAGAAATTTTCAATGTACAAGATAATTGAAGAAAACAAGAAGAAATAACATGTTATTATTTACTCGTAGGCATTCACCTGCAATAAACACATACCCCCTTAGCAGTGATAATTTCGTTAAAGCCAAAGTAACCAACATTTGACTGCTTATAACCTCAAGAAAATTTGGGCTTTTGAGCTAAATAAGCGCAAAATTGAAGCATGCAATAACTTTAAAATCAGTCTAAAATTACGATAACTATGTAATACCCTGACACTGTTTCCCAAAGGCAAGCATTTGAAAGTCCTTTCTCCAAAAGCATATATACAAGTGAATAACAACAGTCAACTAAACGAAACCCAGATGAGAAAAGACTGTAAATAACCAGAACCCAGATCATAGAGATAGCAAAAATGCCAAGAAAACGCAGAAAAGATGATTACGAGAATTGGAGACCAAAAATACAAAGAAACGAGGAATAATTGGAAAAACTTACACGTATGGAGACACTCAGATATGGTGGTAGCATCTCTCAAGATCTTATTACAAATAGGACAAGTCATGCATGCCGCAATCGTCTCTCTCTTCACTTTCACCACCAGATTATTGCTCGCCATCAACACGTATTCACACTGCATGTTTCATTTTTTTCACATCACCCACCACCACGTTACAACTTACAACTTGCAACAAATAGCATTTGCTTATTAACTTACTATACGTTCACATAAACAATATATATATATGCTTTGACCCTGCATTAAACTCAAAACAGAGCTAACAAAATTACCCAATAACGAAACCAGAAGCTGAAGATAATGCAGCTGTGACATATGCGCGTGCGTGTGTGTGCAGTGCACAGAAATAAATAAAGAGAGGTAGCTGCTATTTGTTAGGTACCTCGTGATGATCTGTGAAGCGGTGATGATGTGAGAACTGACGTGGGATTTTGCTCGATTTGGATAATATTGACGATCTGAATCGAGACTCGAGAGAGAGTTTTGTTCGTCAGAAGGAGAAAGCATGAAGCAAAGAGAGTTTCTTTGATTTGTTTTTTTTTTTATATCAGTTACTCTTACTCCATATATATTATTAATATATTTGTTGTATTTGTGTTATTTTGTCATCGGAAAATAAAAATTAAATAAATTTTTTTTAAGACGAGGTCATTCAATTCAACAGCTAAATAGAATTAAGGGGGCGAAGGTTATATTGCGCTGCTGGGTTAAGTTGCGCACAAGATACCGTGTACGCGACGGCGCGTTTTGCGGAGTGCGTATTAATGTGTGCGCAGGTGTATGCTATACTTCAGAAGTTGTTGACTTTTTTGTTGGTCTACTAATAATAAATAATGATAATTATACTTAATATGAATTATATATCACATGACTCATATCTCTATTATATCAAATAATTACTTCGTAATTACGTAAACATTTTTTTTTACCATCTATTAATGTTACACTCGGAAGATGTGTGAAATTATACAAGAAATTTATTTAGCCTACACATTTTTTTATTGGTTAAGTAATATACATTTATTACACCTACTCAAATTTATTAAAAAAAAAATTGTATTATTGGTTTTAAATTTTGGAAGGCACCACTACCAGTCCACTATTATATGAAGACCTTATCGGAGGCAACATAGAAAAATACTTGAAGAGCTGTAAAAATGGATTTATTCTTTTCTGAAAAAGAAAAGTAACTTATGTATTCAATTCATTGGCCACGTTTTCACCTAATAATTAATAATAGAAAAAAAAAAGAAATCAATTACCTTTTTTTTAACACAAGTTTGATTCACGGCAACTTAGACTCTATTGGTATTTTTTTTTGCTCCTCTTCATTTTGTTTCAAATTTACTCTTTGTTGATTATTATTTAACCATCGATGATTATATATGGGTGTAAGAATGTGATGAAATGAACACCATTGGTCAAATAATTCTTTTACTCGAACATGAACAAGAATTTACTTTTGAAAATATTGTATAAATTTAATGGTACTTTTCTTTTCTTGTAATCAGGTCCACTTTCTAACATAATCAAAACACTTTGCTTATGCTTGTTATATTTTGTAAACTTAACCTACAAGAAAGAATCTGCCTGTACTATGACTATGTACTAAAAAGCAAAGCAAAGCTACTTGTTGAGTGAAAGGGCCAAAATGTGTCAAGGATAAATTATCTCTTCTCTCTCTCTCTTTTGGGCAAAATGGGAACATTACATAATAATGCTACATCTACATGTACTTCTTAAATATTGAAATTTTATCTTTTCTTTTACTTAAAATAGTTAATTCATTAAATTAAATAAAACTAACTTTTAAATTAATTATTTCGAAAAAATTTATGCTCATGGAGAATAATGGGGTACAATAAGGGTTTCGATATAGATTTTGGAATAATTTTCTTACTTAATCTTTAATATTTAATCCAAAAATTCGAGTATCGATTGGGAATCAAGACAATTATTTTATCCAATAATTTCCATCTCAATCAATTACAATCTCTATACATCATTATATTTTTACAAGCGGATGTTTCATAACTTTCACTCCATTCCGTCCACATTAGGAAAATAACTGCCTTGGTGAGTTGCTGTCTGAAAAACGTTGTAAGAATATAACAAAGTCAAGAAACGTATACCCACTATGCCAGGTGGGCTCGTTCAGGATTGGTGCTTCACATGAGATTATTTTGGATTTGGTTGAATCATATATATATTGAATTTACCACATCATCCATATCGATATGTCAGTTAATTAATATTGTCTCAAATTCTTATAAAGATGATATCCAGAATTTGAAGTTGAAATTTTATCTAGGTCCCAAAATTCAAATCGTTGGATTGCATCATTTGGGGATATTGAATAATATATATATATATAATATATATATATATATATATATGTTAAAAGCACTTGGACCAAAAGTGCTTTTCAGTTTAAACTGTTAATAAATATGGTAATCGTGACACCATCCTTATCCAGTTCCAAAGCTCGAAAGGCAATCATTTTGGATAAAAATGAAATGCAAATAAACAGTAACAGGAACATTAAAAATTATGAAACAGTATTAGTAGTAATTGATTCACGCATGCTCTGCAGGCAAAGTAATAAATGGTTGATTCATAAAAGAAAGTCAAATCAAACGGTCCCAGCAGCAATCGACTTCAAAATTAGATGACAAATCAAGCTCTATATATATATCATACACTGTTAATTTGATATTTATAGCATTTTAGTTGTACCTAAATCCAGCGACAAGTCACCTACTTGCCAAAAACATTATGATATAATCCACCAACTTAATTATGTTCCAATTTTAAGCGTTAGGCCCCGGGAAGGGAACCAATACTTCTTCTTCATATGCATGTATCACAAAGCAACGCCCAATTCCAACACTTAATAATTGCATATTACTGTAGCTGTAGCTGATAAACTCAGCACCAGAATCACTGATAGCCAACTTCCTGTTGGAAAATGCTTATGAATAAGCATTTTGAGGCACAATTTCAAGCATGGTCCACTTCGTGTTAGTGGTTGTTATTGAATGATTCGGATACTCCTCCGTGAGTAGTTCGAAATGGTATATTCATATGCTTAAAATGGTGCTTGGGTGAATGAGAAATTGTTGCTCAAAGTCACCCATTGGTGTTGGAAAATAAAGAAAAATAAGCTTGTCCCATATGGGAAAGCTATAGAGGGAATATTATGCTTATATATGATTGCTCATATGTAGATGGGTAAGAGTTGTAAGGATAAAGGCTCTCTCTACGTGCGGGGGGGGGGGGGGGGGGGGGTGCAAATCAAATCCGAATCAAGCTTGGCTCGCGTGTCCTGCGTACACGAATGCCGGACCAAAATGTGCAGGCCCGGCCCAACCGAATTTTTACTTGTCTCTTTATTTTCCCAAGCCTTTTAAAGTTCCATAACAGTTGAATTAATGATATTAATCAACTTGGTGGTTACAAGCAATGGAAGGTCTCCCACTCATGTGATTAATTGACATGTTAATTTCCTTTATTTGAAGTGTGATTTACGTTTTTGTGCATACACAACACAAAAATACAGTTCACAAGACAGTGTTTTTTTGTTTGTTTTACACCTTATTTGGGAAGAGTTCAAACGCTTTACAGGTTCGTTGGATACGAGTTCGGTGGTGCCCCTACTCGTACGATTTTTCGTTGTATCCTGGGAAACAATCGTCTCGTGTTCTACTGCACCTACGGTGGGAGGCGAATTTGTTTTAAGGAAATTGTTGGCATCAACAAGCCTCGAATTTCTCTCTGTTTCGTTCGATACTGCACAGCCTCCGTTCTGAATTGTTCCTGTCGCTAGTTCATAATTGCTCAGTTGTATTCACTCATTTAGCTTTGTTATTTTCATTATTGTGTTGCTTGGTTATTACCGATACTTTATTGTACCATCCGTGTTCTGTTTTACTGTTGTTCATTGTCATTTGTAAGAACACAGTAACAAATAAGTTGTAATAGTCTTAAAACAAATTTCGCTCTGTGGATATGGAAAACAGTCCAAACACAGTAGATGTTCTGGCAGCCCCTGTGGTGGGCAGAATATTGTGGCAGCCCCCGTGGCTGGCCAAAGTGCAGTGGCAGCCTCTTCGGCTGGCCAACTTGCTTCAGCCTCTGGGCTTAATATGGCAGCCGCTGCTGGCTAGCCAAGGTGTTGCAGCCTCTGTGGCTAGACAACCTGTTGGACATGTGAGCCATGTCAATACTGCTGCAGAAAAACCTGAAAAATTCAGTGGACAGAATTTTAAACGGTGGCAACAGAAAATGTTTTTCTACTTGACCACTTTGAACCTTGCGAGGTTTCTAAAGGAAGATGCTCCTGAACCCGTGGAGGGTGAGATTGATATCCAAGTGATCAGTGCGATCGATGCTTGGAAACATTCTGAATTCCTATGTAGGAATTATGTGCTAAATGGGCTGAGTGATTCCTTGTACAGTGTGTATGCCGGGATGAAAACAGCAAAAGGGCTTTGGGAATCTTTAGACCGAAAATATAAAACTGAGGATGCCGGTACTAAGAAATTTGTCGTAGGCCGTTTCCTAGATTTTAAGATGATTGATTCCAAAACTGTGTTAAGTCAAGTACAAGAATTGCAAATTATTCTAGCAGAAATTCATGCTGAGGGGATGGTTTTAAGTGAAACATTCCAAGTAGCCTCGATAATTGAAAAACTACCACCTGGTTGGAAAGATTTCAAGAATTATCTAAAGCATAAGCGAAAAGAAATGAGCATTGAAGACTTGGTTCTTAAGCTTAGAATTGAGGAAGATTACAGAGTATCTGACAAGAGGGGAATAACTCATGAGGCCAAAGTAAATGTTGTTGAACATGGCCATAAGAACAAGAACCTCAGAAAAAAGGGTCAAAAATGGCCCTCAATGAGGAGTTTCCAAGAAATCAAATTTCAAGGAAAATGCTTCAATTGTGACAAAATGGGTCACAAGTCTTCTGAGTGCAGACTGCCGAAGAAGAAAAAGAATCAAGAGGCTAATGTGATGGAAAACATGACTCAAGATGTTTCAGACATTAACCTTTCAGCTGTGGTTTCTGAGGTGAATCTGGTGGGTTCTAACCCAAGAGAGTGGTGGATTGACACTGGTGCCACTCGACATGTGTGCTCGGACAAGAGCATGTTTTCTTCATTTGAGCCTACTGGTAATGGGGACAAATTATACATGGGCAATTCAGCAACATCTGAGATTGAAGGTCAAGGCAAGGTGATTCTGAAGATGACCTCTGGGAAAGAGTTGACTTTGAACAATGTTCTGTATGTACCAGAAATACGGAAGAATCTTGTGTCTGGATCACTTCTGAACAAGCATGGATTCCGGATGGTGTTCGAGTCTGATAAAGTAGTTTTAACTAAAAATGGGATGTATGTGGAAAAGGGTATGTAACTGATGGGCTCTTTAAGCTCAATGTAATGGTTGTTAAACCTAAGAATATCAATAAAGCTAGTTCTTCTGCTTATATTGTTGAGTACTCTAATCTATGGCATGGTAGATTAGGACATGTTAATTTTAATTCATTACGGAAATTAATTAACATGAACCACATTCCAAATTTTAAAATTGATAACAAACATAAGTGTGATACTTGTGTTGAGGCAAAACTAACTAGATCATCTTTTCATAGTATTGAAAGAAACTCTGAACCACTTGATCTTATTCATACCGATGTATGTGATTTTAATTCAATACAATCGAGAGGCGGTATAAATATTTTATTACCTTTATTGATGATTGCACTAGATTTTGCTATGTGTATTTGATGAAAAGCAAGGACGAAGCTATAGAGAAATTTGTTCTCTATAAGAATGAAGTTGAGAATCAACTGAACAAAAGAATTAAGGAGTTGAGAAGTGATCGTGGTGGTGAGTATGTTTTTCCTTTTGAATCACTTTGTGAACAAAATGGAATCATACATCAAACCACAGCTCCTTATTCACCTCAATCCAATGGGATTGCAGAACGGAAGAATCGTACCTTGAAAGAGATGATGAACGCTATGTTAATCAGCTCTGGTTTACCTCAGAATATGTGGGGAGAAGCTGTTTTATCAGCTAATTACCTTTTAAATAAGGTACCACGGAAAGATGCAGGGAAAACTCCTTATGAGATGTGGAAAGGAAGAGCACCTTCCTACAAATTTCTACGAGTGTGGGGGTGTCTTGCCAAGGTAGTTATTCCTCCACCTAAAAAGGTGAAGATAGGACCAAAAAACTGTTGATTGTATTTTCATAGGATATGCGCATAACAGTAATGCTTATCGATTTCTTGTGCATGAGTCTAATATACCAGATATTCACAAGAATACGATAATGGAGTCGAGGAATGCATCCTTTTTCGAACACGTTTTTCCTTGTAAAACTAATTCGAATTCAAATGTACACAAACGGGTACATGAGACTATCATTGAAGATAGTCAGGACCGAGAACAAATAAATGTTCCGGAGGATCAACAAGTTGTTGAACTTGAACCAAGACGTAGCAAAAGAGCTAGAACGGAAAAATCATTTGGTCCAGATTTTTTGACATTTTTGCTAGAAAATGATCCTCAAAGCTATAACGAAGCTGTAAGGTCAGTTGATGGTGCTTTGTGGAAAGATGCCATCAATAGTGAAATTGAATCCATCTTACAAAATCACACATGGGAGTTAGTGGATCTTCCTTCAGGATGTAAACCGTTAGGGTCCAAGTGGATTTTCAAAAAGAAAATGAAGGCAGATGGATCAATTGACAAGTACAAAGCAAGACTTGTAATTAAAGGTTACAGACAACGTGAAGGTCTTGATTACTTTGATACTTATTCTCCTGTAACGAGAATAAATTCCATAAGGATGATACTAGCAATTGCAGCTTTGCGCAATCTTGAGGTACATCAGATGGATGTGAAAACAGCCTTTCTGAATGGAGATTTAGATGAAGAAATCTACATGGAACAACCTGAAGGCTTTATAGCTCCAGGACAAGGAAAGAAAGTCTGTAAGTAAGTTAGTTAAATCCTTGTATGGATTGAAACAAGCTCCGAAACAGTGGCATAAAAAGTTTGATGATACCATGTTGGCAAATGGTTTCAAAATCAATGAATGTGATAAATGCATTTATGTCAGAGAGACAGAAGTTGGCTATGTCATTTTATGTCTCTACGTTGATGACATATTGATTGTCGGGAGTAATATTAAAATGGTGAAATCTACCAAGAATATGCTAAAATCTAAGTTTGACATGAAAGACATGGGTCTAGCAGATGTCATTCTAGGAATAAAGATCTCGAGAAGTTCAGATGGACTTATTCTTGATCAGTCGCACTATGTGGACAAGATTCTTGGTAAATTCAACAATGATGATTCTGCTGTGGCTAGAACTCCTTTAGATGTGAGTCTACACCTATCAAAGAATAGGGGAGATGGTATATCTCAAGTAGAATACTCTAGAGTTATCGGGAGTTTGATGTACCTATCGAGTTGTACAAGGCCTGATATAGCCTGTACAGTAAACAAGCTCAGCAGATATACGAGTAATCCAGGGGTTGATCACTGGAAAGCAATAGTGAGAGTACTTAGGTACTTACGTTTTACTCGTAATTATGGGTTGCACTATCATAGATATCCAGCTGTAGTCGAAGGATACAGTGATGCTAATTGGATATCTGATATGAAAGACTCAAAGTCTACCAGTGGCTATGTGTTTACACTAGCAGGTGCAGCTATATCGTGGAAATCCTCCAAACAGACTGTGATAGCCAGATCTACAATGGAATCAGAATTCATTGCATTAGACAAGTGTGCTGAAGAAGCAGAATGGCTTCGAAATTTTCTAGAGGATATTCCAAGTTGGCCTAAGCCAGTGCCAGCAATTTGCATTCATTGCGATAGTCAATCTGCAATTGGAAGGGCACATAACAATATGTATAATGGTAAGTCTAGACATATTCGTCGTAGACACAATACCGTTAGACAGTTACTCTCTACTGGAGTTATTTCGATTGACTATGTAAAGTCAAAGGATAACATTGCGGATCCGCTAACCAAAGGGTTAAATAGAGAGTTGGTTGTGAAATCATCGAGGGGAATGGGACTAAACCCCATTAGATAAATGTTTATTACGAAGGAAAACCCAACCTTGTTGACTGGAGATCCCAAGATCTAGGTTCAATGGGAAAACCTACTCGTAAAAGACATAATTGGTTCACTGTGGGGGGGTTTACCCTCAAGTCCATTCCTATGGTGAAATGAAATAGTGATGCTCGTAGGATTGAGGTTAAGCAAAGGCTTTTAATGATTCTTATGCATCGGGAATCCGAGCAGAGTATTACTAGATGCTCTTAAATAAGAAATCACCTATGTGAGAGAGAAGTGGGGCCGCTTTAAAGGGAATTGTACGGGGCACAATTCTTAGAAACTCTTGCAGAACCAGGTTGATGTTCATGGCCAAAATGAGCATAACAATGAGAACTCAGATGTGTTAGGTAAAACATCTGTGTGATATATGTTCTCCATTTACATGAACGGCAGTACAGTTCAATGACATCGTGTCCACTGTCAGCCAGTAAATGAGATATATTTTCACAAGGGAAGGTTCAAAGGTTGAAGCCTACCTATCCTATGCAGATGTTGAACCGTTGAACTCTTCTAGGTCAAAATAAAATGTTTTATAAAATAATTTTATTCAACGTTTTTCGCCAATTTCATTCATGTGGGGGATTGTTGGAAAATGCTTATGAATAAGCATTTTGAGGCACAATTTCAAGCATGGTCCACTTCGTGTTAGTGGTTGTTATTGAATGATTCGGATACTCCTCCGTGAGTAGTTCGAAATGGTATATTCATATGCTTAAAATGGTGCTTGGGTGAATGAGAAATTGTTGCTCAAAGGTCACCCATTGGTGTTGGAAAATAAAGAAAAATAAGCTTGTCCCATATGGGAAAGCTATAGAGGGAATATTATGCTTATATATGATTGCTCATATGTAGATGGGTAAGAGTTGTAAGGATAAAGGCTCTCTCTACGTGCGCGGGGGGGGGGGGGGGGGGGGGTGCAAATCAAATCCGAATCAAGCTTGGCTCGTGTGCACCCGCGTGTCCTGCGTACACGAATGCCGGACCAAAATGTGCAGGCCCGGCCCAACCGAATTTTTACTTGTCTCTTTATTTTCCCAAGCCTTTTAAAGTTCCATAACAGTTGAATTAATGATATTAATCAACTTGGTGGTTACAAGCAATGGAAGGTCTCCCACTCATGTGATTAATTGACATGTTAATTTCCTTTATTTGAAGTGTGATTTACGTTTTTGTGCATACACAACACAAAAATACAGTTCACAAGACAGTGTTTTTTTTGTTTGTTTTACACCTTATTTGGGAAGAGTTCAAACGCTTTACAGGTTCGTTGGATACGAGTTCGGTGGTGCCCCTACTCGTACGATTTTTCGTTGTATCCTGGGAAACAATCGTCTCGTGTTCTACTGCACCTACGGTGGGAGGCGAATTTGTTTTAAGGAAATTGTTGGCATCAACAAGCCTCGAATTTCTCTCTGTTTCGTTCGATACTGCACAGCCTCCGTTCTGAATTGTTCCTGTCGCTAGTTCATAATTGCTCAGTTGTATTCACTCATTTAGCTTTGTTATTTTCATTATTGTTGCTTGGTTATTACCGATACTTTATTGTACCATCCGTGTTCTGTTTTACTGTTGTTCATTGTCATTTGTAAGAACACAGTAACAAATAAGTTGTAATACTTCCTTGATAAATAAAGTTCAGCACCAGAATCACTGATAGCCAACTTCCTTGATAAATAAAGTTCTGCCATCATCATCATCATCTTTTAAAAGTTTGTTCGAATTCATCTCTGACCTGGAAGAAGAACATTTTATAAAAAAGTATATATATATATATCTCCAAATCTGAAGGCACATCATTCACTTTATTTGTAGTCCTTACTATACATCTTTCAGAGCCAAATATGTCGTCAATGTTCTGCTGCTGCTTTCTACTTTTTGTCTATTTCAAATTACAAGTGTGAGATGAAGAGACCACTGGAAAGCAATGGAACTTTAATGACCTTCTAAGCATCACTGATTCATAGCAATAGAATGTTCTGGTTCATGATGTTCAAAGCAATTCATTGTTAAAAAAAAAAAAAAAAAAAAAAAAATGAATTTAGTGCCCCCAAATTCAAGATAAAATTAGTGCCCCGACTTAAAACAAATTAATTTCAGTTGATAAGTTGTGTTTATTTTAAAGATTTTTAGGTTCGGATGTCCGGAGACTCGTGTACGCGTGTTTTCTTTAATAAAATAACATTATTTTATTAGTCAATGAATAAAGCAATATTATTTTATTGAGCAAAACGCGCGTCCGATCGATCCAGAAATCCAGACCTGAATCTAAATATGTGTACATATATATAGCTAGCTTGATTATCTTTTGTAATTCACTTTTCAATATTTAGTAGCATGTTGATGTAATTTTGCAAACGATAAAGATGGACAGCGAGTTTATTCTTGTAAATTGTCGAAACTCTTAACTCGTCTAGAACCCCAACCCTACATACTCAGGTCCGCCCCTCTGATTGGCCATACCTATTGAGCCCTTTTTGTCAATGAAATTTTCAATTTACGCACCCGTTCCAAATCACGGCTGCTAATCTGCATGAAATTGTGATTTATATATAGCAAGTGGAGAGGAAAAGACGCAACAAGTAAAGGTAAATAGCAACCTAGACTAGACTAGACTATAAACTATTGACTATAAAAGACTGACAAGTAACAGATTCTCTCAATTAATTTGCTAAAGCTAGCAGTTTGGCCAGAATTCATATCATCTACTACTCAATAGCTGGGTTTCAAGAATATTATAATGAATGCAACTATTCAAAACTAAGCAAGCAACACTGCTTGAGATTGTTTGGACAATTGATGAAACAGGTTGTTGTTTATCATGTGTCCAGATGGTGTAATAGAATTGCTCACTCCTTTGTAAATTTAGCTGTTCATATTGATGATCATGTAGTTTGATTGGGAAATTATCCCACATATATCCAATTATTATTTTCCAATTGATTTTTGAAAGTAAATATTTTCTTTTCAAAAAAAAGAAGAAGAAAGAAGTAAGCAAGCAAGACTGCTACTCATTATATATACCACAAACTTTATGGTAGAAAATGTTCATGTGATGTAACGTGGCTTAAAAACCACATCTGTTTATAGTAAATAATTATGAATTATAGTGAAGATGACATGAGTATTTCATCAAAACAAAAGTGGGATAAAATTACCAAAAATCATTGCGATACTAACAATTCCATACAAAATAAAAATAAAAAGCTAAATTAGTAAATAAATAAATTTAATTTAATTACCTCCTCTGCTGTAACAATTGCTTTGATATGTTGCAACAAAATCCAAATACATAACAAAATTAGGAGGAAAAATAATTAGAAAATAACCCGTATAACAAGAAAAGGAAAAGATGTGTAGTGAATCCAGCTACATGTGTATCATCACCATCTTTGCACAAGCCTCCAATGCACTTTAGGTGGAGCTTTGAAATATGGTGCAAGCCTCCAAATAAACTTCAGGTGTATTTGGATTTTTGTTGACTTTTAAATCATGCATTTTACTATAAATAGAGAGCTCATTTGTGAGCTTAATTCATCTAAAAATATTAAAGCTTCATGTTAAGAAAGCTTTGAGAGTGTTAGAAGTGAGGTTTTTGTAAAGAGTTTAAACACGTGTAAAGTTCTATTCTTGAAGTAATAGATTCAGTTTTTCCTCAAAACACTCTTCAGTGATCAGAGAATCACAACAAGTGATATCAATAGCTTTGGTTATACATTGGGGGTCGTAAAACAGAATAACAGAACTCGGTTTGGAAAATTCGGGTTTCGAAAATGTTATCAAAAATTAATTTTGAGCATACCATCAGCTAGTTCACGTCGAAAAGCTTTGACTTTCTCATAAAACCGTTTCTCGTAAAAGCTTTTTTATAAAATCATCATTCTGAAAACCATGTCTCTGAGTATCTGTAGAAAACCTGACGCATCGGGGCGTTACGTATCACCGTATCCTCATACGCCTAAACGAGTAGTCTTGGGGCGTTACGTATCGCTGTCACCCAAGCCACTGAACTGGAGCCAGGTGTGCAAATCCATGCTATTGTGACGTTACGTATCGCCGTCTCCCAATGCATGCCACTATCCTATCTCTGAATATAGGGTCTAGGGACGTTTCGTATCGTCGTCCCCCTAGCCCTGAAATCTGGTGGTCTTGGGGCGTTACATATCGTCGTCCCCCAAGCCACTGAAACTAGGATCTAGGGGAGTTACGTATCGCTGTCCCCTTAGTCATACTATACATGTGCACATGTCATATTCGTCAATTCCAGTAACCGTCAATTCTAATGTTTGTACCAAGTTACATCTGAGGTGGGTTTTTCCCCTATGCCTCCCAAAATCACAAAATCATACTTTGAAATCAATCTTTCTGAAACATTATCATTCGTAAAATAATTGAAATCAAACGTTGGCTAACGCCCTATGTGCTTTAAAAGTAAGTCTCTCATAAAAAATATTTAAATAAAATCAGTTTGAGAAAATAGTCCACTCATCGATTTGGAGTCTGGCATACATTACATCACTTTTCCGAAGAAAAATTACGGTTCATGCGACAATCTATAATTGATAAACTTAATTAGAATGTAGGTTGTGGGATTTCTTAATTTAAGTAATTACTAGATTTATTAATTTAAGTAATTACTATCACTACATGGTGTATCATGCTCGTATCATGATGTAATGTATGTATGCGAGCTGATAAGAGATCCTTATGGTGGCCTCTAACATGCTAGGGTGAAACTAGAATGAACTAAAATTGGTTTTGGGGAAATTTTGGCAACGCGTCACGATGCTGTCCATTGGGCATCGCGACGCTCACACATGCGACTGAACCAGTGAGCATCATCTACTTCCGAGTCGCGACGCAAGGTTTGGGCATCGTAACTCCCACACGCGTCATGACGTTGAGTGCTGAGCGTCGTGACGTCCCCAAACAGAGACGAGACAGTGATTTTCATCTGCTTTCCGCGTCGTGACATAAGTCCTTGGACGTCGCGACTCTCACATTCCAGAACCGAATCAGGGAGAAATTTTTCAGTACGCGTCGCGATGCCGGGGGTGTGCGTCACAACGCCAGCCTGTTTTTAGGACCCAACTACAACCTTGACCTTTATTCTCAATTTCTACAACATTATTCAAGCAATAACAATAATAAATACCCAAAATATCATTAATAACACCCTCTAACATCATCTCACGTCCATTCTATAAACCCCAACTTAGTTTCATACCCCAAAGATTTTACAAATTGGGGGTTTCTCACAATCACCATTTTCTTAACACAATAATCATTCAATCATCATCAAACTCAAGCTAACAATATACTATAATTATCAAATCATCGAAAATCAATGTATCAAAATTTGGGTCAAGTCTTTCTCACCTTGAATTCAACTATTTCTTCATTAATAGAGTCTCCAAGTTTCTTTTCCTCCTTTTTAGGCTTGGAATGATGGTGGATTACTCTAGATTATTCTAGGAAATTTGGCTAGGAAAATGCAAATCTCTTACTTCTTTACTTTCTCACATCTTCGACCAAGGGGGAAAAATAATGAGTTTTGTTTCTTTCCCCATTTTTAATTTGTTCATGAAGAAAGTGGACTTCTCTAGAATTTTTAGAGTCAAAAATGGGATCACCAATTGGGCTTCTCATCTTAATCTAGGCCATACACGAATTCTACTATAACAGTTATAGAAATCATGATTTTTGACCTACTTCTGGTTCGAATTTAAAAAAATGTCCAACACGGAAGTTGTAGGTTTCAGTCTTATATTTCTGACGATATAAAGTTCATAAAAATCAAAGATCGTATGAAAATGTTACGACTCAAATACCATGGGCTGTCTTAATTTAATCTTGGAATGAATTCTGTATCGGAACTACAAAGAATTTATCGAATGTCTAAAAAGTCATTTCATGAATGTATACATGTTCGTACATGATTTATAGCATGTATCATGTGTCCCATAATTTAATTGTCGTCAAGATTACCAGGGTGTTATATTATTAAGGTGAAGGGAGTGAGACCAGAAACTGTCAAAGAGTATGACTTTAATAAACTCAATAACAAAACTCTGGGTCAGATTAGGCAGTGGATCGGCCACAGTGTCTTCCATCACGTAGCACAGGATACAAATACTTATGAAATATGGATAAAATTGGAAGACATGTTCCAGGCCAAGACAGCTCGGAATAAAGCATTAATAATGAGGCGTTTGGTGAACCTGAAGCTACGGAGTGGAAATTTCATTGCAGAACACGCCAATGAGTTCCAGAGCCTAGTGAACCAGTTGTCTACAGTAGACATACAACTAGGAGATGAAGTTCAAGCCCTCTTACTACTCAGTTCTCTTCCTGATAGCTGGGAAATATTGGTGGTTACTCTCAGCAATTCGACTCCAAGAGGCAAACTTACCATGCCTATGGTAAAAGATACCTTGTCAAATAAGGAGGCCAGAAGAAAAGACGTGGACACATATCAGACACAAGCCCTTGTCACGGAGAATCGAGGAAGACAACAAGATAAAAATCGAGGTAGAAGGAAAAGCATAGGCAAATCCACAGACGAAAGAAATCATACCTACAAGTACTAACATCGTGGCATAAAAGACTACTTAAAGAAGAATTGTCGAAACCTGCAACGAGAGCAGGGTCAAGGTAATTCTCAGCCGATGCAGAGACACTAGTAGTTGCTTCATGAGATGTAGTTATCTGCTCCATCCAGGAATAAGCATGCCTTCACACCGCAACTCAAGATGTTGAGTGGGTGGTAGATACTGCAGCATCCTACCATGTCATCCCTCACATAGACTTCTTCACAACATACAAAGCATGAGACTTTGGAGCAGTGAAGATGGGAAATATCAGTTCCTCTCAGATATTGGGAATTGGTGTAATTCAGTTGCAGACAAATACAGGGTATACAATAACCCTGAAGGAAGTGAGACATGTTCCAGAACTTTTGCTCAATTTACTCTAGGGGTAGCCCTTGACAAATAGGGCTATTGTGGGAACACAAAACCTGGGCGACGCATGCTGTTCCGGGCTCGCGGCCCGGTTGGTAGTACGGAGTAGCCCGCGGGGGACTAAACCGGAGAATGATGGAGTCGCCACCCGGTGTGAACCGAGACAAAGATTTAAGGCCGCACTCACCCCTCGCAAGGGAAGACCTCAAACCATTGGGTTCAGAATGGTCCCTTACTTATGCCACTTGTAATAAAATGATTTGTGCAATTGCCATTTATTTGTATTCCCCACATGTATGAGTACAATGTGCTTATTAGGTTGTATGTTTGTCGTATGTTAATTTACTTTTATGCATGCAAATTTGGACATAGATTACATGAAAATAGGTTGTATGCGAACATGAAAAATATGTTATATGCTAATTTAGATATGAGCTTTGTACTTATGCATGCGAACTTAGGAGTAAATTATCCTTGGAAATAAATGTTTCTTAGGCTTGGTTGAATTATTGCACAAATAATTTTATTACAAGTGGCATAAGTAAGGGACCATTCCAAACCCAATGGTTTGAGGTCTTCCCTTGCGAGGGGTGAGTGCGGCCTTAAATCTTTTTCCCGGTTCACACCGGGTGGCGACTCCATCATTCTCCGATTTAGTCCCCCGCGGGCTACTCCATACTCCCAACCGGGCCGCGAGCCCGGAACAGCATGCGTCACCCAGTTTCTGTGTTCCCACAGTCTGGCGACTCCACTGGGGATAGAGAATTGGCCCCGAAATAATGTCTTGTAATATTATGATTTGTGTTTTAATTAACCATGTCTACTGTGGGTTAAAAGGGGTTTAATCAAAGGAACTTTTAAGGCTAGGTAATGGTTTGGTGTCTTCCCTCATTCACTACCTTTCTATAAGGAAAAGCTGTGAAGGCACCTAGATAATCACTTACTAGTGGCCTATTGTGATGGACTAATTTGGAGGACTCGTTTTTATTCCTGTCACCAAGCGATAAGAGCCTAAGAGGTTAGGGTACTTAAGAGAGCCTCGCTTCTACCCCCTCTGGGGAATCTACAACCGGAAATCCATTTGACAGTCAGTCACACACCATAACTCGTTGGCACGTACTGTAAGGTATAAAAAAGGTGCGCTCACTTGGTCGCTCGAACCCTTGAGCGGGGAGACCTAGTTGTGTGCAATCCTTCGCCAGTGAGAGTCTTTGTTTACACTCCCGCAAACCCACACGTAGACCGGGGTTGTATGGCCTATAGCAATATTTTCTTGTGCTTGTGGACCATCCTCATTTGGATGCAGTTGGACTTCTTTTCAGAAATGCGAACTTGTTGGGCCATTTAAACTGGGACGAGTTCGTATCCTATGACAATTGGGCCAAAAGCTTCTGAAATGTTGATAGGCCACTCTATAGAAACTATCTCTGTATGTTTGTGTTTGGGAACATTGTTGTTTGGATCCATGCGTACCTTTTGTCATGAGGTATGGGCTTATTGGGCCATTTAAAATGGGACAAGAACGTATCTTATGACGATTGGGCCAAAATCTTCTAAAACGCCAATGGGCCATTATATGTTTGTGTTTAGGAACATTATCATTTGGATACGGTTGGACTTCTTGCCATAAGATGTGAACTTGTTGGGCCATTTAAACTGGGACGAGTTCACTCCTATGACAGTTAGCCCAAAAGCTTCTATAATGATGATGGGCCGATTTGTGTGAAAACTTTAATGAATTGATATATTCATTGTATCGCATGCATCTCATTCATCTCATGCATACATATATCCTGTTAACACCTTCTATGTCTATAAAAGACATCATAGATTCCTGTTGGGTAAGGAAAAATGGAAGACTCACTAAAAGACTGGTAACAGATATGAGTACATCCGATAGCGAGGTATCCCGTATAGATCAGTTGGAAAACGGTCTCGCCAAAATTACTGAACAGTTGCAAGCCCTGACTACTGATGTGGCTGGTATGGTTGTACCCCGTGCTGGGGGAATTCTGAGAATGTGAGGCGCGAGGAGCCTCCGAATGGGTTGGGGGATGATATCCCCGCTTTTGATGACGACATGGCAGAGTATGCAACAGGCAGAGTGATTGGGTCTCAGGCAGAATTTCAGAAGCTTCGAGATCAGGTTGAAACAGTTACCCACAAAATGAGGGGTAAACATGAAGAGTTGTTAGATTATAAGGCAATGACCTTCGAAGAACAGTTTCAAGCTCAATTCAAGATGCCGGAAATGGCTAACTTCAACGGGAATGGGGATCTGAGGGTCCATCTCCGTCAGTATGTTTCAGTTATGAGTTCAATGGGTTTATCCAAGCGTCAAGTGCAGAAAATGTTTGGGATGTCACTTGAGGGAGCGCCGGTAGTTTGGTATCACAGACTTGAGAAGAAGATTATGGAAGATTGGAGGGAACTAGCTGATGCTTTTCTGAAACAATATGTTACAGATCTGGAGATTGATTTGTCACTCCGAGATTTGGAGAACACTAAGCAGAAGCTGGAGGAAAGCTTCAAAGAGTATGTAGACCGCTGGAGAAGCCAGCTCCTAAAGATGCAGACTCGGCCCTCAGAGAAGGACCAAATTAAGATGATTATCAAGGGCACCAATCCTTCCATCTATGGGAAACTGAGGAGGATGACCTACATGATCAATGACTTCCGACAGTTGAGGGAAACTGTCATGGATATTGAAGAAGAATAAGCAGAGAACATGAAGTTTTATGGCCTAAGTAGGAGGCCTATTGGGGGAACATCAGGTACCAAACTTGTTTATGTGGAGATTACTGCCATCCGGAATCGGAGATTCTCCAACCTATGGAGACCCTTGTCTAAAGTGCTGGAGAAATAAAAAAAGGCAAGGACTTCTGAACCCTCCACCGCCACATCTCAACCTGAACCATACGTCACTTCCACCAACAAAAAGGCCATGACACTGACAATTGTGCCCGCCTCCGCCATGAAATCCAGGACCTTATAGACTCCAAAAAGATATTTGACCTTGAAACTGAACGCCCCAACACACACCAAAATCCCCTACCAAATTACCACTGTGTCCCCCCACCGACCTATATGATAAACTCTGACCTACCCGAAAGCCTTGTCCTCAAATTATTTGACCACCAAGCCTATTGCCTTGGAATTTGGGATAGTAACAGTGAAGATGAGACAGAATGGGAGCAGAATTTTTGGGAAGACTTCTTCAGTAGTGATGAAGAAGAAGTAAGGGGGATGACCCGCAATGGGTGTTTCTATAATGACATGACTGAGAAGGGTAAATGAGTGTTATCAGATGGTAGAGAAGTGGCGGAGAATACAAAAAATGCCGAGGAAGATGTAGTGCTGCAGCAGTTGAGGAAAACCCGAGCACAAGTGAGTATCTGGGATTTGTTGTGTGCATCTCAGGAGCACAGGCGGGCCATGGTTGAGGCCTTAAGCAAGATAGTGGTGACGGAGGATGCCAACCCCGCAATGTTTGTTGGGTCAGTGCAAAAGGAGACTTTGCAGGCAATCACTTTTTCTGAGGAAGAACTCTCAGCTGATGGGAGAAATCATAATAGACCTTTGTTTATCAGAGCTGAAGTGAGGGGTAAAAGGACCTCTTGTGTGATTGTGGATGACGGCTCATCCATTAATGTGTGCCCGTTGAAGATTTTGGCCAAGCTGAGTATAAAGACAACCGATCTGGACCCCTCTAGTATGACTATCAAGGATTATGATGACAGTAAGCGAGGAGTTGAGGGTACATTTGTAGCAACAGTCAAGGTTGGTCCTATTGAGGACGAAGTTGAGTTCACAGTGCTGGATATCCCAGCCACTTTTGCCTTGTTGTTGGGAAGGCCTTGGTTTCATAAGCTTGGGGGTGTGCCCTCCACTCTACATCAGATGATTAAGTTCCCGTATGGGGGAGAAATTGTCACCATCCGAGCTGAGGTAGACAATGTTGTGGCTGCATTGGAAATACAACCTTTTACGAGGTTCCAAGTGTCGGTAACTTTTGAGGAATGGGTGGATCCTAATGTATCTAGGATCATGGGAAAAATAAAGTTCGAGTCGGGTAAGAGTTCAAAACTGCCAGACTTTAGAGGACAGACTACTCGGAGGGGTTTGGGGTACAAATCTGATGAGGAAAAGCCGAATGTTAAAAAGAAAGGGCTGAAATTGATGGAATGCTTTGTGAAGGCTTCGGGGGGTATCAAGGTGAGCCCGAACCAATAGAAGTAATGGGATTGTGGTGCATGGATTTGAAATCTTCCTGGATATGTTGGGTAAGAAGCCGCTGACCGAAGAAGCTGTGGAGGAAGAGAATTGGGAAGAAGAATTGATGAAGTTGGAGAGCCTGACTCTCGAAGAAGAAGAAGTCTGAGAAGAAGAACCTGGTGCGGAGGATGAAGTGTCTGCCGATGATGAAGACATTTATCTTACTGATTTATTTGAGTGTACTCCCGCATTTATTAGCAATAAAGACAATCATTTTGCTTATTTGCCCGAGTCTTTTTCCTCTAACTTGCATGGCTTGAGTATATTTGATATCAGCTCCACCAGAACGAATGCATTTGACTTAGGCACGCCTGAGAATCCTAAGGAAATTCTGATTGCAAGTGAAGTTACCGCTGAAGAGCGAGAGAAATTAGAAGAAGTATTGGTCAGATATGCCAAAGTGTTTGCTTGGTCCTACGAGGACATGCCCGGGGTAGACAGAAGCATTGCCCAACACATGATACCAACTTATCCGAATATGAAGCCAGTGAAATAAAAACTTCGACGGATGAGACCT
This sequence comes from Zanthoxylum bungeanum, assembly GCA_019454045.1. Lineage (NCBI taxonomy): Eukaryota > Viridiplantae > Streptophyta > Magnoliopsida > Sapindales > Rutaceae > Zanthoxylum > Zanthoxylum bungeanum. The sequence goes on from SKCR01011698.1 coordinate 41,853, forward strand.
GAGTGGGCCGAGAAGGTCAGAGAAGAGGTTAAGAAACAGATAAATGTGGGGTTCCTGGAAGTGGTAAAGTATCCCGAATGGTTAGCAAATATTGTGCCAGTACCGAAGAAATACGGGAAAGTCAGAATGTGTGTGGATTACAGAGATTCTCAACAAGGCTGCCGAAAGATGATTTTCCTCTACCTCATATTGATGTACTAGTTGATAGTGCAGCTTATCTGCCATGTATTCATTTGCAGATGGGTTTTCAGGGTATAATCAGGTTCTTATGGCTGAGGAAGACAAGCACAAAACTGCCTTCGTCACAGAATGGGGTACTTATTGTTACAAGGTAATGCCGTTTGGGCTCAAGAATGCTGGAGCCACTTATCAGCGGATGGCCACTACATTATTCCACGACTTGATGCACAAAGAGATTGAAGTGTATGTGGATGACATGATGGTGAAATCAGAAGCCAGAATCGGGCATATAGAAGCACTGGAGAGGTTTCTTCAGAGAGTTGACAAGTACAACCTGCGACTGAATCCCAAGAAGTGTGTGTTTGGAGTAACATCAGGAAAATTGCTGGGACATACAGTGGCAATGGGAGGAATTGAGGTAGACTCTGAAAAGATCAAAGCAATCACAGAGATGCCAGCACCGAAGACTGAGAAAGAAGTCAGAGCATTCCTTGGGAAAATCCATTACATCAGTCGGTTCATTGCCAAGTTGACATCAGTGTGTGAGCCTATCTTCAAGTTGTTAAGAAAATATCAACCGGTAAAATGGAATGAGCAGTGTCAAGCAGCCTTCGACAAGATCAGAGAGTACTTGGTGAAGCCTCCTGTGTTGAAACCTCCGAGATTGGGCAGACCTTTGATATTGTATTTGGCCATAGAATCAGAAGCACTGGGGGCAATGATGGTACAGGCAGATGAGACAGAGGTAGAACATGCAGTTTAATATATGAGTAAGAAAATGCTATCGTATGAGGCTCGATATCAGGAAGTAGAGAAGATTTGTTTGGCAGTAGTATGGGCATCAAGAAAATTGCGGCATTACTTCCAATCTTACAAGATCCAGGTAGTGGCAAAGGAGAATCATTTGAAATATCTGCATTCAGTGCCTTCGCTAGTGGGAAAATTGGGCAGATGGTTAGTGTTGCTGACAGAGTTTGACATTGAGTACCTCACTTCTAAAGTGATCAAGGGGCGAGCCGTAGCAGAGTTTCTGGCATTGCAACCTATTGAAGGGGATCAGTACAAGTTTGAATTCACGGATGAAGAGATCCAAGCAATAACAGTCCAAGGGTGGAAAATATATTTCGACGGAGGAGTGAATTGCAAAGGAGCCGGAATTGGGATTGTGATAGTGACCCCCGGAGGCGAGACTTTGCCTTTGGCCAAGAGGTTGACGTTCAGAGTAACTAACAACATGGTCGAGTATGAAGCATGTGCTTTTGGTTTGACTACACTGATAGCCTTGAGGGCTGAGCGTGGAGGTCTACGGAGATTCGATGCTGGTAATCCGACAGATACATAGAGAATGGGAATTGAAAGAAGAACGGTTGAAACCTTACCTTTTTCACCTCAGAAAGTTGGCACAGGTTATCCCCGATTGTAAGTTTCAGCACTTGCCGCGAGAAGAGAATCAGATGGCTGATGCATTAGCTACACTTGCGGCAACTTGGGAAAATCCAGAGAAGTTGGTAATGAGACCGTTGGTACTGACAACAGCAAATAGACCCGTTCATGAGATAGAAAGAGTCCTGGAAGTGGAGATCGACGATGGTAAACCTTGGTATCACGACATTCAAAGGTATCTGAAACACGAGGAACTCCCGGAAGGAGCAGGCAGAAAAGACAGATTAGCCATTCAAAAATTGGCTTCCCAATATGTAATTTTGAAAGGGGAACTGTACAAGAGGCAAGCAAATGGTATTCAGTTGAAATGTTTGAGAAAAGAAAAGGCTCAGCAGGTAATGGAAGAAGTACACGCCGGGGTATGTGGTCCACACATGAACGGGTTGAATCTGTCCCGCAAGATAGTGAGACAAGGTTTTTACTGGTCAACCATGGAGACAGACTGCGCGAAAATGGTAAAGCACTGTCATGATTGTCAAGCACACGGTAATTTGAATCATTTTCCGCACACAGAGTTGCACGTGTTGTCAGAGCCGTGGCCTTTCTCAGCATGGGGAATTGATATGATTGGAGAGATTCGACCGAATGCGTCGAACGGGCATCGCTTCATGGTAGTGGCAGTAGATTATTTCTCAAAGTGGGTGGAAGCCGAGTCATTCCGCAATGTTACAGTAAAACAGATGGCAAAGTTTATAGCTCGGAATCTCATTTGTCGGTATGGTATGCCGCACCATGTGGTTACAGATAACGGAGTTCAATTCCAATGGGAAACAAAGGCAATGCTACAGAAATACAGGATAGGCCATCATAAGTCATCACCGTACAGGTCGCAAGCAAATGGGGCAGTCGAGGCAGCCAACAAGACAATAAAGACAATTTTAGCCAAGATGACAGAAAACTGCAGGGATTGGACAGATAAGCTACCGTATGCCTTGTGGGGGTACAGAACGTTAGTAAGAACAGCAACATGAGCCACACCTTACTCTTTGGTCTACGGAATGGAAGCAGTACTGCCAGTGGAGGTTGAGATACAGTCAATGAGGGTATTCGCAGAAACAGAGTTACCTGAGCAAGAATGGGCCGCACAGAGGTTTGAACAGTTAGCACTGCTAGATGAAAAGAGAATGAAGTCCTTGCATCACTTGCAGATATATCAGAAAAGACTAGCCCGAGCATTCAACAAGAAGGTGCGTCCCACCAAGATCAGGAAGGGTGATTTGGTACTTAAGCAATCAAGGCCATCGGCGACAGATCCGAGAGGAAAGTTCAGACCTAACTGGGAAGACCTTACATAGTGCAGAAAGTAATGGGAAATGGGGCAGTGAAACTGTCAGACTTATAAGGTAACGAGTTCACTGAGCCGATCAATGTGGACAGATTGAAGCAATATTTTGCCTGAGAAAGAGAAAACTTGGCAGAAGACCTAACCCGACGGGATAAGGAAACTCATGCATGCATGCATACACGTAACACATTTTGGCATTCGTTTTGTGTTTGTTTTGTATTCACGGGTTTTGAAGAAGAAAAAAGAAGGCGGCAAAGACAAGCCGATTAAAAGCATCAACATACCGGCAGCAGTTTTGGGATGCGTCCCAGGGGGCGAAGCCCACATCAACACTAGCAGCAGTCTTGGGGATGCGTCCCAGGGTTGAAGCCCACGTCAACACATATACCAGTTGCAGTTATTGGGATGCGTCCCAGGATCGAGGTCCATTACATCATCAGTTTCAGGATGCGTCCCAGGGTCGAGGCCCACCTTTTGTCAGCGGTATTGGGATGCGTCCCAGGGTCGAGGCCCCTGTTGTCGGTTGCAGCTATTGGGATGCATCCCAGGATCGAGGTCCATTGCATCATCAGTTTCGGGATGCGTCCCAGGGTCGAGGCCCACGTTTTGTCAGCGGTATTGGGATGCGTCCCAGGGTCGAGGCCCCCGTTGTCGGTTTCAGATATTGGGATGCGTCTCAGGATCGAGGTCCACTGCATCATCAGTTTCGGGATGCGTCCCAGGGTCGAGGCCCACCTTTTGTCAGCGGTATTGGGATACGTCCCAGTGTCGAGGCCCCCGTTGTCGGTTGTAATTATTGGGATGTGTCCCAGGATCGAGGTCCACTGCATCATCGACTCAGTTCGAGACAGCAGGCAAGTCAGGTGGCAGCTGGCGAGCCAGGTAAGTGAAAATGCATTGCATAACTTTGATAGGATTGTCACTGTTACACATTACACAAGTCCCATCAAAGTGGGGGCGACTGTAGGCACTGCATTTTTTCATATAAGTCCCTATGATGAGTCTCATTTGGAGACACTACCTTTTAAGTCACGGAAGTCGCGGGAAACGGACGTCGGAAGGGGAAATTCAGAATGGGCATGTCATCAGATTCATTTCACAAGTTCACTGTTTTCGTTCGTGCTGCGTTCGTTACCACGTTCGAACGTCAGGCAGATTGTGGGCGTTCGTGTAGCGTTCGAACGGTGTCGGTATTTCTGGTTTTGCTGCTATCCTTACACCCAAGCCCAATTAGCCCACCAAAACCCATAAAACACATCTCAATTAATTAAATACATATTTAACACATGGGGAATTAAATAAAATCTAAAAATCATATACCAAATTAAAATAAATATCAAATAAAATCATACCAATTTAAACAAATTAAATATATTAACTTCCTAATTAACCAAATTTTGTCCCTCATTCAATCTTTTGCTTTCCTTGTAAGACACTAATTGGTCTCCTTCCTATACAAGCACATGGACACCCTAGCCTTTGTCTATAAAAGAAACCACTTCTCAACCCTTCACCCTCCTAGCACATTCATACAAACTACAAAAATTCTACACAGCAAACAAAAAGCTCTCTCAATTCACGCCATATACAAGAAAAATCACAGCCCTTAAACACTCTCCATAATCAAAAACAACAACCCCCTAAACACCCTTGCATTGCCGAAATCACATCCCTAAACACTATCCACCCACGCCAACAAACCACCTAAAACAGTAACTAAAAAAACTGCACCCTAAACCTTCAAAAATATTCAAAAACAATAGCCTAAAACACCAAAACAGTGACCGAAATACAGTAGCAAAACAACAGCAAAACAGCAGCGAACCGAAGGGAAAACAGCAGCCCGAACAGCGAAGCAGCGAAGGGAAACATTGAACCAGTGAACCAGAGGAGTTGCGGAGCATCCACCCTTCCGACGACCGTGTACGGTACTTCCGAAAGTCGACATAAAAGGTTAGACCTGAGGGCACCTTTCTCATTAGTTTATATTCATCTTTTTATTGTTTATTGAATTTTATTCGCATGAGAGTCGTTGCATAATGTGTGTTGTGGCCCTTGAATGAATGAAAATGTGTCGCCTCTTATGGTATATAGGATGGAAACCCGGACATAAATTTCATAGCCGATTCCGAATGGACGGTAGTATGATCTGTACTCGGGATACAACTCCACGTACCACTTGAGTATACGGCACATATTTTATTTCATGTTATTTTGATTTGTTTATTATCGTTATTTATTTTCTGCATGTTATTCGTTTGAGTAATGATGAAGTAAAGTGCATGGCCTTAGTAAGTGCGAGTAAAGGTCCTCTATTTTGAGGGGTTAAAATCCTTTACCACGATGCTTCGCCGCGCCGGATAACATATATTCGGTTGAATGTGAGATGTGTTCAATCGGGTATGCGAAGTCCGATATTGTTGTTCTTTATTTCTTATATGCATTGTGTTATTAGCGCATGGGCTTAGTAAGTGCGATTAAAGGTCCTCTATTTCGAGGGGTTAAAATCCTTTACCACGATGCTTCGTCGCGCCGGATAACGTATATTCGGTTGAATGTGAGATGTGTTCAATCGGGTATGCGAAGTCCGATATTGTTGTTCTTTATTTCTTATATGCATTGTGTTATTAGCGCATGGGCTTAGTAAGAGCGATTAAAGGTCCTTTATTTCGAGGGGTTAAAATCCTTTACAACGATGCTTCGCCACGCCGGACGATGTTTATTCGGTTGAATATGAGATGAGTTCAATCGGACACGTGAGGTCCTACATTGTAGATTTGTTTGTCTATGTATGTGTTGCATGCATCAGGTCTGGTTCCGTTCGACCGCGTTCTCGAACGCTACACGAACGCGAACCTTCTATTTACCATTCGAACGCGTTTTCGGACGCTACTCGAACGCGCACGCACTTTCGTAGTTTTATCATGCCTCAGGTCTGGTTCCTTTCGAACGTGTTCTCAAACGCTATACGAACGCGAACCTTCTGTTTACCGTTCAACACGTTTTCGGACGCTACTGACTCGAACGCGTACTCATTTTCATAGTTTTATCATGCAACAGGTCTGGTTCCGTTCGAACGCGTTCTCGAACGCTATAACGAACGCGAACCTTCTGTTTACCATTCGAACGTGTTTATGGACGCTACACGAACGCACATACACTGAACTGAGTCATTTTCATCATATTATCTATGTGTAATTTCCCCTATCAGTTATCCCTTTGTATTACGAATCCGCTTGCCTCTTTTCACTATGCATGATTGTGCAATTGCCATTTATTCGTATTCCCCACATGTATGAGTACAATATGCTTATTAGGTTTTATGATTTCCGTATGTTAATTTACTTTTATGTATGCAAATTTGGACATTGATTACATGCAAATAGGTTGTATGCGAACATGAAAAATGTGTTATATGTTAACTTAGATATGAGCTTTGTACTTATGCATGCGAACTTAGGAGTAAATTATCCTTGGAAATAAATGTTGCTTAGGCTTGGTTGAATTATTGCACAAATCATTTTATTACAAGTGGCATAAGTAAGGGACCATTCTGAACCCAATGGTTTGAGGTCTTCCCTTGCGAAGGGTGAGTGCGGCCTTAAATTTTGTCCCGGTTCACACCGGGTGGCGACTCCATCATTCTCCGGTTTAGTCCCCCGCGGGCTACTCCGTACTCCCAACCGGGCCGCGAGCCCGGAACAGCATGTGTCGCCCAGTTTCTGTGTTCCCAAAGCTATGCTAGCCACTTTATAAATGGCACATGGAAAATGATAAAAGGAGACATGGTTGTTATCTGAGGATATATTTGTGGTACTTTATACACAACTCATGTGAAGATGTGTGCAGAAAGCCTCAATGTAGCTAAATAAGAAGCTTCTCAAAATCTGTGACACCAGAGGCTCGGTCTCATGAGTGAGAAATGGTTGTCTACCTTAACAAATAAGGATCTAATCACTGTCTCCAAGAATGCTGCTCTAGATCTTTGCAATCACTGTCTATTTGGTAAGCAACTTAGAGTCTCTTTTAAATTCTCTTCTACGAGAAGATCAGAGTTGTTCAGTCTGGTGCATTCTGATGTCTGTGATCCCTTGGAGGTTAATTCACTAGGTGGTAACAAATATTTTTTGACTTTCATTGATGATGTTTCTCGAAAAGTGTGTGTGTATTTGTTGAAAATAAATGATCGGGTCTTGGAATATTTCAAAATATTTCATGTCATGGTAGAGCGTGAAACATGGAAGAAACTGAAGTACCTCCGCATATATAATGGAGGCGAATACACATCCAGAGAATTTGATGCCTACTGCGGAAGCCACGACATTCAACATGAAAGGACTGTTCCATTCACTCCACAACATAATGGTGTTGCTGAAAGAATAAACCGCACCATTATGGAGAAAGTCAGAAGCATGATCAACATGGCTAAACTGCCAAAGCCATTCTAGGGAGAAGCTGTCCGTACCGTCTGCTACCTGATCAAAAAATCACCATATGTACCCTTGAATTTTGAGATTCTGGAGAACGTGTGGTCTGGTAAGAATCCCTCTTATTCTCATCTTAGAACATTCAGTTGTTTAGCAATTGCACACGTATCCAAAGAGTTGAGGCAAAAGCTCAATGCAAGGACTACTCCATGCATCTTCATAGGCTATGGAGACGAGGAATTTGGAATGGGACCCGAAGGAAAAGAAGGTCATCAGAAGCTAGGATGTAGTGTTTCTTGAAGATCAGACTATAGAAGACATTGAAAAGCCCAAGATGTCTTCTAATTCCAGTGCCGACAAAACCGATTCAAATCCAGACACAATCCCAGCACCAACACGAGTGGCCATAAAAAATTATGGATGCATTATATGTCAGAAGCATAACCAGATGAGGAAGATGGTGTTGAGCATGAGGAGCTAAAACCCACCCTCATCAGAGGCTACAGGATCATCCACATATCTGGATGACGACAGACCTCCAGAAACCAGTGAACCTCCAGTACGAAGATCTGAGCGAGGCCGGATTCCATCAAACATATACTCATGATCTGACTATATTCTGCTTACTGACGAAGGGGATCCAGAAAATTACAAGGAATTTGTATCTCATAAAGACAATGCGTGATGAAATGAAATCTCTGTAGAAGAATCATACTTATGAAATAGTCAATCTCCTGCAATGCATGAAGGCACTGAAGAATAAATGGGTGTTCAAGCTGAAGAAATATGATAGCGGAAATGTGGTGAAACACAAAGCCCGGTTAGTAGTCAAATGATTCCTAAAGAAAAATGGAATCGACTTTGATGAAATTTTTTCACCAGTTGTAAAAATGGCTTCAATCCGAGTTATCCTAGGATTGGTAGTCAGTTTGAACTTAGAGATTGAACAGATGAATGTTAAGACATCATTTATTCATGGTGATCTAAATGAAGAAATCTACATGGAGCAGCAAGAAGGTTTCAAGGTCTCAAGAAAAGATAACATTGTTTGCAAGCTGAAAAAAAAGCTTGTACGACCTCAAACAAGCATCAAGGCAATGGTACAAGAAGTTTGACTCAGTCATGGTGAGCCAAGGCTACAAAAGAACTGCAGCAGACCAGTGTGTCTACATTCAAAGGTTTCCATATGGAAATTTCTTAGTTCTTCTACTATATGTAGACGACATGTTGATCGTTGAACAAGATACAGCGAAAATCAGCCAGCTGAAGAATGAACTCTCTAAGTCTTTCGACATGAAAGACTTAGGACCAGCTCAACAGATTTTGGGAATGCAAATAGTTCGAGACAGACAGAACAAGAGTTTGTGGCTTTCACATGAGAGTTATATTGAACGGATAATCAGGAGATTCGATATACAAAATGCCAAATCTGTCAACATTCACTAGCACACCACTTTAAATTGAGCAAGAATTTGTGTCTCTCATCCAAGAAAGAGATAGAGGAGATGTCACCAGTGTCATATTCTTCAGCAGTTGGAAGCCTAATGTACGTTATGGTATATATCAGGCCAGATATTGCTCACGCAGTGGGTGTAGTGAGTCGTTTTCTCTCTAACCTAGGAAAACAATATCGGGAGGCAGTCAAATGGATTCTCAAGTACCTCAATGGTACATCGAAGTTATGTCTGTGCTACGGGGGAGCTGATCCAATCTTGGAAGGATATACAGATTCAGATATGGCAGGAGATATTGATGGTAGCAAATCTACATCAGATTTCATCTACACTTTTATAGAGGGAGTTGTGTCTTGGCAGTTAAGATTGCAGAGGTGTATTGCATTATCCACAACAGAAGCTGAGTATATTGCAGTAGTGGAGCCAGGTTATGAAATGTTGTAGTTAAATCATTTTCTCCAAGAATTACGGATCAAACAGACAGAATACAAGATATATTATAATAGTCAAAATGCTATGAACTTGAGCAAAAATTCAATGTATCATTCCCGGACAAAGTACATCGATATTCGCTATCATTAGATATGTGAGGTGATGGATCAACAACTGCTGAGACTAGTGAAGATCCATACATATGAGAATCCAGCCGACATGTTTATAAAGGTGGTTACTCGAGATAAGTTAGAGTTGTGCAGAAACATAGCTGAGATTTTTGGTTGATTTTTGAGTCATGCGTTTTACTACAAATATGGAGCTCATTTGTGAGCTTAATTCATCCCAAAATATTAAAGCTTCATGTTAAGAAAGCTTTGAGAGTGTTAGAAGTGAGGTTTTTATAAAGAATTTAAACATTTGTAAAGTTCTATTCTTGTAGTAATTAATTCAGTTTTTCCTCAAAATACTCTTCAATGATTAGAGAATCACAACAAGATGTACTGCCAGATTGAGTACAATAACTTTTTCTCTACCCAAAATTGTTGAAGGATGAAATAACATAGGATCAAGAATCCGAAGGTTTCTCTGGCATGAATATGAACACGGCGCATAATAAAATTCTTGTCAACATTAAGAATCGTGCTCTCTCTTTTGTAGTCCATTAGAATCCATCTCCATCATCACAGAATCCATATGACCGGAGAATGCAACTCAGGCGAAGATGCTTTGCTTTATTTATTATTTATTATTTAATTTCTGTCTTGACACATTCCTGGATTTCAATTTTCAGTTTCATATATATATATATAGCCATTGTCATTGACGAATTTAAGAAAAATGTTTTTACTTTGAATAGCAAGCAGCAGTAGCATCTCGATAATTTTTTAGCTATCCATATTTGGCGCGTGCATTAGATTTAAATAACTCAATCCGTATGTTTTCGTCTGAGTGGCACGTGGTCTTCATGCCTTTTTTTCCTTACTTATAGTTGCTTACTTCTTCTTCTTCTTCTTCCTTTTTGAGGTGTTTGAATCTCCAATCAATTTTTATCTTTCTTTCTTTTTTTTTTAATATTCAGAATTCGGGTGTTAGTTAAAAATAAAAAATTTGAATTTGAATGGTCGATCAAATAAAAATGTTTGAGCCTTGGAGGTAAAATTTAAGAAAAAAAATTATGTGTGGCTGAGCTGATATGTCAGTCTAACTACTCTACGTCAATTGATAGAGAGTGAGTTAAAATAATTTTTTATTTTAAATTAGGATAGTTCTAAAATATTATAAAATTTATTATTTTAAAATTAATGGATCTGACATAATTAATTGGGGGATTCCATTAGCTTCCAAGGGAGGGTGATATAATGATTTCAAATAATTCTATTTAATTTGTATAAAAATTAAATTTGAATTTTATCTATCCTCTTACTTTAAAAAAAAATAGTGGGATCTATTACTTGATTTTAGGACTCTAATGATAGAGAGTCGTTAGGCATATATATCAGCTTAGCAAGCTGAGCTGGTATGCCATAAGTTTTTTCCGAAATTCCAATAATATTTTCTATAAATTAAAGTATATAAAGCAATGTGGCAAAACGAGATTAACCGTTGGTTTTTTATAGTGGCCGCAGTCCTCATGTCTATTAATTTTCGCTAATTTTTAGTTATTTTTCCATTATTAATATAAAATAATTTAAATATCTCAAAAATTATATAAAAATAATAAAATATTGTATTAAAATTATATAAAAAGTGATTCAATTAGTAAAAAATATTTAATAGTAGAGACTAGAATTTTGTATTTTTTAAAAATGTATGGACTAAAATATCATTATAATAATTTATAGGATAATTTAATGTTATTTTTCTTTATTTTTATATTGTTTATATATTTCATGCCCTTTTATTTAAAATAAATATGAATCTCTATTTTTTTGTAAATATTGGAAACCCCGCTGCCAAATCACCATTCCGAACTTAAACGAAATAGGTAAAACCTCTAGTTACCTAAGACTTTTATAAAAAATACACCTTATGCATTCGAATCAATGACCTGACAATCAAATTTTAAATTCTTTTACCAAGCCAAGCTAAATCTCCATTTATGTATTCTTTGTGAAGATATGAACACGAGCGTTACATGTTCCCTCGATTGCAATATCGCCCTTATAAGAGGCTGTTGAATGTTTTTTCTCCAGTTTAGTAATTCTTCTTTTTTTTCAATTTAGTAAATAAATATTATTAACAAAATTATTATGTAGCAACATAGGTAAGGTAATGGCTCCCAATGAGTTTGACCGAATGATTTTCAAATAGTTCTATTTAATTTGATATATAGGTTCAAAATTAAATCCCCTTAAAAAAACATAGATAATGCAACATTTACTTAAATATAATATTTTAAATATTTATTTAAACTTTAATGGTATCCAGAGATTAATATAAATGGTTTGCCAAGAATATCCGTGCTCTTTTTTTCCCCTTATTTTTTTAAGACTTGAATCTGGATGACAAATTAAATACTTGAAAACCAACTCAATTATGTCATTAGAATATAATATTTGTGATCTTTATGACCGCGTTCTTTTTAGACGAAATTTTGAGATGTTTTGCAATGCATCTTAGGCTCCGGTTTGTATTTAGGTTTGTGATAGCTCAGCGGCCAAAAGTTGAGATGCGGTTTGACAGTGTATGGTTTAATAAAGATGACTGCGAATGTTTTTCTGTTCAGATTGTAGAAACATTACTCATTTATTGTAACACCATCTTATCCAGTTCCAAGCTATTTCAACAAGTCCCACATGAAATCATTTGGATAAAAAACAAAAAAAATTGAAATATGAATCAACATAATGAAGAACATAAAAGATTCTGAAACAATATGGCAGCAATTTGATGTTCTAGGCAAAAGTGCACAAGCCTACATAATAACAAGAAATCACAGGACAAGTTCCCTACCCGCACAAAGGAATCTCTTCTTTCTTCCAATCCCAATGACTAACTACGTAAGTACCCGTAAACCAATCATATCCAAACCATGATTATAAATTCAGCTTGCAGTAGTTCACTTGATATTGGCCCTTCAATTCATTATCAGGATTCAGGGTATATAGCATCTTCATTCTTCCCATGTAATCTTATCAACTTTATCTTGCATCTCCTTTCATATTATTTGACATAATTCAAGACCCAACAAGACCTTTGTGCCGAGCATAGAAGATTATTATAGAGAAAAGCGATGCACAAACCATACCCGTGATGATTACCACCTAAAGTTACAAAATTTAGGAGTTTGTAAACATTTACTTCAATCAAGACCTTGGCAAAATGCCTTGGTTAAGATTTGTTTTCGTAATCAGGAGATGTACTATACATACCCATTTAAATACATATCCATGGTCGTTCTTCCATGTATATGGGATGTTCATGCCAAATATTGCAGCCACCAAAGAATACACAGACAAGCAAACAGTCCCAGAACTTAGGAAAAGCTCTAACTGGAACACAGTATAAATACTTGTCAATATAATGCAAATAAATCTGCTCTGACAGAAAATAAAAAGCTGATTTAAGAAAATTCTAGCTATCACCAAAGCAAATAATAGAAAAAGTATAAAGAATAGAAGAGGTATTAAAGGACAAACACAGAAAAAGGTTTTGACCAGATTCAAAGGACATCACCTGAATCAGCTGATTTCGATGGTTATCAAGCTGCAACAAGAAATAAATGAAATATCAAAAAACTTGTTCTGTGTCCACATACCATATAAGGAGCTCAATTGCAGTGGAGGAATCTTATATTTAGCTGAACTTTCAAATTTAATCGTTGAACTACTATGAAAACGAGTGAAGTTGTCAAATTATTAAAAACCTTTTCTGCATTATTATCTCCTCACTAATTCAAAATTTTAATATTAGGTGGTTTGACTCACCTGAATATTAATATAATCCTCTGTGTCATCTATATATTCTCGCAGCTGTTAAGAAAAGAAATATTAGCACAAGTATCAGAAATCCAACATAACATTACACAAGAATAAGATGCTATATTTGTTTCCAAAAATGTTCTCTCAACATTATTCCACAAAATCCGGAGAATGACTCCCCTTCTCCCTTTCCTACTTCTAATCTAGTAACAAGAAGAGAAGTTCATGTGTATAGTGCTTACTGTGGTCAATTTGTTCAATGTGCCATCAATTTGCATAAAGTAAGCCTGCAAAATAAATCCAGAATCCAACTCAAATTTGAATTTGTTAAACAAGACTACACGAGCTATGACAAGTTGATGACTTTATAACCTCAAGCAACATTTCAAGTTCCTCAACATCATTCTCCTCTTGAGTTGTTGCTGCACTCGCTCTACTTATTGTTCTGGATATTTTAGAACCAATAGTGGGAGAGTTAAGAAACCATTGAGGAGTACCAGAATCACTGACGGGTGAAGATGCTACAGACAACTTTCTCGATAAGTAAAGGTCTGCCATATCGTCATCGTCATCTAGAAGTTGTTCAAGTTCATCCCTGACCTGGAACAACAAAATCCAATTTGAGGGAACAGCATTCACTTTATTTATAAATAAAGAGTATAAATTCAAAACCAGAGAAGGCATATAGTGGAGTTTATTTCCAGGACTGCATTTCATAATTTGGTGTATTAGTCAATATTGACTGATATGGTCTAAACAGGGACCATGGACATTCACATTGCTGGGAAATTGTCATGAAAACTTTAGATATCATAACTTTCTGAAGGACTTCTCGCATTCCAAAACTGCAGTTGTCTAAAGCTTTGCAGCTGAGAAGGCCAAGACGTGACATCAGTTATACATATCAAAACCATCCTTTCAATACCGGCATATTCTGCTATGCAAGCAAAATAGCACCAAACCAATGGTACATATGAAAAAGGAAATTAATCACAAAAGGTCAAAGAACACACTCCAATGCCAAAGTTACAAATGCCATGTAAATAAGAACAACTAATCATGCCTTTTGAACCCGATTTGTCAACCTTGTCATCGAACTTTTCAATTTACGCACCCGGTCCAAATTACGACTGCTAATCTGCACGAAATTGATTAGTTTTTAGCAAATAGAGTAAAAAAAATGCCATCTAAACTCCAACACAACACAAATTGCGAAAATTAAACATTTCGAGTACAGGTAATAATTACGAAATATTGGGAAGCAACTGAATCCTTCAATTGATCTGCTAAAGAGTGCAGTTTTGACAGAATTAGTCTAATATACCCGAATCAAAGGTTTCAGGAAAAGATAGCAGTGCAATCAACGACATAAGTCTATCCAAGTCCAACAATTTGGACTAAGCAAGCGAGACAGTTCATGGTAAAGGCCTTTACCTTGGAGGTCAACTCATCAAGAGCAGGATAGGTATCGGTCTCTAATTCTCTTGTACGCGCATCAAGAAAACTACAGATAGCTTCTAGAGCAACTTCCAATGCACGAAATTCAAATGGAAATTCTACATTGCATAACACAGACAGGCAAAAAAAAAATACATAACTACAAACTTCACAATATGGCAATAACAATTAACACCATAGATAATTGAGCAAACAATAATAAAATCATTGAATTAGATAACACCATTTTGTTCACCGGTGTCAATATCATTTCGCATCCCAGGGTGGTCTTCTTCTTCTCCTTGGCCTTGGCTTACCGGATTATCCGAAGCCAATCGTCTTTGAAGTTGCTCTACAATGGGAATCACATTATCATCCATTGGGTCCCTAAGCAACACCTATCCCCAAAACAAATTGTTTAAAAAATTAAAATAAATTAGAATCCAAACTTCACTAACTAAAAAGTTAAATTACCTCCTCCGCTGTAATAATTGCTTTAATATGCTGCAACAAAAACACATGACCAAAACAAAATTAGCCGAGAAAAGAGTTTCCCAAATTAAAGTTCAAAACACACCGTTTTACAAGAAACCGAAAGGGGGCAAAAGGAAGCTAACCTCCAAATTGAGAACAATAACTTTTTCTCTACCAAGAATGGTAGAAGGATAATTTAACATAGGATCAAGAATCCGGAGATCTCTGGCATGAATTTGAACTCGGCGCATGATGACGTACTTGTCTACATCAAGTATCGTGCTCTGTCCGTTGTGGTCCAGCAGAATCCAGCTCGTCGAAACGGCGGTCTTCTTCTTTAACGACGATTGATCCACCGCCGTCACCAAAAGGCCGTTTCGGTTCATTTTTCAAGAATTCAAATAACCATAAACTTTTTAAGTGAATGATTATGAGGTATGCACAAAAAGGACAAGTACGTCATATGTGTTAATGCAAATAAACCGGTGGGGTTCAAAAAGAATTTATGGGAGTTAATTAAAGAAGAAGAAGAAGAAGGAGAAGAAGAGAAGTTGAGAGACAGAGACCGAGAGAGAGAGTGTGTGTGATGAATAATATAATAGAAGTTTAATTGAGAAGATATTTGCATGGCCTTTTAGTGGCAGGTAGTGGAGACCGTGTTTGCAGAGTAAAATAAAAT
This sequence comes from Zanthoxylum bungeanum, assembly GCA_019454045.1. Classification (NCBI taxonomy): domain Eukaryota; kingdom Viridiplantae; phylum Streptophyta; class Magnoliopsida; order Sapindales; family Rutaceae; genus Zanthoxylum; species Zanthoxylum bungeanum. Next base: position 57,587 of record SKCR01011698.1, read on the forward strand.
TGGGCAATGATATGTATACAAACTTTTATCCCTAAAATTTTCCCAACCCCCTCACTGTAGCTACAGTGAGCTACAGCTACAGTGAGAGAGTAGGGAGAAAATTAGGGATAAAAGTTTGTATCTTTATCATTTTCCAATAAAATTTGAAGAGGGAACGGTTTTTGAACACGTGTTTGGTTTTACAGTTTTACTCGCTATTTTTGGCGCGTCCCATATTCCTTCCTCAGTAAATTTCTTTTGTGTTGCTCGCTTTGGAATCCTGACATTTATGTCCTAAGTTTGGCCCATACAATAAGTATATTAAGTATGAGTGTAAATTTGGGTTATGATTCGTTTATTCGTTCGATTTGATTCGCTTTAAAACGAATACGGATTTGAAAAATTTGATTCGTTTAATAAATGAGTCGATTCGATTCGATTTAATACGAATTTAAGCTCATGAATCGTTTATTCGTTTAAGATTCGTTTTATTATTTTCTTTTACTAGTTATTGTTATTTTTCAATTAAGATTCGAGAAATTATGGCTAATTACCATAGAAAAAATAATATTTTTGATATTTGGTGAGGTATTTTTAATAAATATATTAATTACATATTTTATATGTATATATTTATGAAAAATTAATGTAAATCAACTATGGTAAATTATGATATTAAATAATATCATGACTAAACAAATCGAATATGAATCATGATATTAGGATTCGTTTAATAAATGAATCGAATACGAATCCATCACATTTCGATTCGATTCGTTTAGGATTCGATACAAATTCAATTCGTTTATTCGTTTTGTTGCTCATAATATTATGGCATTTCCAACCCAAAATTACATTTTGATAAAAATTTCGTATGAAATTGGTGTAATTTTTATCATAAGTATTATTTTCATCTCTAATCTATTACACCAAATTTTACACTAAAATGAATAGTATTTAAAATATTCTATTTTTATTACTTTTTAATTATTTTTCAACAATTAACATTTTACTCCTTATTCAACATAATATTATAGTAAATAAGTAAATTTAATTATTTTTATCAACAATTAATATTTTAATCCTAATTTAACATAATATTGTAATAAAGAAGTAAATTTAATTATTTTTATCAACAATTAACAATTTTACTATTAATTAATATAATAATATATTAAAAAATTAAGTCGAACATTTAATTTATAAAAAAAGAATAACATACAAAAATAAAAATATATATTAAACGAAAATTTAGGATAAATAAGAGATTAAGGAGTTAATTCTTATTATATTTGGTGCAACACTATTCATCATTACATTTTGCTGCATTTTGCCAACCGAGAGGCATTATCTTGCAATAAATCAAAGAAACATAGATTGTGGGTTGTAGATTATGGTTTCTTATATTATGAGCACTACTTTTCTCCCCTTCCTTGTCCCTTTATGAATTTACATAACTATCCTTCTTCTTAAAAAAATCTCCCAAAATAAGTATTTATATGTATTTTATTAAATAATTATTTTGTTATTTTATTAATTAAATATATTTCTTTTATATTTTTTTTATTAAAATCATATTTTTTACTCTTTAAATATCTATTATTTTTTAATTTATTTAATAATATTACAAATTTCTTATTTATTGTTATTTATTTTGTGTTCATTTATTCGTTTAATTTTTGTTATTATTTTTAATTTATGAACACAAAATAAATAACAATAAATAAGAAATTTGTAATATTTATTAAACAAATAAAAAAGAATAGATATATAAAGAGAAAAAAAATAAAAATTTAATAAAAATTATAAAATAAAAAAATAAAAAAATAAAAAAAAATTAATTAATAAAATGAAATAAATATATATGTTATTTGTAAATTTATATATATATGGGATAAGGGGTAATTATTTTTAAGGTTAGGGAGATTTTTGTCATTTTTAGAAGGGGACAAAAGGGGTGTAGTGTTAGGGGAGGGGGAGAAGTAATTTCTATATTATAAAGGAGGGCTTATCTTCCCCCTCCCTCTTACACATTTGACTTTTTTGTCTCCCATATAATTCCCTATTTGCCCTTTTCCTTTCACCAAAATTCCATTTTCAATTTTCAAATAAACATATATATCTAATTTTTTTATTTATTGATATATATATATATATATATATATTATATATATATATATATATTTTGATTAATTTTTAAAAGAAAAAAAAAATAAAAAAAATAAAAAAATAAATAAAATAAATAAATAATGAATAGAAGGGCGATCGCCTTCTTCCCTGAAGAACCCTTCTTCAGGGAAGAAGGGCGTCCTCTTTTTTTTTTTTTAATTTTTTTTCTTTTAAAATTTTTTTAAAAACTTTTAAAAAAAAAAAAATATATGGATATTGATATTGATTTCGAAATTAAATAAGACAAATAATTTTTAATAAATAAAATATAAAATTAGAATCGGAATCAAAATCAACACAACTTTTAATAAAAAATATATTTTTTTTAAAAATTATAAAACTTTTTTCGGATTTAAAAAAAAAAAAAAAAAAAAAAAAAAACTAATCCCTTGATGACGTCCAAGGATGACTTATTTTTTGATCAATAATTTGCAAAGTCAATTTGATAATGAGAGGGATAATTTAGTAAATTTGTAATGAAATAAAGAGGGATGGGAGTGTGTCAGTGTGTCAGGAGGGGTGGGATGATCAATTTTCATTATAAAGGAAGATGACGTTCGTAGCCCAAAAACCTACCTTGTAGCCTAGGGTTGCGAGCTTTGCAAGTAATCTTATAGGGATTTTATTCCTTAAATCACGAGGAATTAGATTTTGACATTCAACCTATATTAAATAGAAGACATTCACCATCATCCTAAAATGATTTTGGATGGTCTTTCACTCTTTATGCTAATTATGTCTTTAATCAATATTCATTAATAATTCTTGGTTATAATTTCTCATTTTTGACCAAGGAATATACTTCTTCCACATAAATCATCATTCTATCATGCCTTGCTAGGAGCTGTCGTGGCAGTTACCAAGCGTTAGGGCTATAAAGATTGAAAATATTGTGTCTGTTGCATAGGTGGTCGCATTGACAGGTTCAAATATGGTGTTTTGGTCTTTCCCACTTTTCCATATTGGCAACAAAATCATCATTCTACAATCTCCGGAACCCCATAGAAGAAATTGTAAGGAATTTTTTAAATATAAAGGGGTTTTTTTGTGTGTGTATATATATAATGAATGATATAATCCTTAATAAGAAACGACATAACTCTTTGAGTTTAAAGGGTTAATTGAAAATGATACGTTCTTTAATGAGAAATTACATAACTCTTAAGGTTGAAAGGTTTCATTGGAGAGTCCTGACCCCTAAAGGAATATATATTTTAACATATGGATACCTTTACAAAAGAAACTCTCAATGTCTATAAATAAGTCTCTTTTGTTCTTCATTTAAGAATACTTTTCATTAATTCTTAGATTCATTCATCATTATGTTTATAAATTCATTCATATTAGACAGTCTAAGGTTTCCAAGTGAAAGAATTTCCACCATTTTTCTTAGTTCAAATTATTGAAGAAAAGAGTACCATTTTTACAAGAAACAACCAAATATCATGAGAGAACGTCATGTAGGAAACGTCTTTCCTTATGCGCAGCGAAAAAAAATGTAGGTACCGAGATCGACCTTGAAAAATTTATTACCTTCTGACCAGAAACCCACTTGAAATTCGAAAAAAATCAAGCAAACCCCAAGTATTTTTCTTAAGCCCCAAGAACCTTAATCAATGATTTCGTAAGAACAAAACTCATCCAAGATCAGCCCTAAACCACCATGAAACATTGCCCATGATAACTCAAAAACATGAAATCAGTATGTTTTGCTAGCAATGGAGACGCCACTAAGCTTGCTAAACTTAGATAAGTCGATTTGAACTTGAAAAGTGGAATCCCTCCCTTACAAGATTTTCGGCCAAAGCCAAAGCTTAAGAGCTTCAAGGTTTTCTTACAAATTCGTGAATGATCTCCCTAAGAAGAGAAAAACAAAGTTTAATATGTTACAAGCTGAAACCCTAAAGGGCGTGAATGGACAAAAAAGTCCCTAAGGGTGAAAATACAAAAATAAAAGACCAAAATCTTCAAGTCTTCAAAGGCTTCATTCAAAACTGATTTGGGCCAAGTTAAGTAGCTTAGGGCCCTCTCCATTGAAGCCCACATACGTCTCTAGTGTGTCTCTGATTTGTTTGTTGTAGTCGGCCATAAAACTCTGAGCTAATCCCGCCATTGCTTCTCTGATTCTTTTGGCCTTCTGTCTTGTGATTGGCCCTTCTAGTACTTGCAATGGCTCCATTATATTGTTGGCCATGTCCTTTGATGCTCTATGTGTGGCCTGGATCATGTCACCTTCTCACTTTGTTGAAAACAAATTCCACCAACTCTTGGTGATTGGAATTTCTCTTTGTTGTGAATAAGTTTCCTTGAGATATGATGTTAGGATCAACCACCCGATCTTCCGAACTATGTCTCGAAATCAAAAAATCGAAGTGTGGGCTTCACTCACAAAGTGTAATCTCTAAACTCTTTTAGAGATGTATTTTGTCACAAAATATTTTGGCTTTTAGAAAGAGTGAATGAAGAAGATGAAGATCTAACTCACTTTTTTTTCTCTCTATTCTCAACACTTGAGAAAATATTTTTTTCTCTCAACTCTTGAAGAAAATTTTATGGATTTCTTTTTCTTTCTAACTCTCTCACAACTCTTGTGTAAATGTTATATCACCCTTACTCAACCCTTCAGTGGAAATGGTAGAGATTATATTCTTTTCCAAAGCCAACAAAACCTTATCATTATTCCACTCATGACATTTTATTGTAATGACTGTAGACGCTGGATTTCGCCCGAGGTCCACAATCGAGATTTTGTTGAGAGGGGGCACCAGCGATCCTGCAAAACAAAGAGGTAGAGTTAGCATGGAGAATCTACCCACCGGTGTGGTGGATGCCGTAGGCACTCCGACACCCAAGTCAGTGGTGGAAAATGAGCTGTAAATGCCGTATGAGGAGGAGCAAGGTCAGATATTACCTTGATCGCCGTGAGCTGCCGTGAGGGCGGTAAGCATGGGGTTCAGAGAGCTCTGGAGAGAACATTGTTAAGCTGTGAGTAGATGAGCTTGGATGTCTTTCTTGTAGACTTTCTTCTCTTATATACACACTATCGGGAAACGTGTGTATTTATTGCCTTCAATTGCTCGTCCGTTGGATGTTGGAAACGGTCGAATTATGAGGGGTATTCATGAGCCTGGGCGTTTTGTGAGCTGGCACATGGCAGATTACGGTTTGAGTATGGTGTTTTGCTGGGCAAGGGCTTGTGTAATATCCTTGGGCCCACATAGACTTTATAAGACTGACCTTCCTTTGAGAGTCTTGGATCCTTTGGACTGATTGATATTGGGCCTTTTGTTGGTGAGTGGGCTTGTCAGGGCATCTAGGGCCTGAGTTTAATCTTGGGTATTGATTTGGGGTGTATTTAGTATTGAGCTTGAAGCGAAAAGTCAAAATTGCCCTTGACCCAAATTTTGCCCGTACAATAACAAACACAAGTAAGTGAAATTTCAAGCAAAGACATGTGAAGTAGACAAAGGTTAGGTAATTATGTCATACCTAATTATACATAAAATGTTGGAGAGTATGACAAACCATATGGACTTGTCTCCAAGATAATGCATATACCATTATCTTTATAATGATATAATTATCATAATTATGATATAATAATTATCTCATAATTATTACTTGATTATCTCATAATATAGTATTATCAAAATGATGTAATTATTATCTCATAATTATAATTTGATTATATCATAATCAAATAATTCTAGAAAATATTATATTAAATTAATTTAATATATTTTTCATTTGTGACAAATTATATTATTAATCACATTAATAATATATAAATATATATGTGAGCATATAATTAGACAATCCAATTATATTAGGTTTGCTACAGTTAATTGAGTTAGCACGGGGACCAAATAGACCTACACTTTCGAGCTCCAATAATCCTGGTATATTAATTAAAATCTTTAATTAAATATTCTGAATTATTAACTTCTCGTTATTCCAATAAAAACTCGAAGTTGCACTCTTGTTGCAGTAGATGAAAAATATAAGCCAAACAACTTCAGTGTTTATCGATATAGTCATTACATACGGATTGACCATTCACGAGTATGTCATAATTACAGTCGGGTCATAAGTCTGTTATACCCCTCTAATTATTTTATACATTAAGTACCATTGATTCACTAATTAACAATTTATTCATAACTATTATGAAAATAAATATTTATATTCGCAATAAAAAGACTTGAGCGCTCTAATCGTTCAAGTACTGAATCAACCCTTAAGAAATATACTCTTATACTTCTCGTAAGAAGAAATGAACTCAATGTCTATGTAAATACCTTTATTTCCTCAACTTTTCTTTTATTTTGCTCTAGCACTTGTTCTCTCAAAAACTCTCTCCTTTTTATGTTTTTGGAAACTTGAACTTATGAAGCAAGATGAAGCAAAAAACCTTTTATACTTCATCCTTGCTTGGCCGAAAATCTAGGGGAAATTTTTGTCAATTTTTGGTTTGCAAATTTAATCTAATTAAAGAAGCAAAACACAATTTGATAACAATTACCTCATGTGTAACCAATTACAACAAGCCATTAATATAGCAAATGATGACATTAGATATTTTATTTTGTAATTACTTAATTTATTTAACAATTAAATAACTTAAATAATTAATTAATATAAATATCTAAATATATGTATTATTATTTACATTAAATAACATAATACATATATTAATGACAAATGTCAAAATATCATATTTGATAATTAATTAATATATATTTAATTAAATCATGTATTAAATATCTAATTGCATGATTATTTGTCGTTCATTACATTATATAGATTGCCTAAATAACGAACCAGTAACATAACCAACTTACACATCGCACAATCGCACTTTCTAAAACCAATATGTGTAAGACACGTGACAATGTGCAATCCCGAACTTAAATTATGAGACAAGCTATATATAATATTTATTTATAAGTGTTCGGACATGCCTTGCAAAGCACTATTTTCCTTTAGTATTTTACTAAACGAAGCTAAGAAATTCGGCTCTCGCAGTATACAGTGCATGAAGAAAGTATAAAATTCGGATGTCTCTCTCAACCAATGATTTAAAACCGGCTCGGTCCATTGTCTTAGGATTGGGAGAGGGTCAAGAATCAGATGTCAGACTGTGGATCGATCTAGAGTCGACTCAGAATCACTAATTAATTATATTTTTATTATTTTTTATAAAAAAATATAAAAAAACTAAATTAATAATTAAAATATACAAAATAAAAATCGACCCCTTTAACCAGCTAAATTCGGACCATGTCACCGGTTCAATGGGTCTAAACCAATTCAACTCCTACCCAGGGTTGAAGGGGCATAATTGGAAATAGATAGATCACACTCACCCATATTATTATCATTACCATGTATTGCCAAATTTTGGGACTGTCACTAGCATAATTTCCACATCATGCACTATCAATTTTCATTTCAAGATTTGTTTTACTTTTCTAGGGCCGAATAGTTGTCACTTTTTAACCGCCACTAGAACCATAATCGTTGAATCAATTGGGCCTCAGCCCATAAAGACGATGCAATGGACAAAAAAGCAAGTGATGGGCCAAACTAAGCCCATTAGAAACCTAATAACTGGAAAGAGTAACGTGTCCCCCATCTGTTCATTAAACTTCCCCCCGTCGGCCAGTCGCGCTCCAAGTGACCATGATAAATGCAACCTCGGATTCATACGAGCACGACTACAAAATGTTCCGAGAATTTTGAATGCAGATTACTCCTCCCCTCCCTTTACAAAAATCTCTATTGTCCCCTACGTAATTCTGAAAATATCTCTCCTTTTATCAAAATTACTCCCATAATTTGCTTTAACTCCATTTGCCAATAAATATTTATTAATTTAAAAATAAATATTTACTAATTATAATTCTCTTTGCCACTTTATTTATTAAATTTATTAAATTTATATTTTTTTTTTTTTTGTTAATAAATATTACAAATTTCGTATTTATTCATTTAATTTTTTTGATTCATTTTTAATTTAATTAGCACTACTTATGTATACAAAAAATATAATTTTACCAAATAAAATTAATTTATTAAATTGATAGTCTATTTGTTTAATAAATCTAATATATTTATTAAAAGTTATTTGTCTTATTTAATTTCGTAAATCAGTATCCATGGATAAATTAATTTCATAAATCAATATTTTCTTTTATATTTTATGATCTTATTTAATTTTATAATAAATAAGTAATGTTAAATAAATTAAAAAAGAATCACAAAAATTAAATGAATAAATGAACACAAAATAAATAACAATAAATATGAAATTTGTAATATTTATTAAACAAATAAAAAGAATATATATATATAAAGAGCAAAAAAAATTATAAATTTTAAAAAAATAAAAAATAAAAATTTAATTAATAAAATAAAATAAATATATATGTTATATATATATATATATATAAAATTAAGGTATATTTGATTTATTGAGAATGATTTTTTTGACAAAGTAAGATGTATTTTCGAAATTGCACAGGAAACAAGGGAGGGGATATGTGTTAGTGAGGGGAAAGTAGGGGTGTTCACGGGTCGGGTCGGGTTTTTTGAAATTTTGTGAGACTCGATCGAGTCAGGTCACGAGAAGTTCGGGTCGCGGGTCGGGTCACGCGAAGGTGGAACCCGATCGGGTTTGGGTCGTCGGGTCGGCATAATTTTTTTTTAATGAATTAATTATTTTGAAATATAAATATTTGTTATTTTATGTCTCAAAAATTATCATAAATATAAAGTTTTAATAAAATAAAAATAATAAACAAATGAAATAAAAGTAAAAACTTTAAAAATAATAATAATAATTTTAGAAAAATAATATAAATACTATATGGTCGGGTCGGATTTTAGTATTAAAATAAAATTATATTTTACTTCCGGTGGATTGGCATGTTGACGTTTTGCTGCCATTTGCACTTCAACTGTTTTAGTTAGCCTCCATATAAAATCTCAAATTCTAATTAGATTTGAGATATTGTAATAAAAAATTTGATCGAAATTTGAGATTATTTATTATATTTGATTAAAAAAATTAGTTGGAAATCAGAACGGAAAAAGGTTTTGAATATTGAATTTAGTCTAAAAAGTCTCAAATCATTTGGATTTGAGATCCCAATCAACTTATCTATAATTCAGAATGATTATTTTGCTGATTCAAAAATCGATGAGAATTTAAGATATTTTTTTTGATAAATCATAATCGAGATAGTATGAAATGAAATCCAACCGAAAAAAGTCGTTTGAATTGTTATCTCTACTTTTAGCTGGTCCATTGGCTTGTTTTTTTTACATTTTTTCGTTAACATATAATCATTAGTAAGTTTGTCCATTCTAATTTTTATGAATGATTCCTATTATCGTTATTAATTTACATGCTTAATTTCTTTAACCGGAAATCAAGTCGTTTACATTTTCCACGCGAAAAAATCAACGGCTGGAAAAACATACCAGCGTCCTGTTCATCGACCGCCCATTGACGCGTCACAAATCCCAACGTGAACCCCAATGTGTTGTAGAGAAATGATAGTCAGACTCAATTGTAAACTCACATAATTAACGAACACAGAGATGTCTGTCGTTTTGAGCAAAAATTAAAAAACAAGAATGAACTTAGTTGAGTTGCCAAACACCATTTCACAAATATTAACCCTCATCCCCAAATCAATTCAAATTCTTCAAACAAACAAAATCAACCACCAATTTTACCTCTATACTAACGGCATGCATGTTAACCATAATCCCCAAATCAATTCACCAACTTCAGACAAACAAAATCAACCACCAAATTCATCCTCCATACTAACGGCAACCCTCCTCACCAATTCGTCTTCCACTGTCGCCGGCGACCAAGTGCCACGTCATCTCAGGCAAGTTCTTGTATTCGAATCGCCCCTGCTCTGGATTTCGTGTTTTGCTTTTGTTGCTGTTGAATTCGTCCCCTGCTCTTCTTTGGTTTGACAAAATTTGCTTTTGTTTGCTGTTGAATTCGTCTCATTCTCTTGTTTGGTTTGACAATGTTGCTTTTGTTGCTGTTGAATTCGTCCTCTGCTCTTGTCTGGTTTGACAAAATTTGCTTTTGTTGCTGTTGAATTCGTCCCCTCCTATTGTCTGGTTTGACAAAATATTTATATAAATTTATATATATTTTTCGTGTATTTTGGTGAATTAACCTGCTCTTGTTTTGTTGCTTCTGAAATCACCCACGGGAGGATTAATTTGTTGGGTAATTTTGTTGCTCTTGAAATCTCCCCATGGAGGATTAATTTGTTGGGTAATTTTGTTGCTCTTGAATTCATCCCCTGCTCTTGTTTGGTTTGACAAAATTTTTTATATACTTTGGTGTATTTTGGTGAATTATACAGAACCCGCAATACATAACCTGCTCTTGTTTTGTTGCTCTTGAAATCGCCCACGAGAGGATTAATTTGTTGGGTAATTTTATTGCAGTCTTCATTTGTTTTCAATTTGTGAACTTTTGTTATTGGTAGCTGTATACAGTTTTATTCTCTCATTTAATCCAATCTTAATATTCCTTTAACATTATAGGTAGTTGTATACAGTTTTATTCTCTCATTTATGCTACTTATTGGATTGACAAAATATTAGAGTGATAGGATTGGAACTCCATAATGTTCTACAGCTTAGAAATTTTATGTGCTAAAATGTTGAAACCTGAAGTGTTAATGAAAGTTTTTGTTATGATGCAGTGTGAAGTTGATTTGTAATTATAATGTCATCTAGCACAAGTGCTAATTCAGTGGAACTGCGACGTTGCAGCAAATTCCCCAATGGTTACCGAAAGTTATGGACTTATAATACATCGCGGAATCCAAATCGAAAGTTTTGGAAATGCAAGGATTGTCTAGCTTTTGAGTGGAATGACGATGATCAATGGGCGGAAGATCGAAAAGGCAACGACATTACTAATGATATTTTACTAGCTGAAATTCAGAAGTTGAGGGATGAACTTGGAAACCGAGAGATTAGTCTTATTCAAAAATATGCAGCAGAAATAATTATTTTCCTATTACTATGTATCATTTTTATAATATGTTATTTTATTTAAGGACAAATCCCGACAATGTATAATGCTCAAGCATCCCGACAATGTATATATTTCTTTCAATGTATAATATGACTTTTGATTGTAGAACTTTTTATTGAGCATACTTTGACCATACTTTGAACCAAGCACTCGTTATGGCATCAAAATTACATTTGAATTGACAAACTAACATAACATATAAAGTCTGGTGAATTGATTTAAGAGAATGTGGATTACATAAAAATTCTATATCAAAACTATAGTTATCTGGACAACTTCAAGACATTGGAAAAGTAATTGCTGAATTCATCCAAATGAATTATCATTTATATTGGAGTAATAATTGCTGAAATCCTCCAAATGAATTAGGAACATATGGTGCAATGGCAGCAACATGTTCAATCTGCATGTAAAATCAAATGAAAGGCAACTACAGTTGCTAATAGAGTAAAATATGCTCTATATATATATATATATATATATATATAAAGTAAACAAAACCAATTTATACTTACCACGTTGCTATCTTCAGTTGGGTTTTGAATAGAATGTGATTGCTCGTGCATATGTACATCCTGTAAATGAAGTAGAATGAAAATGAGATGTTAGTTACTTTATTGAAGTTAATTGACTTAACAAATTTACACTAGCCTCATACACACCTGATGTTTTTTCTTTCTATGTTTCTTAAATTTTATGGACTGTAGCCTTCGAGTGCGAGGACGACCTTTAGCACGAGTAACCTCTGGATCACGAATCTTTTCAACTACAGTCTCTGAGCTCCCAACAGTATTACAATAACTTTTTTCAACACCAAAATTTTGTTTCGGTAATTCTTTAAACAAATTATCAATGAAATCTAACACATAATTAGAACTTTCAATATCTAATGCAACCATATCTACAACCTTAGCAAACTTAGCACATAATTTGTCATATCTCACTTGTTCATCTGTAGAACTCCATATATCATAGCTAATTTTTACCCTACTATGACATCGTTGAACATCTTTTCGCCATCGTTCGAGGATATATTTTTCTGGCAATACTTCTACGTCATTACGGATCATGGTTGTAACAGCATACCTGCAGAGAATTCCTCTAAACTGAAACCTTGAGCAACTACAAGTAATTTCTCCTTTCTCTTTTTCAAAGTAAACTTTAAAGAAAGTTCTTTTTTCCCCTCACCAACTTTCACATCTTCTCTTACTATATGTCCTGATCCCATTTAATTGACAACTTCACAATACATCTTTCTAATTAACTCTTGCTGAAATTCCTTGAACTTTGAAATGGTATAAACTTCATGTATTTGTTGCTCCATCTTGTATTCTGTTACACAAAGAAGTTGCTGTGAAAGTGATTTCATATCTTCTCTTACTTCTTTTTCAACTTTACTCCTCAAAGCAAGGTTATACTGCTCAACAAATTATTTCAATGTTGTTTTTGAGTTAACATACCCATCAAAGTAGGCATTCATACTTTCACTACGTTGAGTGGTTGACATGCCTGCCCAAAAACTATTCTTTAGAAAACACGGAACCCAATGATGTCTGTCCTGATATAACCCAGTAAGCCATTCATTACCGCCCAAATCATATTGAACAAGCATATAATGCCAAGTTTCCTCAAATTGAGCAACACATTGTGAATCATAAACAACGGAATGTAATAACTGAGTGATTACATTATATTCCGTATAACATCCTAATTTTTCAGAAACTTTCTTCAGTATATGCCACAAACACCACCGATGTCGAGTAGTAGGACAAACAATCTCAATCGCCTTTTTCATTGCCCTGTCCTGGTCAGTAATGATTCCAATAGGTGCAGCATTCGACATGCAAGATAGCCATTGTAGGCACTGCATTTTTGCATGTGAGTCCCTATGATGAGTCTCATCTGGAGACACTACCTTTTTAGTCAAGGAAGTTGTGGGAAACGGTTGTCGGAAGGGAATCAGTATTTCGTTAAAGTTTATTCTCTTGTTTAGCTCCAGGTTCACTCGTTGGACCTCCGTTTTAAAGCATTTAACCTTGGCCCAAACCCACTCACCAAACCAACACAACGCCTAGCCCACCACACTTGGCCCACACGCCCAAGGCCCTCAAAATACAACCCAATTAAATAAAATATTAATTAAATATCATACCAAATTAAATAAGACATAAAATATAATTATACCAAATTAAAATATTGTAACTTCCTAATCCAAAATATCATATACTAAATTAAAAAGATGATATACCTAATTAAAATCAATCATAACAAATCAAATATATTGTATTCCTAATCTAAACCAAATTTGTTCCCCTCAATCTTTGACTTTCCTTGCTCAACACAAAATCAAATCCCTTCCTTGTGAGACAAGGAGTAGCCATAGTCATTCTCTATATAAACAACCCCTAACCAAGACATGACTCCCCTAGCTCATACACATAATTATCACGCAAGTCACAACACAAAAAGCCCTAGCCACTCACGGCAATAGCAACAAGAAGAACACAAACAATTATCTTCATCTCCTCCACATATCACCGAAAATCTCCCCCATACAGCAGCCCTCCATCACAAAAAATATACCCCCAAACAGCAGCCCAAACACGCTCCAAACAGCCACTAAAGTACCCCCAAACAGCAGCCCATTTCCCCCCGAAAACAGCAGCAAAATCCTCTTAAAACAGTCCCTAAAATCCTTAAAACAGTAACATAAAAACTGCACTTATAATCCTTAAAATAATCACACAAAACTGCACTTAAAACCCACAAAAACACTCGAAATAGTCCGTTAAAACGTCAAAACAGTGACCTGAACAGTGAGCAGAAAATACAAAGGAAACAGCAGCAAAACGGAGGCAAAACAACAAGCAAAACAGCAAAACAGTGAGCTAAGACGCTAGACCAGTGAACCGGAGAAGTTGAGGAGCTTTACCCTTCCGATCTCCGTGAAACGCAAGTCCGAAGTCGGCAAAAAAGGTTAGACCTGAGGGTATTTTTCACATTCATTTTCTGTTTTATTTTTATTATTTATTGAGTATTGTTCGCATGATTGTTATATTGAAATGCATGTTGTGGCCCTTGAGTAGATACATATGCATGTATTACGAAATATTGTATGTTGTGGCCTTAGAATAAAATGAAGATGTGTCAACTCTCGCGGTATATCGGATGGAAACCCGGACATAAATTTCATAGCCGATTCCGAATGGATGGTAGTATGATCTGTACTCGGGATACAACTCCATGTACCGCTTGAGTAAAACGGCACATTCTTTTGTTTTATATTGCTTTGATTTATTTATTTTTCGTCATTTGAATTCCGCATGTTACTTGTTTATGCATGACGCAATCGAGCGCATGGGCTTAGTAAGTAGGATTAAGGGTCCCCTATTTGGAGGGGTTAAAATCCTTTACCACGACGCTTTGCCGCGCCGGTTGATGTGTGTTCGGTTGGATGTAAGATATGTTCAATCGGGCATATTAAGTTTGATATTATTGTCTTTATTCTTTGTATACATGATGCGATCGAGCGCATGGGCTTAGTAAGTCGGATTAAAGGTCCCCTATTTAGAGGGGTTAAAATCCTTTACCACGATGCTTTGCCGCGGGTTGGTGTATGTTCGATTGGATGTGAGATGAGTTCAATCGGATACGTGATGTCTCACATTGTGGATTTGTTTGTATATGAATGTGTTGCATGCATCAGGTCTAGTTCCGTTCGAACGCGTTTTCGAACGTCACACGAACGTGAACTTTCTGTTTACCATTCGAACGCGTTATCAAACGCTACGCGAACGCGTACGCATCTTCTTAGTGTTTCATGCATCAGGTTTGGCTCCGTTCGAACGCGTTCTTGAACGCTATACGAACGCGAACCTTCTGTTTACCGTTCGAACGCGTTATCAAACGCAATGCGAACGCACACACATCTTCTTAGTGTTTCATGCATCAGGACTGGCTCCGTTCGAACGCGTTCTCGAACGCTATACGAACGCGAACCTTCTGTTTACCGTTCGAACGCGTTCTCGAATGCTACGCGAACGCGCACCCACTGAACTGAGTTATTTTCATCAGATTTCGTACATAATTATCCCTAGTAGCTATTCCTTCGTATGATGAACTTGATTGCTTCTATGCATTATGCAAGATTGTGTAGGTGTCGTTCATCTGTATTCCCCCACATGTATGAGTGTAATGTGTTTATTAACTTGTATGCTTGCCATATGTTAATCCTTATGTATGCAAATTGAGACATAGATTACATGCAAATAGGCTGTATGCAAATTCGGATATGTGCTACATGTAAATTTAGATGAACTTGTTGATGTATGCATGTGAACTTCGAAGCATGACATTCTTGGAAATAAGTGTTACTCAAGCTTGATTAAATTATTACACAAATCCTTTCATTACAAGTGACATAAGTAAGAGACCATTCCGAACCCAACGGTTTGAGGTCTTCCCTTGCGAGGGGTGAGTGTGTCCTTAAATCTCATTTTCCCGGTTCACACCGGGTGGCGACTGCATTATTCTCCGGTTTAGTCCCCCGCGGGCTACTCCGTACTCCCGACCGGGCCGAGAGCCCGGGACAGCATGCGTCGCCCAGTTTGTGTTCCCACAGCCATATCCTAAATAACCAGGTAAAAGTTTCAGTGTCCTCATGTGAAATCAATCCATATCATAGCAATATAGAATGACCGTGATGATTAACTCCCACAAATGGGGCAAATGACATGTCATACTTATTTGTTAGATATGTGGTGTCAAATGTAACAACATCACCAAAAGATTTGTAGGCAGCCCTACTCCTTGGATCAGCCCAAAAAAACATTTTTTAATTGACCTTCATCATCCAAGTTGAAGCTAAAGTAAAACCTATCGTCTTCTGCTTGCATTTTCATCAAGTAGTTTTGTAAAGCAACAACATCTCCTTCGCCAAACCGTAATCTTCTTTGTTTGTCAACATGATTTCTACAATCTCTTGCCGTGAATGTAATATTTTCATGCCCACCAGCTTCAATAACAAGAGAAAAGCTACTTTTGGGTAACTTTTATTCCAGCTCTATCCTTTATCTCAAGTTTCCTTTTTGCATGTACATTGATGCTACGGTTACATCTGAAATACTTCGAATTCGATGGAGATAATAGATCATGGTTGTGCTCGAGAACTAAAGTTCGAACCCTCAATTTTCCAATTTCATCTACACATCCACAAATTTAAGCATTGCAACCAATTTTTGATAAAGGTTGGGGCCTTAAAATATTACTGGATGTTGTTTTTGAAAAGACGCTTCTCCCACAAGCAAATGTCACATACCTAACATTCCCATCACCTCCATTTCTACTACTTCTCCGCATTACTGGAAACCCCTTTCGTTTATCATATTCTTTGTAAAAATTAAACATCTCATCAACATTATAAAAAAACCATATCTGTCTTTGGATCATCATCGTGATTATCATCAATTTCATTAATGTGAAGATCTACACTGTCATCCTGTTCGAATTCACTGTCCAATTCTAAATTTATCCATTGTCTATCACTCCCAAATTATGGATGAAGCCTGTATGAAAAAAATACACATATATTACACAGTTTTGCAAATTTAATTCAACATCATTTGCAGTAGACTGGATGGTAGTGGACTAAAAAAAACAAACAAACAAAATTCAACCAGATAATGAATTACAATTACAACAAAATATAAACTCCTTCAAAAGTAGCATCCCCCAACAAAACTACCACATACGAAAAAAAAATTGAAAATCAAACTCCATTACCTTGTAAAAAGTCACCTAAGTTACAGTGTAACTGACACTTTAATTAAAATTAATAATTAATTAATTAATTTTTAATTTAATAAACCATTATCTTAATCCTCCATGGGGCGATTTCAAGAGCAACAAAATTACCCAACAAATTAATCCTCCCGTGGCCGATTTCAAGAGCAACAAAACAAGAGCAGGTTAATTCACCAAAATACACGAAAAATATATATAAATTTATAAGCAAATTTTGTCAAACCAAAGAAGAGCAGGGGACGAATTCAACATCAACAAAAGCAAAACACGAAATCCAGAGCAGGGGCGATTCGAATACAAGAACTTGCCTGAGATGACGTGGCACTTGGTCGCCTGCGACGGTGGAGGACAAATTGGTGAGGAGGGTTGTCGTTAGTATGGAAGACGAATTTGGTGGTTGATTTTGTTTGTCTGAAGTTGGTGAATTGATTTGGGGATTAGGGTTAACAGGCCTGCCGTTAGTATGGAGGTAAAATTGGTGGTTGATTTTGTTTGTTTGAAGAATTTGAATTGATTTGGGGATGATGGTTAATATTTATGAAATGGTGTTTGACAACTCTACTAAGTTCATTCTTGTTTTTTAATTTTTGCTCAAAACGACAGGCATCTCTGCGTTCGTTAATCATGTGAGTGTATAATTGAGTCTGACTATCCTTTCTCGTTGTGTATATAAATCCCAAAATCAGAAATTTATAAAACATTTAATGACCTGACACAGAAAAATAATAAAAATAAATAAAGAAAAAAAAAGCTCCTTTCCTCTTCACAGACCCGAACATGAATGAAACAAGTAGCTCTCTCGCGGTTATTTCCTAAACAATTATTATTATTTTTAATTTTTAATTTTTAATTTTTGATGTTTTTCCAAAAAACGCAAGAAGCAACGAAATAGGGAAGGGAAACATGAAACCCTTTACCCTTATAAATAATTCTTTACAATTCCTGGCTATATACAAACATCGAATATTTGAGATTTTGAATCTGAGCGATGTGCTTTTTGGAGAACGACTGAGAAAAAAAGATTAAAAAATAAAAAAAATACTAAAAACAATACCTTGGATAGAGTGAGGATTGAGTTTAGAAATTTTATTTTGGGAATAAAAAGAGACTGTTATTGATGAATCAAATTCGTCGATGGCAGAGGATTTTGATCCTCGCTTTGCTCTCCATTTCTGTGATCGCTCCAATCATTTTCGTCTCTAACAGGCTCAAAGTCTTCACTTCAATCGGTAAACTCCAGTACACGTATCAATATTCAATATGAATGAGTATGTGTATATATGTATGTGATAAAAGTAAGCTTTAGTGATGGTGATGATTGGATGATCATAGATATGGAAGTTTATTCGGTTACTTTTTATTGCATATGGAATTTTGATTGTTGATGATTGAATCTTTACAAACTACCAAATTGTTTTATTGCTTATTTAATGTTATGTACATATGCAATTTTAATTAAAGTAATTTTTTTTGGTGATTTGATGTGTCATATATTGATTGATCTTGTTTCTCTGCATTTGTTATTCTGTTTTGGCAGGAAGAAGGGATGTTACTGAGGAGTTCCCGACTACTGTATGAATCTATTTTCTCTGAATCTGGTTTTTTTTTTTTTTCACTTTTATTCATATGTCCTGTTTGGTTGCTGGGAAAAATAAGGAGCAAAGCACATAAAATCTGTATTTTAGGGGTTAAAGTAAGTAAACCTTTTGTATTTTTGTCTACTAGTGTAGGCTTTTTTGTTTTGAAGACCTGAAACAAGGAAAAACTCTTAGGTTCGAAAATCGAACATTTTTCTTTTTTATTTTTTCAAATCATTTTCCAGCAACAGATGGACTTTAGCTGTTGTTTCTTTATTGGTTATTGAGGATCAATGTTGTTCGTTTGGTGCAGAAATTTGGGGCAGATAGTGTAAGACTTAATGCAATTGAGCAGGTAACTTAAGATGTATTGTTGTATCATTCGTTTGCTTTTCTTTTTTAACGTGTTTATATGGTTTTACTAATTACCTGTGGATTTTACTATGATTTGCGGTTTAGGAAGCTGGTGAAGGTGTGAAAGAGCCTAAACTAGATGTATACAAAGATGAGGATTTTGGTTCATTAGTTAGTTACAGAACTTCTGCTGAGGGTGATACTGAGCAGTCTCAAAATGCTGTTGACACTAATCTCTTGGAAAATAATGGTTTGTATCATTAGGACTTAGGAGTATGCTTTTTTCCTCTATTTTTAATGTTTTTGTTCTTTGTTGAATCAAAGCTAATTTTAGTTTTCATCCCTTACAACTTCCAGTAACAAATGATGAAATAAAAGAAGAAAATAAGCAAATCAAGCAGAAAACAGTATTCTCGGCACCTCGTGGAAGGGTATGCATATGTATGAAAATTATGTGATTAACTTAAAGGAAGTGTAGATTCAAATACAGTCTAAATGGTTGTGATAGTGTCCAGTACGAGGCATAACAGATTTCACATGCCTTGGAAGGATACCAGGTTGGAAAGCGTTGGCATTTTATATCCAAATAATATGTATCAATATATAATTTTTAAATTTGGTCTTGGTTGCAGGACCAAACCAATCAAGCAGCAGCTCGACGTGGTCTGAATGTACAGACTTCATTGTCGAGAGTTTCGGATGAAAAGATTAAGGAGATGAAAGATCAAGTGGTTAGAGCCAATGCATACTTGAATTTTGTACCATCAGGCAGCAATTCTCACTTAGTGAAAGAGTTGAAACTGAGAATTAAAGAGGTGGAACGAACAGTGGGTGTGGCCACCAAGGATTCTCATTTATCAAAGAGGTATAATGGTCACTTTGTCCCTTTTGTCTGGTAATTAAGTCATGGATATGGTGGATATTTAGAAAAAGAAAATTGAAAGAAGATTCTTTTGTACAGATGCAGTGAGGAAGAGATTGCTTGTATACATTTCAAAATTAAATCGCAGAGAGGAAAATTTCTTTGAAATTCTAAATAGACATTACTGGAGAAATACATAAGAGAGCTGAATACCATTGACTTTGCAGGGCTTTACAGAGAATGAAAGCGATGGAGGCTACCCTGGACAAAGCCAGCCGTGTTTACCCAGACTGCTCCGCCATGGTCACTAAGCTCCGTGCTATGGCTTATAATGCTGAAGAACGAGTGCGGTTGCAGAAAAATCAAGCTACGTATCTTGTTCAGCTTGCTGCTAGAACCACTCCAAAAGGCCTTCATTGTTTTTCTATGCAGCTGACAGCTGAATACTTTGCCCTGCAGCCTGAAGAAAGGCAGCTACCTAACCAACAAAAGTTGCACAATCCAGATCTCTACCACTACGCTGTTTTTTCTGACAATGTTCTGGCTTGTGCTGTGGTTGTGAACTCCACAATATTTTTTGCAATGGTAGAATGCTTCATCTTTTCTGGTATTAGTTTTGGTTTTTCTGTTTAACCCCATTAATTACTAATTTTCTGGTTTAGTTTTCCTACCCCATTTATTATGATGTTATTGCTGACATATCTTTAGTTTCCTAATTAATAATGACTTACAGGGAAATTCACAAGAATGTGAATTTCTGAATGTATTAATATGACTATATGAGAAATGCTTATTTCTAATTGTTGCGCTTGATCACTGCTGATGCATCTCCCAAAATATATTTTTCATTGCACCCTTCTGTGATGAATTAGATACTGCTGGGTTTGTCATTCTACAACTCAAAACTTTGTACTGGATGCAAGAAAGACTGATAATTATTGTTACATAACTTTTGCAGGAACCGGAGAAAATTGTATTTCATGTGGTGACTGATTCTCTTAACCTCCCAGCAATCTCCATGTGGTTCTTACTTAATCCTCCGGGCAAAGCAACTATCCAGGTCCAGAGTATAGACCAGTTCAAATGGCTGTCCAACAAGTATAATGCAACATTGAAGAAGGAAAATTCCCATGACCCAAGATTTACTTCTCCCCTGAACCACCTTCGGTTTTATCTGCCAGATGTCTTCCCTGAATTGAACAAGGTTCTACTCTTTGACCATGATGTTTTGGTGCAGAGTGATCTAGGCAGACTTTGGAATATTAATATGAAAGGGAAAGTAATTGGGGCAGTGGAGACTTGTAAGGAAGCTGAAGCTTCTTTCCGCCGGATGGATATGTTTATTAACTTTTCAAATCCGTTGATCATAAAGAAGTTTGATGTCAAGGCTTGCACTTGGGCATTTGGGATGAATTTGTTTGATCTGCAAGAGTGGAGGAAAAGAAAACTAACTGCAGTGTACCATAAATACTTAAAGTTGGTATGTGAATCAGTGAATATAATATGCTCCTGCCTGAGTTTTCATTTTGTTGCATGCCTAATTGTTGGTGGATATATTGTTGCTCTCTGTTATCTTTTAGAACAACTTGTTCTGATCAACCATATTATTCTTAATGATCATTTTCAAGTTTCCTGTCATATTAATTTTTCAATTAGATTATTTACTTTGGTATCTCCTGTGGTAATTGATTTGATACCTCAATTTGTCTCTGTATTATTTATTTATTTATTATTTACTAGTAGTCTACTAATGTTAATTACAAGACATTAATAACTGATGCCTTGATCAGCTCGCTGCTCCTAGTGTGCATAGTTTGCATGTTTAGTGTTCAGTGTAGAAGTGGAGACGGGATGATGTCTTGGTACATAGGTTGGACTCTGTTGAAAATTTTCTTTTGCCAGGGATGTTCCTGAATCCTGATGACGTCAAAGGCGTTTTCATAACATATCTGTGACTACTGTATTATGTTAGAGATTGCTTGTGCTAATTGCAATAAAGCAGGGTTTTACTCTTCAGTGTCTGCTACAAAAACTTGGATGCCTATTAGTAACTACCTTAACGAATTCTGCATCTGCATTTTTCGGTAGAGATGGAAGAGTTATCAATGCGTTTGCTGTATAGTACTGACGTCACCTGCATATGCATGAACAAACATCCATTTATATATAAATGCATTCCCCTTCAATGTATCTAATAAGTGTATGCAATGAATATCTAATGTTTTTCCTTTAACCTGTGTTTGGTTTCAGGGATATAAGAGGCCATTGTGGAAGGCTGGGAGCTTGCCTTTAGGTTGGATAACTTTTTATAACCATACATTGGCTTTAGACAGGAGATGGCATCTACTTGGTCTAGGTTATGACTCGGGTATTCCTCAACGGGACATTGAGCAAGCGGCAGTGATACACTATGATGGAGTCATGAAACCATGGTTCGAGATTGGAATTGCTAGATATAAGGGATATTGGAGCAAATTTGTAAAGTATGACCATCCTTTCTTGCAACGGTGCAATATCCACGAATGAATAATGCAACACAGCTAGTATTAGCTGGGATTAAGTGATCACGCCACATTTTTTGGAGTTGCACATTTTACTTGATTCTTTAATGATCTCCATTAAATTTCTAGTCAATTTAAATTTTTCCGGCAGTAATCTCTTAGGAGTTGAGTCGATTTATAGCAATAACTGATATGTGACAAGGGTCAGTGCTAGTGCTGGTAGATGTTTCATGTTTGTACATAACTCATTTCATTATTTCACATATTCCATTAGAATAAATAATATTGAAAAAAAGAATGATTTTTATTCATTTACATCAATTTTAATGCCTCAATTGCTTTCATTCTGTCAATGTTCTATTATTACAAGGGCATTTTCCAGAAGTGTTGTGATTTTTGTTTTAAGCACATCTGTTTCTTTTAGACCTTTTAAGATCTGCTGAAGTTGATCTTGATCATACCTGATCCTTGAAGCCATGATCTTTCCGTGAAAGACATAATGTTCAAACTTCTTAATTATTATTATTATTATTATTATTATTATTATTATTATTATTTTTTATGTGTTTCACTTCTATAAGGTTCAACATTATCCTGAATATTGGTCAATTTGGCATAGTTACCGTACCCAATACTCATATCGGGTATTGATAGTTATGTTCAAGTAAAGTAAAACAACAATAATGAAGAAGTTTGGACTTGGGTGCCGTGGGCCCGTATTGAAATGCAAACGGATATGTGGGTGACACGTGGAATTACTTGGTTGGATATGGGTGGATAGAGGATATCAAATGTGAGGTTATTATCTATCTATCCATTGCTGTGTGGTGCCAAGTTTGAATCCATGCCATCATATTTCATTTGTAAATATCTTCAATGAAATAAACTGATTAGTGATTACAATTCGAAGAAAAATGGCCGCCATCACTGCTACTGCAGCATCATCATCACTCACTCGCTCGGCTCTCGTACACAAGCCATCAGTGAGAGCTTCATCATCCCCAGTTCTTGGTATTATCTTTGTTTCATGTCCAAACACGTTGCTGTTAAAATTTAAAAAAAAAAAGTTATCTACATGAACAAATGAAACATTGGCTAAAAATTGACACGACTTTATTTGCAGGGTTGCCAGCAATGGCAATGAAGGGGAGAGTGAGATGTTCAATGGAGGAAAAGCCTTCACAGAAGGAGAGCAAATCAAACTTGGGAATGAATGCATCACTGCTAGCAGCAGCCTGCGCGGCAACAATGTCTAGCCCAGCCATGGCTCTGGTTGATGAGAGAATGAGCACTGAAGGAACAGGGCTACCATTTGGTTTGAGCAACAACCTTCTTGGGTGGATTCTGTTGGGTGTTTTTGGTCTCATCTGGGCTCTCTACATTACTTACACTTCCACTCTTGATGAAGATGAAGAGTCTGGATTGTCCCTCTAAATGCCTCTTTTGTTGTAGTTAAAATCTACCTTTTGTGTATCTTTTTCTTGACTTGTGTTTCTTCTCTGTAATGCTATTTCTCTCTTTTATGCTTTATTTGATCATTGCACAGAATAATGAATCTGATTTTGTTCATACAGTACAATGCATTTGTAATGACCAGGTGACCCTTTTTTTTTTTTTTTTTTTTAAAGAAAAATGAGAATTCAATTACAAGCTCAAACAAAGTTGACACATTACAAGCTGGTAAGAGAAGTACAAATTCTTGAAGTAAAATGAATTAGTCCTGGGTTCGACTGGGTGTGTTCACCAGTTCCAGTCCCAGCAGCTGCAAAAACCTTTAGTGCCAAATGGCTTGCTCTACTGTGAGTGGAAATTATATATATGCAAGTTACCACCCAACACAACTCCATTAAACTGAAAAGTTTCCCAGTAACCAAGCTAACCACATATTGAGAATTTGACTCAGCAACTAATGGAACAAGACCCTCCTGAATAGCCATTTGGTGCCTAAACTTCATGGCCTCAGTTTCCGCAAAATCCACATCTCCCTTCACAAACCCTACAGTCTAATAACAGCACCTAAACCAGCCACTCTCCGAGCCTCATCAATTGCAGCATCTACATTCAACTTATATCAAATAGCAGGTGGTGTAGTCCAAATTAAATTAGCATTAGAAATCCCAGATACAACCGGCCATGGTTCGGAGTCGAAATAAACCGGATGGAAATGTAAGATCCGGTTCCGATCACAAAATCGGAACCGAATCGAAACTCATTTCGGTTCGGTTACGGTGTCACATTATTTGAAATCGTAATTGTTGATGGTGTTTTCAGGCACTATGTTATTTAAAGCAGCACGACAGGGGTAAAAAAGGTAATTCACTTCTCAGTCAAGATTATTAATGCCGACCCGACCACTAAAGAGTTAAACAGTAAGGGGCCGGGAACTTTACTGTTAGTGACCGAGCACTTGAGTTCAAGATGACCGGGCAATTATCAGGTCGACAACATCATTCTCAGTACAAAAGACTATTATGACCGACCACATGAAGACCGACCTCGTGAAAACCAAGCATAGGGCAAGACATGTTCGGGAAGATAAGACATTCTATCCATACAAGATAATATAGTAAGTTATCCTACTTTCATGGGGTAAACTAGTAAGTCAATGTCCTAGTATGATAAAGGAAGTAAAAGTAGTTTTTGACTAGGAATCCTTATGGGAAAGAGAAATTGTTTCAACTAGGAAACCCTTGTAAAAGAAGGAATCTGATTTCTGCACTATTATAAATAGGAGGGTAGAGTATGCTTAAGAAGGAGGAGAAAAGAGAGAACCAATATCATCATCAGAATCACCAAGCTCTGACTTGTAAAACATAAAGAACGGTCTGAGAAGCGCATTTGAATAATAAAAGTATCATCTTGTTTGTGCCCGTGGACGTAGGTCGGATCCAAATCCACCGAACCACGTTAAATCTCCTTGTCGATTGGTGTATTATTTGTCTTTTGCTAAGTTTGCCTTTGGTCCCCCATAACCAAACAAATTCACTATTGAAGGAGGATTACCTCGGAGGTGATATTCCAATATTACCCTGAGACCAAAATCAGCCGTCAATAGTTGGCGCCGTCTGTGGGGACTGGATAAAAAGCAACTCGTGTAGTAAGACAATGGCAGAAGGCGGAAATCACCAATCGTCGGGGAATCCAGCCACAGATTGGATGAAGAAGATAGAAGAAAGCATAAGGAAGGACATGGAGGATAGTCAGGCCCTCATAAAAACCATGATCGACCGACTGGAGAGAATGGAAGGGGGGAACCGCGAGAAGCCCGAAACCAGAGCTAATCAAAGAAGATGAGAGATAGAAGATGGAAAGAGGGTTGTGGATACAAGTGAGGACGATGGACCTATGAGGAGGGGGCCTTACGGGATAAAATCCATAGTTGTGGAAAAAGATTCACAAGCAGAGGACACATGGGAAGAAGAAGAAGAGAGACTTTCGACAGATTCATCTTATGATAGTCTCCGCTACACTAGAAGAGGAGGCACAGAGTACGACGAGACTGTTCGGGAGATCCCAAGGCGTGAGAACACCGCACCCGTGGCAATAGACATGAAGAAGAGCGCAGAAGGCGACATGGCGTCCCAAACAGCGAGGTAAAATCTTGGTTAAAGAAAGAGATGGCCAAGTGGGGGCAAGCCTCAAAACAGGTACAGGAGACGCCCGAGATGACAAAGAGGAATCCCCCCTCACAGAAGAAATAAAATCAGCGAAATTCCCGAAAAGGTTCAACATGCCGACCATGACGCCCTACAAAGGCCATATGTTTCTTTTCGGCTCGGGTCCGCTCTTGTACCGCCGAGACCGATGTTTCTTTCCGGCTCGGGTCTGCTCTTGTACCGCCGAGACCGATGTTTCTTTCCGGCTCGGGTCTGCTCTTGTACCGCCGAGACCGATGTCTCTTTCCGGCTTGGGTCTGCTCTTGTACCGCCGAGATCAATGTTTGTTTCAGCTTGGGGTCGGGTTACGTCCCACCGAGTCGTGCTTATTGGTCTGGGGACGGAACATTCCCCCAGAAACCAAATATCTCTCTTGGCTCGAGGTCCTCAGGGACATACTCGATGCATAGGATCCGTGAGAAGCATAGCACGGGGAGGGATGATACCTCCGTGGCGATTGCTTACTCCAGTGTTACCGAACATAAGGAGGAATATGCCCTTAATGTGTCGAACACTCTTTGATCCTCACTTACCCGATGTAATGGATCCGTGGGAAAGCATAGCACGGGGAGTGATGAGGCCCCCGTGACGATTGCTAGCTCCAGTGATGCCGGACCTAAGGAGGAATGTGCCCTTAGTATCCCGTACGCTCTTTGATCCATTCATCATTTGGATCCAAGAGAGGCGCAGCACAGGGATGCGTTGTGCCCTGTAGCGTGTGTCTGCTCCATCGCGGTAAGGAGGAGCCCTCGTGCAATACACAGGCTCCACAGTGACCCGACGTATAGAGGATGTGCCCTTACCATTCAAACGCTCTCCTGATCCAAATCCTGGTTCGCCGGGACACTGAATTGAAAGATTCAGAATTGTGTTTTGGAGATCTCGGGCAGGACGCTGTTTTGAGGCATCCGTGTCGTTGTTTATACTTGCAAAACGTTTTATTTTGGGACAAGCGCTAAGTCGCCCCCACACTTTAATTTTATTTTTCAGAGTTTTGTTTTCTTTTTCCACTGGTCTGGTAGGGGGACGCCTGTGCCGGACTCAGTAGGGCTTCAAAAGGTTGATTCACTTCCCTTCTGGGTAAAACCCACATGATTAATCGGCTCGGGGCTGGATGCGTTCCGCCGAGGCCACTTGATTAATCGGCTCGGGGCTGGATTCGTTCCGCCGAGGCCACCTGATTAATCGGCTCGGGGCTGGATTCGTTCCGCCGAGGCCACTTGATTAATCGGCTCGAAGCTTGATTCGTTCCGCCAAGGCCACTTAGTTATTCAACTCGGGGTCGGGTTACGTCCCACCGAGTCAGCCCATTGGACTGGGGACGTAACATTCCCCCAGGTCCAAGTGTCTTTCTCAGCTCGGGGTCGAGGTACGTCCCACCGAGTCAGCCCTTTGGATTGGGGACGTAACATTCTCTCAGGTCCAAGTGTCTTTCTCAGCTCGGGGTCGGGGTACGTCCCACCGAGTAAGCCATTTGGACTGGGGACGTAACATTCCCCCAGGTCCAAGTGTCTTTCTCAGTCGGGGTCGGGGTCGGGGTACGTCCCACCGAGTCAGCCCTTCGGACTGGGGACGTAACATTCCCCCAGGTCCAAGTGCCTCTCTTCACTCGGGGTCGGGTTACGTCCCACCGAGTCTACCTCTTCGGACTGGGGACGTAACATTCCCCCAGGTCCAAGTGTCTTTCTCAGCTCGGGGTCGGGGTACGTCCCACCGAGTCAGCCCTTCGGACTGGGGACGTAACATTCCCTCAGGTCCAAGTGCCTCTCTTCACTTGGGGTCGGGTTACGTCCCACCGAGTCTACCTCTTCGGACTGGGGACGTAACATTCCCCCAGGTCCAAGTGTCTTTCTCAGCTCGGGGTCGGGGTACGTCCCACCGAGTCAGCCCTACGGACTGGGGACGTAACATTCCCCCAGGTCCAAGTGCCCCTCTTCACTCGGGGTCGGGTTACGTCCCACCGAGTCTACCTCTTCGGACTGGGGACGTAACATTCCCCCAGGTCCAAGTGTCTTTCTCAGTTCGGGGTCGGGTTGCGTCCCACCGAGTCATTCCTTCGGACTGGGGACGTAACATTCCCCCAGGACCGAGCATCTCTCACAGCTCGAGACAGGATCACATGCCACCGAGCACATCATCGTTAGCTCAGAGGCAAAATTTTCTCCTCACAATCGAGATTGGATCAGTCAGGGGTCAGCATCTCCAATAACCGAGGATATGAAGATAGAAACAGAAGACTTAGTTGATGGCGAAGGCAATTTCTCTGTGATTTCTGGAGCGACCACCAGCAAAGCGATCAGCACACCATCTTTATATAGTTCCCGGCACCAACTTGCATACTCGTTGGAACCGAGAACTATGAGACAGATGTTGATGGTGTTTTCAGGCACTATGTTATTTAAAGCAGCACGACAGGGGAAAAAAAGGTAATTCACTTCTCATTCAAGATTATTAATGCCGACCCGACCACTAAAGAGTTAAACAGTAAGGGGCCGGGAACTTTACTGTTAGTGACTGAGCACTTGAGTTCAAGATGACCGGGCAATTATCAGGTCGACAACAGCATTCTCAGTACAAAAGACTATTATGACCGACCACATGAAGACCGACCTCGTGAAAACCAAGCATAGGGCAAGACATGCTCGGGAAGATAAGGCATTCTATCCATACAAGATAATATAGTAAGTTATCCTACTTTCATGGGGTAAACTAGTAAGTCAATGTCCTAGTATGATAAAGAAAGTAAAAGTAGTTTTTGACTAGGAATCCTTATGGGAAAGAGAAATTGTTTCAACTAGGAAACCCTTGTAAAAGAAGGAATCTGATTTCTGCACTATTATAAATAGGAGGGTAGAGTATGCTTAAGAAGGAGGAGAAAAGAGAGAACCAATATCATCATCAGAATCACCAAGCTTTGACTTGTAAAACATAAAGAACGGTCTGAGAAGCGCATTTGAATAATAAAAGTATCATCTTGTTTGTGCCCGTGGACGTAGGTCGGATCCAAATCCACCGAACCACGTTAAATCTCCTTGTCGATTGGTGTATTATTTGTCTTTTGCTAAGTTTGCCTTTGGTCCCCCATAACCAAACAAATTCACTATTGAAGGAGGATTACCTCGGAGGTGATATTCCAATATTACCCTGAGACCAAAATCAGCCGTCAATAGTTGGCGCCGTCTGTGGGGACTGGATAAAAAGCAACTCGTGTAGTAAGACAATGGCAGAAGGCGGAAATCACCAATCGTCGGGGAATCCGCCACAGATTGGATGAAGAAGATAGAAGAAAGCATAAGGAATGACATGGAGGATAGTCAGGCCCTCCTAAAAACCATGATCGACCGACTGGAGAGAATGGAAGGGGGGAACCGCGAGAAGCCCGAAACCAGAGCTAATCAAAGAAGAGGAGAGATAGAAGATGGAAAGAGGGTTGTGGATACAAGTGAGGACGATGGACCTAGGAGGAGGTGGCCTTACGGGATAAAATCCATAGTTGTGGAAAAAGATTCACAAGCAGAGGACACATGGGAAGAAGAAGAAGAGAGACTTTCGACAGATTCCTCTTATGATAGTCTCCGCTACACTAGAAGAGGAGGCACAGAGTACGACGAGACTGTTCGGGAGATCCCAAGGCGTGAGGAACACCGCACCCGTGGCAACAGACATGAAGAAGAGCGCAGAAGACGACATGGCGTCCCAAACAGCGAGGTAAAATCTTGGTTAAAGAAAGAGATGGCCAAGTGGGGGCAAGCCTCAAAACAGGTACAGGAGACGCCCGGGATGACAAAGAGGAATCCCCCCTCACAGAAGAAATAAAATCAGCAAAATTCCCGAAAAGGTTCAACATGCCGACCATGACGCCCTACAAAGGCCATATGTTTCTTTTCGGCTCGGGTCCGCTCTTGTACCGCCGAGACCTATGTTTCTTTCCGGCTCGGGTCTGCTCTTGTACCGCCGAGACCGATGTTTCTTTCCGGCTTCCGGCTCGGGTCTGCTCTTGTACCGCCGAGATCAATGTTTGTTTCAGCTCGGGGTCGGGTTACGTCCCACCGAGTCGGCTTCTTTGGACTGGGGACGTAACATTCCCCCAGAGCCAAGTCTTTCTTTCAGCTCGGGGTCGGGTTACGTCCCACCGAGTCGTGCTTATTGGTCTGGGGACGGAACATTCCCCCAGAAACCAAATATCTCTCTTGGCTCGAGGTCCTCAGGGACATACTCGATGCATAGGATCTGTGAGAAGCATAGCACGGGGAGGGATGATACCCCCGTGGCGATTGCTTACTCCAGTGTTACCGAACATAAGGAGGAATATGCCCTTAATGTGTCGAACACTCTTTGATCCTCACTTACCCGATGTAATGGATCCGTGGGAAAGCATAGCACGGGGAGTGATGAGGCCCCCGTGACGATTGCTAGCTCCAGTGATGCCGGACCTAAGGAGGAATGTGCCCTTAGTATCCCGTACGCTCTTTGATCCATTCATCATTTGGATCCAAGAGAGGCGCAGCACAGGGATGCGTTGTGCCCCTGTAGCGTGTGCCTGCTCCAGCGCGGTAAGGATGAGCCCTCGTGCA
Organism: Zanthoxylum bungeanum; assembly: GCA_019454045.1. Classification (NCBI taxonomy): domain Eukaryota; kingdom Viridiplantae; phylum Streptophyta; class Magnoliopsida; order Sapindales; family Rutaceae; genus Zanthoxylum; species Zanthoxylum bungeanum. The sequence goes on from SKCR01011698.1 coordinate 88,143, forward strand.
ATACACAGGCTCCACAGTGACCCGACGTATAGATGATGTGCCCTTACCATTCAAACGCTCTCCTGATCCAAATCCTGGTTCGCCGGGACACTGAATTGAAAGATTCAGAATTGTGTTTTGGAGATCTCGGGCAGGACGCTGTTTTGAGGCATCCGTGTCGTTGTTTATACTTGCAAAACGTTTTATTTTGGGACAAGCGCTAAGTCGCCCCCACCCTTTAATTTTATTTTTCAGAGTTTTGTTTTCTTTTTTCGCTGGTCTGGTAGGGGGACGCCTGTGCCGGACTCAGTAGGGCTTCAAAAGGTTGATTCATTTCCCTTCTGGGTAAATCCCACATGATTAATCGGCTCGGGACTGGATGCGTTCCGTCGAGGCCACTTGATTAATCGGCTCGGGGCTGGATTCGTTCCGCCGAGGCCACCTGATTAATCGGCTCAGGGCTGGATTCGTTCCGCCGAGGCCACTTGATTAATCGGCTCGAAGCTTGATTCGTTCCGCCAAGGCCACTTAGTTATTCAACTCGGGGTCGGGTTACGTCCCACGAGTCAGCCCTTTGGACTGGGGACGTAACATTCCCCCAGGTCCAAGTGTCTTTCTCAGCTCGGGGTCGGGGTACGTCCCACCGAGTCAGCCCTTTGGACTGGGGACGTAACATTCTCTCAGGTCCAAGTGTCTTTCTCAGCTCGGGGTCGGGGTACGTCCCACCGAGTCAGCCATTTGGACTGGGGACGTAACATTCCCCCAGGTCCAAGTGTCTTTCTCAGCTCGGGGTCGGGGTACGTCCCACCGAGTCAGCCCTTCGGACTGGGGACGTAACATTCCCCAAGGTCCAAGTGCCTCTCTTCACTCGGGGTCGGGTTACGTCCCACCGAGTCTACCTCTTCGGACTGGGGACGTAACATTCCCCCAGGTCCAAGTGTCTTTCTCAGCTCGGGGTCGGGGTACGTCCCACCGAATCAGCCCTTCGGACTGGGGACGTAACATTCTCTCAGGTCCAAGTGCCTCTCTTCACTCGGGGTCGGGTTACGTCCCACCGAGTCTACCTCTTCGGACTGGGGACGTAACATTCCCCCAGGTCAAAGTGTCTTTCTCAGCTCGGGGTCGGGGTACGTCCCACCGAGTCAGCCCTTCGGACTGAGGACGTAACATTCCCCCAAGTCCAAGTGCCCCTCTTCACTCGGGGTCGGGTTACGTCCCACCGAGTCTACCTCTTCGGACTGGGGACGTAACATTCCCCCAGGTCCAAGTGTCTTTCTCAGTTCGGGGTCGGGTTGCGTCCCACCGAGTCATTCCTTCGGACTGGGGACGTAACATTCCCCCAGGACCGAGCATCTCTCACAGCTCGAGACAGGATCACATGCCACCGAGCACATCATCGTTAGCTCAGAGGCAAAATTTTCTCCTCACAATCGAGATTGGATCAGTCAGGGGTCAGCATCTCCAATAACCGAGGATATGAAGATAGAAACAGAAGACTTAGTTGATGGCGAAGGCAATTTCTCTGTGATTTCTGGAGCGACCACCAGAAAAGCGATCAGCACACCATCTTTATATAGTTCCCGGCACCAACTTGCATACTCGTTGGAGCCGAGAACTAGGGGATAGATGTTGATGGTGTTTTCAGGCACTATGTTATTTAAAGCAGCACGACAGAGGTAAAAAAGGTAATTCACTTCTCAGTCAAGATTATTAATGCCGACCCGACCACTAAAGAGTTAAACAGTAAGGGGCCGGGAACTTTACTGTTAGTGACCGAGCACTTGAGTTCAAGATGACCGGGCAATTATCAGGTCGACAACATCATTCTCAGTACAAAAGACTATTATGACCGACCACATGAAGACCGACCTCGTGAAAACCAAGCATAGGGCAAGACATGTTCGAGAAGATAAGGCATTCTATCCATACAAGATAATATAGTAAGTTATCCTACTTTCATGGGGTAAACTAGTAATTCAATGTCCTAGTATGATAAAGGAAGTAAAAGTAGTTTTTGACTAGGAATCCTTATGGGAAAGAGAAATTGTTTCAACTAGGAAACCCTTGTAAAAGAAGGAATCTGATTTCTGCACTATTATAAATAGGAGGGTAGAGTATGCTTAAGAAGGAGGAGAAAAGAGAGAACCAATATCATCATCAGAATCACCAAGCTCTGACTTGTAAAACATAAAGAACGGTCTGAGAAGCGCATTTGAATAATAAAAATATCATCTTGTTTGTGCCCGTGGACGTATGTCGGATCCAAATCCACCGAACCACGTTAAATCTCCTTGTCGATTGGTGTATTATTTGTCTTTTGCTAAGTTTGCCTTTGGTCCCCCATAACCAAACAAATTCACTATTGAAGGAGGATTACCTCGGAGGTGATATTCCAATATTACCCTGAGACCAAAATCAGCCGTCAACAGTAATCTTAAGATTCGGTCCGGTTCCGATTCAGTTATCTTCGAAACCGGAACCAAACCATTTTTTTACTTTTTCCCCAAAAAAAAAATAAAAAACCGAACCGAAACTGAACCAATTTTTCCAATTTGGTTCGATTTTACGATGGCGAGGTCTAATCCCAGAGACAACAAAACACTCTAACTCCATAATGAACACTCCTAAGAAAGTCCAGCAAAGAAACTAACTTTAGACAACAGCTGCTGTGAACTCTTCTCAATTTAAGACGAGAAACTTCACTGGCTAAACACTAATTATTGTCAACTACTATTTACTTGAAATCGAGTAATCGAGGCTCAAACCACATTTACGGCCAGTTGAACTCTCTTAAAAGGCATATTTTTTATTTTACAAAATAACTTTCCTTCTGGTGATTTTAATTTCAAGGGCAATTTTGAGATAATGCTCCCGGAACAATCCTCTTTCAACCGTGAATTTGTTTGGTTATGGGAGGCCAAAAGCAAACTTAGCAGGAGATAAAAACAAACACAAAATCGATAAAGGATTTATGTGGTTCGGCAGAATAGATCCAATCTACGTTCACGGGAACAAAGTAGAGTACTGGTTTTATAACTGAATCGAGCTCGACCGACCTCTTTTTCAAGGGTGGTAAAGTATTATCGAGCTGTTTCTTGGTGTATGTTTTACAAGAAGTAATGCTTGAGTGAAAATTTGCTAACCCTTACAAATGAGATTACACTCCCTTTATATACTAAGGAAACAATAATATTATTCTCATATCTTTATGACGTCAACCACATGGTTTTCCTGCCGATTGATGAGCCCCAACCGCCTCGCCGAAAGCAAACATGTCATCTGACTCTTCATTAATTCATTTTATTTTGGGCACTGACACACTCAACAATCATGAAGACAACCTATAAAGATGTTTCAGGCGGTGGAACATGTCATAGGGAAATGTCCAAACGGTCCCGGTCATACGTCGGGCATCATGAGGACGGCCAAACATTGTGCCGAACTAATCCAACTACTTCCGACCTGACCCATAATATCCGAGCTCATTCTTCTGATCCGGGAGAAGACAAAACTGATCCGATCTGCCGGGCAAATATGGTCGGGGTCGACTCTGCTGTTGTCGGTCTTTGATATCTGCACTGTGCTATGTCCTCAAGTCAGCCAAAATCAGGAGACCAGGTCTGAATACCATGCCTGATCGAAGATCGGTCAATACCCTCAAAATATTCGTCTTCCCAAAAGAAGAAATTATCTCTCTACCCTTACCGAGCCGTTCAAAATACTTGGTCACAAAAATCACTATCAACACCTTCAAATGCCTATAATGTCAAAAACAACTTGGGTCTTATTTTGTTAATGTGAAATTATATATGTTAAAATTGTATAATGTATAACATAGCACGGGGAGTGATGAGGCCCCCGCCTGCTGTGATAATATAATTTTCGTCGTTTTAGGAGTGTCAAAAGACAAAAACCCTCATATCATCACGAAGCTCGTCTCCTTCAAAGTAGCTGAAGCAATTCAACCCAAAAAAAATAAATAAATAAGAAGGAAGGCGGGTCATAGCAAAGGAATTTAACCGCTACTTCCGTAAAGAGGATCTTTTTCCAAAGCTCATCTTCTTGAAAGTTGCATTCCAATTTTCAGTTTTGGCGGTTCAATTTGGATGAAGTTGCAATGTTTTATCTAAGCAGAATTGAGCACACATTGCGGTTGCCGCCTCATCTTCTTAGCCTTCCTCTTGACGAAGCTATTAAAAACGAGCTCGAAAATATTTTCTTGGATAAGGTTTGTTTGGATACACGCTCTGTTCGCAGTTCACATTATATATATATATATATATATATATATATCAATCTACTTATTATTATTATTATTTTTTTTAAATTTGATTTTGTGATGAAGGTTATTGCAAACTTGGGGCTTTGTGTTTCTGTATATGATATCAAAGAAATTGAAGGTGGTTTTGTCTATCCAGGGGAAGGTGCTTCTACACATACGGTATATTTGTACCTTTGTATATCTTATTTCCATTCGTATTTAAGCTTGTATGATGGGTCTTTTCTGTTTTTATAGATTTCAAGTGAGTCTTTTTTTTTTTTTTTTTTTTTTGAAGTTTTGTTATTATGGGATATCTTCCATCATGTGCTGTGAGTTGTTGCATAAAATTACAGGTTAAAGACATTGACAATTCCGTAATTGTAGATTGTGTTGATTACTATTTTTGTTGTTTGGATAGGTGAAGTTTAGATTGGTCGTGTTTCGTCCCTTTGTGGGAGAGATTATTTCTGGCAAACTTAAGGAATCTGATGCCAATGGTTTGCGCTGTACGTGTAATCAACACCTCACTGCTTTTATGATTTTGTTCTTGTTATGTATATGTGCAAGTTTTACTTATATTTCCTTTCTTCTTTTGAAGAAAAACTGGTAATTTAATTTCCTTTCATATAACTACTTATTACTTTTGTATTTCATCATAAAAGTGTGCATCACATGCATGGAGTTGCTACTCTTATTTTCTTGTGAGGAGGAAGATAAGTTTAACCTTGTGGTTTAATTGTTGCATGTTAACAAAAGTACTGAGGCTTCAATGTTTCAGTTGGGGAGTCATCTCCATTTATCCATGAAGGCTGGCTTTCACTCTTATAAAACTGATTGTCCTCGCAACCCGGCATCTTCCTAGCCATCCAAGATTCCTACGAGGATGCTGTGAGGACCACAACTCTATTATTTATGAACTATACTTTCTAAAGTAAATGAGCTTATGAGTCATGATTTCATGGTTTTAGTTGGGCCTAATGCTCTGTATTTGATCTCTTTGATATGCTGGTTGATAATTGGTTTGAGAGGTTAGAGCTCAATTCATGTTATTGATGCGAACTTATTCTTGATTTATACATGGAGCTGGTATTATTTTATCAATGATGATGGCATGGATTAGTTGTCCAGTTGATTTATTAGATGGTTGATGGAGGTGAACCATGCTAACACCCAACATATTAATCTTCACTAAGCACTAAGCAGGTGCTTCCTTTGTTGTAAAAGTTGTGTGCTAAGTCCAATGATAGATTGTGAAGTCAGCATTCAAGACAGAATATGGCTTAAAAATTCAAATATTTGTTGATTAAGAAATTAATAACCAATAACGTGTTCCTGACATTTTCTTCAACTCATTTTTTAGATTGCTTGTAGCTATGATAATCAGTGAAATTGCACCTTGGCTTGTCATATTGTGGTCAAAGTTATGCAATAACTTTAGTTTATCCTTGCATAATTTACTGTGTGATCAGTCCTATTGTCTTTTCTTGTTACATGACCAGTATGCATCTGATATAAACTATATTTCTCTCCTTGGTGAAGCAACTAAGTTCAAATTCATTGTGTTTTCTAAATTCCGTGATCTACAGTGTCCCTGGGATTTTTTGAGGACATTTACATTCCTAGTCATCTTTTACCAAGTCCGTCTCATTTTGAGCCTGACCCTTATAGAAGGTGTGGGTCCTTTCCTGGTTTATTCTACTGTTATAAACTGCAATCATATTTGTCCGTGCATTACAAAATTATATATATATATATATTTGCTAATATCTTTTTATGGCCTCTGTTAAAACTTGTTTGCAAGATGATAGACTTTCATGCTCTGGGTCATATCTACAGGTACGAAGTCAGATGGATATGGGAATTTGGAGATACAAAATATCTTATTGATGGGGTAGATGAGGTTTGTGTTTCTATTTCTGTCAACATCCTCAAACTTCTAATGTGCTCATAAATGCTGACTTTAGCTTTATTAATGCCAGATTAAGTTTCGAGTTCTCAATGTTAGTTATCCTTGTATTCCAATTGAGCAAGCAGAAGGATCAAAGCCATTCGCCCCAATGGTGATCACTGTAAGTACATAATTCAAACTTGCCCCCAGGGGCTTGACCGAGTGGTTTTCAAGTAGCTTTCTTTAGCTGGCTACCCAAGTTCGAAACTTGGGGAGACAAGGGCTAAAAAATCAAATTGGGCTTTGCCCACCCCTTGCCTTTTAAAAAAATAATATATAAAAATTACATCCTTCAAAGTTCAAACTTAATTATATGACTGGTCTTGTCTCTGGATCTAGCATTATCTTAATCCTTATTTATCCCTAAAGGCTCTATACCGTAGAAACTAACAGAAGTCCTAAAACATTTGTTATTTTGATAAAGCTTCCTTGGTGCTTTCATCCCAAACCAACCTCTTGATTGTGTTAATGGTCAGTCTAAGTTGAGCTTCCTCTCACGAAACTAATACAGATTCATAAAGAGAATCATCATCATCTTCATGAGGTTGAATCACGGAAGTTTTTTGACTGATTTTGTTGGTGATGGGAATATACATCAGTTGATACCCACACTTTCTTTGTTCTAGAATTAGACTCTGCTAACATATAGTTGTTCTTACTAATAAGGATGGCCCGGCGCAAGAGGCTTCCCACATTATGGGCTTTGGGGAGGATTCAATATGTACGTAGCCTTACCCTTGCTTTTTTTGCAATGAACTCGAACCATCCTCTTGATTGCTTCTTTTTCCTTACCCTTGATTCAATATATAGTTGTTCTTACTAATCAGTAATCATAACCGTAAATGTGATCTGGTAGTATCTTTGGTATATTATTCTATTTTGTTTTAGCACTGGCTAACAAACCATAAAGGACACATGCTGCTCAGTTGCTGGGTATGGGATGATATATATTTATAACAGAACTTTCAGATAACATGAGAAATGCTTCATGAAAATTACACGGATGTTCCTGATCTAAAAAGTTCTTACAAGACTTGTCCCAATACATTGCATTTGGTTGTTTAAGTCTAATTATCATTTGATGTTTACAGGGTTCAATTGATTATGATGGTCTAGGTCCAGTTTCATGGTGGTGAGAAGGTTTCATAACAATTAGAGGTATCTTAAGCTTGTTACTGGTTTTATATCTTTGTCGAGCTTGGATGAATAACTTTTGGTTGTCTTAGGAAACAAAAGTAGAAACTAAAACAAATTTATTATACTTTTCTTTTTTCCTGAAAGTATAGTAGTAAATTTTCATGCCCACTAATTTTTTTTAAAAAAAAAAAATTTAATATATGGAAATTTAAGTGGACTTGTGTTAATATCATGTAGTTAGAAAGTTTATTATGTTTGTTCTTGATTATGTTGTGGTGTTTCAGAATTACAGAAAAGAAATAATGTCAGAAATCACCCGCAGCGGCAACAGTAAGTGATAGCCTGGGTAACATTTTATAGTTGTTTTTAGTAATATTGTGAACATTCTTGGTATGTATTTATTTATTGTTTGTTTGATTAATGAACCATAAGTTCTTAACATAATTGATGATTATCATTTTTACATTGGAATGAAGGAAATAAATCAAAATACAATCTGCTAAAGCTTATTTCTTTCTTCTGATAGGAATACATCATTTTCATTTTCATTTTCATTTTCATGACAATAAAGATGTCGATCAACAAGTTAAAATCCATCGAAACTCCCTTGATATTAAACTATTAACAGCCAAATTACATTTTAAGGGTAATTATATATATAATTAATTTAGTCTGATAAATTTTTTTTTTTTTTTTTAACTAAATGTGATTTCAAAATATAGAATTATTCTTTAAAATGTGATTTATTCGTTAATATATTATCTTTGGGGGAGTTTGCTTGTTTTTAGAAACACATAACAAGTGTGTTTTTTTATTTGAGTTTTGTATAAAGAGTTGTTTTTATTTTATTTACTACAATGAAAAATGTGCATAAATGCTTACCACGAGTTTATAAATAAAAAAATTAGTTAATATTCAGTGAAAATGGTTGATTCCCGATCTTGAAGATGAAACAACAAAAAATATTCGAGCGACCGACATGTAGATTGTTAGACCCTTTTTTTTATGAATTTCATTTTTAAAATCGAGAATGAGTCATTTTCGTTAGATTTTAATTATTTTTTCGGTAAATATTTTCCACTGTAATATATAATAAAAAAAATTCCCATTTGATGGAAAACCACTCAAAAAACAACTTAATACACAAACAGATATGTATTTGAAGGTTTGAGAGATGTTGAAGTTTAGGGAATTTAGACAGTTTAATCGGAAATCGATAATAAATTAATTTAAAATAAATTTATAATTAATCAAAAATATTTAAAGATTAATTAAAAAAAAATAAAGTTGATATTTCAAATGGCTTAGAATAAAAAATGTTAAAACTTATTTTTCAATATAAATAAAAATCACTAAATATCATTTAGTTTTGATTAAAGAGGGTTAAGATAGTGACTAAAGTTTCTAAAGAAGAAGAACGAGAAAAAAGAGTAAAAGATAAGTATTTTGATAAATCGGTTGATTTTCAGAGATTGAAATGAAAAATAAACCTAAGATTTTCGATCAAATCTAACCATTTAAATAATCACTGCTTGAGTTGGATCAGTAAAATAAAAAAAAAAAAGAAGTTAAAAGTGCGATCATAATTTTTAATTGATAAAACTTAATAATAGATAATGATTTATATAAATGTATACATTTACACGGTCTATATTAATCGTGGACACCTGGTGGTGTAAAAATAAAACTGTTGGGTTCTGATGGGACCCAACCCAACCCATGAACGAACGGTCCAGAAAGTAGAAAGCAAGCAGCACAAATGCTATTTTGACCCGAAACCATCTTCTCAAATATAAAATAAAAAAAAAAGGACCTCGATCGATACTATATATATATAAAGAAGAAGAAAACTCGACTACATTTTAAGTTTTATTTTTATTTCTAAATAATAAATGAAAAAAAAATGGCAACTTCTATGACAACTCCAAAGCTCACAACAATCTCCATGTACAAGAGGCTACCAATCACAGTCCCGCTCTCTTCTCACTTTCTCTCTCTTCCAAAAACCCTAACTCCATCTCACAATCCCCGCTCTCTCTTTCAATCGAGCCGCCGCCGCCACCAGCTGCGCCAACGCTGCCACGTTACTGTTCGAGCCGATTCGGATAATGGAGCCGAGCCGGCTCGCCACTACGACTTCGACCTCTTCACTATTGGAGCCGGTAGCGGCGGCGTCCGCGCCTCCCGCTTCGCCGCCAATTTCGGCGCTTCTGTCGCTGTCTGTGAGCTTCCATTTTCCACCATATCGTCCGAAACCACCGGCGGCGTCGGTGGCACGTAAGTTGCTTAAACTACTGAAATGCCGTTGGATGAAATTTGTTATGAGTTTGTGCATGATTTTATCAGTAGCTGTTTTTTTATTTTATAATTACAGATGTGTACTTCGTGGGTGCGTGCCGAAGAAACTGCTTGTGTACTCATCAAAATTTTCACATGAATTTGATGAGAGTAATGGTTTTGGATGGAAATATGAGACGGAACCACAACATGATTGGAGCACTTTGATTGCTAACAAAAATGCTGAGTTGCAGCGCCTTACTGGTATCTATAAGAATATTCTAAACAATGCCCGCGTTACTTTAATTGAAGGTCGTGGAAAGGTTGGATTATGGATGAGTATGTGGTTTAATTATAATTTAGATTATTTTTTACTGTTTTGTGAACTCCGTGTGATATGCATTTGTACCTTTTTTTTTTTTAAAAAAAAAATTTTGTAGATTTTGGATCCGCACACTGTTGATGTGGATGGGAAACTGTATTCTGCTAGGCACATACTGATTTCAGTTGGGGGTCGTCCCTTCATTCCTGACATTCCTGGTAGTGAATATGCAATTGATTCCGATGCTGCCCTTGATTTGCCTTCCAAGCCTGAGAAAATTGCAATTGTTGGTGGCGGATATATTGCCTTGGAATTTGCTGGCATTTTCAATGGCCTGAAAAGTGAAGTCCATGTTTTTATACGGCAGAAGAAAGTTTTAAGGGGTTTCGACGAAGAGGTGAGCGTCAATGGATGGTGTTAGGTGTTTAATTAATCTAACTCTAACCAAAGTTTTCTTATTCAATAAAGTTTGTGTTCTTATGTTTTTCTAGATAAGAGACTTTGTTGGAGAACAGATGTCTCTGAGAGGGATTGAGTTTCACACTGAGGAGTCTCCTCAGGCTATCCTTAGATCAGCAGATGGTTCACTATCTGTAAAGACTAATAAAGGAACAGCTGAAGGCTTCTCCCACGTAATGTTTGCAACTGGACGCAGGCCTAATACAAAGGTTCCGAATAGATTTTCCATGTTTGGTTTCATTTTATTGTTCATTGGGTCCATTAGGCTATAAACTATATCATATCTAGTCATGTGTGTGAAAAACTGTACATCCCGCTTGCCAGTTGAAAGAAATGGAAGCAGTACCTTTGAGTACTTATCTTCTAGATCTGTAAATATGCACTGTAATTCAATGCGAATTTCTAAAGGATTTGTATTTTTCTTTAGCCACTGTAATTTTATGTCTGAAAGGGGATTGATAAATCATTTCGGAAGTGAATGTAATGTGAATTTCTGTTGCATTGCAGAACTTGGGATTGGAGACTGTGGGGGTTAAAATGACCAAGAATGGAGCTATAGAGGTGGTGTTCTTGCGGCCTTGGTACTTCTGTTTCTTCTGTTTTTGCTTGTTGTGGTGCTTTATTTATGTGGTCTACTCCATTTTTTCCTCAGGTCGATGAATATTCTCGTACATCAGTTCCTTCCATTTGGGCAGTTGGGGATGTTACAGATAGAATAAATTTGACTCCAGTTGCTTTGATGGAGGGAGGGGCTTTAGCAAAAACTTTGTTTCAGGATGAGCCAACAAAACCTGATTATAGGTAACATACAAATCTTGCCTTCAAGTGATTGACAAGTTATAAGTGAGCACTGGGCCCTTTATTAATCATTAGCTGTCAAAGGAACTGATTTTTATTTTAGGGAAGATTATTATATTATCCGGTAAACCTTATGTGTAATTTAAAGCATGTCATGTGTTTGAGACTTTGAGTTACCACTATGTCAGTTATCTCAATTACTGCTGTGTGCACTGTTTGATTAATTGTTGCTGCTTTTTTGTTGGAATTCAAGAAACCACTTACTATCATTACTGAGGAATTTTCTTTCATTGTCAATTTTTTACTGTGTTATGTAAGAATGTTTGTGTAGTTAAAGATCTAATGACATGAATTTCGTTTGATAACTAAATATCTTACAATTGTTCTGTCTTCTTTTTTTGTTGGGGAGTAGTGCTGTTCCATCTGCTGTCTTTTCCCAGCCACCAATTGGACAAGTTGGTATTTCTGAAGAACAGGTGACATAAATTATTTAGTTGGCATATCTGCAACCGCTGAAGTTATTCTCTTGTGACTAACATTCGAGGAATTTGCAGGCTTTACAAGAATACGGCGACATTGATGTCTTCACAGCAAACTTCAGACCTTTGAAAGCTACTCTCTCTGGGCTTCCAGACCGGGTCTTCATGAAACTGATAGTATGTGCAAAGACAAACAAAGTTCTGGGTTTGCACATGTGTGGAGAAGATGCGCCTGAAATTGTGCAGGTTTATACTTACCCATTTAATGCTGTACCTGGAAATCTATTGGAAAAAGGCCCTTAATAAATTTATAATAGCCACAGTCTTTGGTTCTTTTACTTCAAAATTCAAAAATCCAAAATTTCCCATTTTGCTTTATTAATTAAAACCACACTGCCATTGGGCTTAGGGGAAAATTTCTTCCTTTTTCTGACAAACAATACCCTGATGAACTTCAAGAATATGTTCGAGGCATAAACAATCAACACGCAGTGGCCATGCCTTTTGCGAGGATCAAGCACCTCTTTGTCAAGACTATCATATAGAAGATAATTGCATAATTTATGGTATCACTACATATTTGACAATGCACAATTGAGAACAATTTATCTGGTGGTGGCGAAAGGCAAAAGAATTGCAAGTAATTTGTTTTAGGCTTTATATTGTTGAAAATAAGCTTCCAAAATGGTATCTTGCATTTTCTGCATCAAGTCTTGCACCCCCATGTCGGGGGGGGGGGGGGGGGAGAATAGAAATCCATGGATACTGTTTATTGTTTTATTGCTTTCTTGGATAGATGAATATTGTTATTGGTTTTTTATGCGATCTATTGGTCCTGTTTTGTATGCCAGGGATTTGCCGTTGCTGTGAAAGCTGGCCTGACTAAGGGAGATTTTGATGCCACAGTGGGTGTTCACCCAACAGCAGCAGAGGAGTTTGTCACAATGAGGACACCTACTCGGAAGATTAGAAAGAGCCCTCCATCTGAGGTTTGTCAAGCACCAGAGGCCTTACTATGTTGAATTTTATACTGTAATAAGTTTATTTTAGTAATCTTTCTAGAATTAGAATTAATTGATTATCAGTTCTTTATTTTTTTTGCCATAGGTACAGCTATGTTCTGGATTTTTGTATTGGCATGCCTAGATTCTTCATTATCCGATTAATTGATAACCATCTCTTGTTTTAATATCCCAAGTCTAATCTATATGGTTGTTGATCTGCAATGGTAACCTTTTCTTTGCGGCTGCATGGGCTGAATATTTCAGGGAATGGCTGGTTCTGAGGTTAAAGCTGCAGCTGGAGTTTAGCAAGAGTAGAGGCGATCAGATTTGCTGCTTGGTGTAGGAGGAGCCCCTTTCAAGGTGTGGAACTGTTAGTATTAATCTTGTGAACTTATACGAAAAAATATTTTTGTTTGATTACTTTATTTCTCTATCATTGATTCTAAAAAATAGAATAAAATATTGAGAATGAGACTCGAGATCATGACAGGACATTCCTAGAGCCACATAGTTTATTTATGTCTATTTAGAAATTTTTTTAAACTAACAAAGAGACATTTTGAATCCGCTGTAATTGACAAGAAACAGAGCTCACTCAGAAAAGTCCTTGATCAATCATCTTTTCGAGGGCTTTATAGCAGTAGTTCAAAATATTATGTGAGTGGGCATGTAGCCAACACATGACCTGAATCCTTCAGCTGAAATTTCTGGAATCTTTGCCTTGTCACATTTCCCAGTAATTTCTGACCTAAAGAAAGAACATTAACTTGTTTTGCACCATTATATAATGTTTTGTTTCAAAATCTATTTGCTACAAGGTGACAGTATATTGTCCTCATTTACTGAATATCTCATATCATTTGCAGGTGCCTTGCTGCGAAACCAGCTTTTGAAGTTGTTGAAACACCGTCCTGCCATTGGTTAGCACAAGAAAAAAAAAAAAAAAAAAAAAAAAAGGAAACTTTTCAGAACCTTTAGTTCTTCTATAAATTTGTAGTGTGATTTTGCACTTTCCAGAATGGTAATCAGCAGAATAGCATGCAATGCATTTTTAAGAAGCCAGAATACGGTATCCAATTGAAATTTTCTTATCTTTCTTAAGTGGTTTATAATGGAACGTGGAAGTTGATGGTTTATAAGGCTCAAGTCAATTTGAAAATAGTACTTAATTAGTATCTTTTAATTCTATCAATACGATGATAAAATATTTTTAATATGATTTTTAAGTCACACTAACAAATCAACGAAGTGAAACAGAAGCAGCTAAGAAGCACGTCTCGAAAAAAAAAGTTTGATGCCATGAAATAAAAGCATCACAAATCTATCTACCAACAAATTAAGCAATTGCAGAGATAAGTGTCAGCAAACTAACAGGAACAAAACACTGGAAGTCCTCAAAACTAAAGTGATTACAAAATTCATCAATAAATCACTAGGATAAGGAAACAGCTGCAGCTCTAATGAAAACTGAAAGATAGGCCAAAATTTATAGCATTGTTCATATAATGAGTGACAAAACCTCCACCAGCTGTGTGTACTGTTTGATTAATTGTTGCTGCTTTTTTGTTGGAATTCAAGAAACCACTTACTATCATTACTGAGGAATTTTCTTTCATTGTCAATTTTTTACTGTGTTATGTAAGAATGTTTGTGTAGTTAAAGATCTAATGACATGAATTTCGTTTGATAACTAAATATCTTACAATTGTTCTGTCTTCTTTTTTTGTTGGGGAGTAGTGCTGTTCCATCTGCTGTCTTTTCCCAGCCACCAATTGGACAAGTTGGTATTTCTGAAGAACAGGTGACATAAATTATTTAGTTGGCATATCTGCAACCGCTGAAGTTATTCTCTTGTGACTAACATTCGAGGAATTTGCAGGCTTTACAAGAATACGGCGACATTGATGTCTTCACAGCAAACTTCAGACCTTTGAAAGCTACTCTCTCTGGGCTTCCAGACCGGGTCTTCATGAAACTGATAGTATGTGCAAAGACAAACAAAGTTCTGGGTTTGCACATGTGTGGAGAAGATGCGCCTGAAATTGTGCAGGTTTATACTTACCCATTTAATGCTGTACCTGGAAATCTATTGGAAAAAGGCCCTTAATAAATTTATAATAGCCACAGTCTTTGGTTCTTTTACTTCAAAATTCAAAAATCCAAAATTTCCCATTTTGCTTTATTAATTAAAACCACACTGCCATTGGGCTTAGGGGAAAATTTCTTCCTTTTTCTGACAAAGAATACCCTGATGAACTTCAAGAATATGTTCGAGGCATAAACAATCAACACGCAGTGGCCATGCCTTTTGCGAGGATCAAGCACCTCTTTGTCAAGACTATCATATGGAAGATAATTGCATAATTTATGGTATCACTACATATTTGACAATGCACAATTGAGAACAATTTATCTGGTGGTGGCGAAAGGCAAAAGAATTGCAAGTAATTTGTTTTAGGCTTTATATTGTTGAAAATAAGCTTCCAAAATGGTATCTTGCATTTTCTGCATCAAGTCTTGCACCCCCATGTCGGGGGGGGGGGGGGGGGGGGGAGAATAGAAATCCATGGATACTGTTTATTGTTTTATTGCTTTCTTGGATAGATGAATATTGTTATTGGTTTTTTATGCGATCTATTGGTCCTGTTTTGTATGCCAGGGATTTGCCGTTGCTGTGAAAGCTGGCCTGACTAAGGGAGATTTTGATGCCACAGTGGGTGTTCACCCAACAGCAGCGGAGGAGTTTGTCACAATGAGGACACCTACTCGGAAGATTAGAAAGAGCCCTCCATCTGAGGTTTGTCAAGCACCAGAGGCCTTACTATGTTGAATTTTATACTGTAATAAGTTTATTTTAGTAATCTTTCTAGAATTAGAATTAATTGATTATCAGTTCTTTATTTTTTTTGCCATAGGTACAGCTATGTTCTGGATTTTTGTATTGGCATGCCTAGATTCTTCATTATCCGATTAATTGATAACCATCTCTTGTTTTAATATCCCAAGTCTAATCTATATGGTTGTTGATCTGCAATGGTAACCTTTTCTTTGCGGCTGCATGGGCTGAATATTTCAGGGAATGGCTGGTTCTGAGGTTAAAGCTGCAGCTGGAGTTTAGCAAGAGTAGAGGCGATCAGATTTGCTGCTTGGTGTAGGAGGAGCCCCTTTCAAGGTGTGGAACTGTTAGTATTAATCTTGTGAACTTATACGAAAAAATATTTTTGTTTGATTACTTTATTTCTCTATCATTGATTCTAAAAAATAGAATAAAATATTGAGAATGAGACTCGAGATCATGACAGGACATTCCTAGAGCCACATAGTTTATTTATGTCTATTTAGAAAAAATTTTAAACTAACAAAGAGACATTTTGAATCCGCTGTAATTGACAAGAAACAGAGCTCACTCAGAAAAGTCCTTGATCAATCATCTTTTTGAGGGCTTATAGCAGTAGTTCAAAATATTCTGTGAGTGGGCATGTAGCCAACACATGACCTGAATCCTTCAGCTGAAATTTCTGGAATCTTTGCCTTTGTCACATTTCCCAGTAATTTCTGACCTAAAGAAAGAACATTAACTTGTTTTGCACCATTATATAATGTTTTGTTTCAAAATCTATTTGCTACAAGGTGACAGTATATTGTCCTCATTTACTGAATATCTCATATCATTTGCAGGTGCCTTGCTGCGAAACCAGCTTTTGAAGTTGTTGAAACACCGTCCTGCCATTGGTTAGCACAAGAAAAAAAAAAAAAAAAAAAAAGGAAACTTTTCAGAACCTTTAGTTCTTCTATAAATTTGTAGTGTGATTTTGCACTTTCCCTCATGGTAATAAGCAGAATAGCATGCAATGCATTTTAAGAAGCCAGAATACGGTATCCAATTGAAATTTTCTTATCTTTCTTAAGTGGTTTATAATGGAACGTGGAAGTTGATGGTTTATAAGGCTCAAGTCAATTTGAAAATAGTACTTAATTAGTATCTTTTAATTCTATCAATACGATGATAAAATATTTTTAATATGATTTTTAAGTCACACTAACAAATCAACGAAGTGAAACAGAAGCAGCTAAGAAGCACGTCTCGAAAAAAAAAAGGTTTGATGCCATGAAATAAAAGCATCACAAATCTATCTACCAACAAATTAAGCAATTGCAGAGATAAGTGTCAGCAAACTAACAGGAACAAAACACTGGAAGTCCTCAAAACTAAAGTGATTACAAAATTCATCAATAAATCACTAGGATAAGGAAACAGCTGCAGCTCTAATGAAAACTGAAAGATAGGCCAAAATTTATAGCATTGTTCATATAATGAGTGACAAAACCTCCACCAGCATGAACTTGAGAAGCAAGGAAATAATACCCCTCTTATCTTCAAGCACCAATGCAGTGTACAATCACACATTCCAGTCCTTTTACCTCCGCCGCTACGCATGATTATAATGATGCAACTTGTACAATAGGACTTTTCCTGCAGCATTTCCCACAGCCATAAAACCGCCACCAGGACTGAAATCCAAACACCGAGGATATTGCAGGTTCCTATTCAGAGGAGGCCAGTTAGAGAAAACATTATATGAAGGAACATGTATCAACTTCAAACTGTTCTTCTTCATGGTAGAACAAATAGCCAATATTTGAGCATCATTATTGAATTTCATAAAATCCACTTTGGTGGTCAGATTTTCGATGGTCTTGATCGGTTTCCTCTTACCCCCTAAAAACTCCTCTCTGTTGTAAATATTCACAATCCCACTGTCAGAACCTGCTGCAAATAAAGTTCCATTGGGTGAAGTGCAAAGGGCTGTACCATTTATGCAACCTTCATCAACTGCTTTATGGATGCAAGTTCTTGTTCTCAAATCCCAATGGTAGACCTGCCCATCGCCTCCAGAACTCAACAATTGCATCCCGTCACTGGCAAAAGCCAGAGAACGAACAGTTCCATTCATCTTTAGAGTTCCAATCAGCTCCTTTGTTTTGGACGAGACCAGCAAGATATAACCTTCATTGCCCACAAATGCAATTGTTCTAGAATCAGGAGAAACTTCAAAAGCTTCTAAGCTTTTCTCCTCCCTACCAACCAGGGGGCCTATTTTATCAACCTTTGCTTTCACCAAATCAAGGCTGTAAAAGAACTTTCTTCTTCCAGCTATTATGGCCTGAGAACCATCAGGTAAGAAAGCTGCCTTTCGAACAGGACAATCTTCAAGGAAAATGCTCTGTATTTTGCTATTCCGTTTGCCATCAATCTGAAAAAATCTTAGCCTCCTGTCCAATCCAGCAACAAGCAGCAGTTGAGCATTACGATGGAACTGAACTGTATTTACAGGACCATTTGAGGGTTCCTCAGCATTTCCATCTACGAGTCTCGAGTATTCAAGAATTCCAGGTGACAACTTGGAACTGCTCTTCACAACAAGATCTTCATCTGTTCTAAGAATATCATCAACGGCTTCAA
The DNA here is from genome assembly GCA_019454045.1 of Zanthoxylum bungeanum. NCBI lineage: Eukaryota > Viridiplantae > Streptophyta > Magnoliopsida > Sapindales > Rutaceae > Zanthoxylum > Zanthoxylum bungeanum. Next base: position 106,271 of record SKCR01011698.1, read on the forward strand.
CATTCTCATAACCATGAGCCACCACTACCTGGTTTTCTTCATCTGATGATTCATCATAAAGGTCATCAGCCCTTGACCGTGAATCAAGTTCGGCCCATTCTGTACCAGGGTTCAGCTTAACATGCTGAGCCCTAAGTCTTGAAACATATTCAGCACCGGAAATCAAACTCTCGCCCTCTTCTTTCCTCAGCTTCCTCAACCTGTTAACTTTAGCTATATTTACATTGGTCTTTTCCTCCTCATCATCAACCCAGACGGGTTTCTTTTCCAAAATTTCATCCTCCTCGTCACTTTCCTCTGAAAATTGTGCATTCTCTTCATCAATAGACAACATGCTATTAGCAGAACGATCCACGAAGTACATGGCAGAACCAGCCTCAGTTTCATCTTGAACCTTCTCACCTTCCGTACCAAATTCAACAGGATCGTAAAGTGATCCAAACAAAAAGTTCTCCAGCTTTTTCATTTCCTTCACTTGCTCCGTCTCCAATTGTTTTTCCTTCTCAATCTTTCTCTTCTTGGCTCGTGATGTTTCCAAATCAGACACTTTTCCACACTCAACATCTTTGTTCTCTTCCACGGCCAAAGGCACATCTCCATTCTCTGTTTTTGTCTTTAATCTAGTTTTAGAAACAGCATTTTGAGATATCAAACTCATTTTTTTTTGTTGGCAAAATAAAGTCTGCTTCTGCAAAATCAACAGTATGTAAATTAGCAATGCCCAACATTTATAATTCAAAAATCTATGGGTTCAGCAGAAACAAATATGAGAATATATAATATAATTTACCAAAAGAACCATAACATGAACTCTAACTAAAAATTCCAAGTTTCTCACTAAGAAGTAAGATTATTATTTCTTAGACAGAAACTCATAGAGAAAAAATGAAATTCAATCTAAGGAGCATTGAAGATGATCAGATAAAAATTGAAACACCAATAAAGCATGCACGGTAAATTACAAACATAAAACCGCTTACTAACAAAGACCTATGAATTCAAGACTCCTAAGAAAATATACTCAAAACTTCTATAAAATACCCAAATCACAGGATTTTCACAACGAATAGAAGTGCTTTTATTCTTTTAAGTAACTAAATACCTTAAAAAACTTTTAGGAAAAAAAAAAAAGAAAACCCAATTCATAAAGTTACTCGTTCCAGTATGCATATGAATCAAATAAATTAACCAAAATATCAGAGAAATAAGAAAATCACGCGGGCGCAGACAATAATATTAGCATATGTTGCGAAGAAAAAAAAAGGTTGAAGGAGATGAAAGCTCGTACCTCAGGATGCTGGTGGCGAAAGAAACGACGCCCAATAAGAATATGGCTTCACGTAAACCCTAGCTTAGAGCTGCAGGGTAATCGAAGAATGGGTATTTTAGGTAATATGTGTAACTATTAGGGGTATTATAGTACATTAATGTTTTATCATGTGATGACGACAGCGAGAGGAATATCAAGGTTAGTATCAAAACCTTAAGGAAATATCCCTAGAAAATTAAAATAATCAAAATTAAAACTACAATTAATTAGTATTCTTTAATTACCATGTGTGGTACAAGGAAACTTTCTTGTCATTTGCTTTTTCGACTTTTTATGCCAATAATACAAGGAAACTTGAATACGTTATGAACTCATCAGCTTTTCCCCCCCCTCTGTGTTTTTCTTGCGTGTGAACTTCTTCGAGTGCGATCTTCTAACATTTCACAACTGGTCTTGTCAATTAGGCCAACCCAACCTTAAGTCAATTGAAAAAGATGTAGTTGAAAAATTTTAAAAGAAAATTTCTCTTCAGCTCTCTTTCCATGAGGCCATAGATGGTATTATTGGAATTTTTATTTTAGTCGTGTAGGTGTTCGGAAATAGCGTCCTCAAGGGGCGTGATTTGATAGTGTAGGGCTAAGGATTTCACCTTAAGGTCATGGGTTCGAATTTAAGGAGTGCGTTTTTTATAAGAGTCTGGGACAGTCGGAGGTTTTATCTGTTCCGCTTAAGCCCGAAAGAAGTGGTTTGACGGTGGGGTTTTCAAGGATTTCAAAAAAAAAAAGTGTTCGGAAATAGCTCTGCCACCAAAGACACGTGTCGACATGAGGTTGAAACTTCCTTAACAAGCCTTCTCAGTAGAACTATTTCGAACAAACGAAGGTTCACTAAGAGGGGGACACATGTTATTCTACTATTGTATTAAAAGAGAAGATGAGTCAATGACTATCTCTGAAAGCCCAACGTCCCCGGAGATAACCCAACCTCAACTCCGAAGTAATGACACTTCGATGTCATATCATTCAGAGTGAAAGAACTCTAAATTAAATCCAATCTAGTCCAAACCTATTCCAGAGAAAGTTCACTCCGGAAATCCTCCGAGTGCACCGTAAGTACTCTGACTTTAACGTAGGTACTCCAGAGTGGAATTTCCTACAAGCACTCAAACAATAATCTTTATATACCCAAAAGGGAGGATGAATTGGGTAACGACCAAATTATGATGAATTATAAATCTTTTCGATTTTAAACTACTTAGATGATAGCTTTTACCGAATAAGCTTAGAGTTCAATTTTTATAATTAATACACCCAACAATTAATTATATCAATGGTAAGCTATGCTAAATAATATGAAAATTTAATATAAATCTTGCAATAAATTAAAGAGACAGAGTTAGAGAAATTGACACCAAATTTATAGTGGTTTGGACAACAATACTTACGTCAACTCCTCCAAACCGCGCTTGAAGCTTTCCACTATCAAAAGTGATTTCACACTTTACACCGTGAGTTTTCTGTGGCTCACTCACAACCAATAGTTTTTCATGGTTCACCTAAAACCAAGATTTTTCTCAGGTTCACCCCAAATATTTACACAAATTACCCTTTTGAGTATACCCACTCAACAAGGGATTTCCCAGTCACAAGTGTTTGAGATATAAAAAGTTTACAACACAACTTGGGTACTCACAAAAGATAAAGAAGATTTAAGTGTGAGTTTCTAACCCAAGTAAATCAAGCTCATTAAGATGATATGTAGATGTAGTGCTTTGATTATAAGGAGAGTGTTTGATCAAGAAGGTTTAAAATACTCTCAATATTTTTGCTTTGAAAGAAATGTTAGAAAGTGTTAGATCTTCTGAAAAATGAAATTGGGACTCAATATATAGTGAAAGTGAAAAATGCCCCAACTCTCTGTCCTGAGACCGGTATGCTGCTTTTGTAATTCAAACTCCTATATGATCGTTTAAGATTAAAGTGCACCAATCGGATTACTGACCGGTATGGTGATCAGTATACCGATTAGCTAACCGATACAGGGATCGGTATACACCGTCCCAATTTCAGTAGCTGTGCAAACTCCAGATTGACCGGTATGGGAGACTGGTATAGAGTAGACTGGTTCCAAAGAGCATGCAAAATCGGTATGGAGTAGACTTGTTTCGGTATCAATGACCAGTATGTCGGTCTCAGTGTAAAAAACAGAGGATTTGAAGATTAAAATCATTTTACACCCTAATACATCTATATGAATTTGCATGAGTCCTATGAGCTTAGAGTATTTAAATTATAAACTCATTTACATTGAGAGCCCTAAGTTATAAGACTACACTAGATATCTTCATTTGACACTTGAGTTTTCACATCCATTTGCTATTCACAATCAATTTGCTTCGACATCTTTTTATAATGCTCGCTAATGCGCGTCGAAGTCTCTTGTGTTGCATCATCAAAATTTATCATTGAGAATATGTCGCTAATAGGGGTGGGCGCGGTTCGGTTTTTGCTAAAAACCGAACCAAATCATATTTTACGGTTCGAATTTTTTACCTCTCAAACCAAACCATTAAATAACGGTTTGGTTCGGATTGAAATTTTTTAAACCAATGGTTTACGGATTGGTTTGGTTCGGTTTACAGATTATTATATTTAAAACAAATTTTCATCCACTTAAGTGAAGACAAAAAAAAAAAAAACTAGTCTATCCAACAAATAGTATGAAGTGCTAGGGTGTAAGCTGTGACTCCAAGGAACACATGCACTCCATTAAGGATTGAAAAAAATGAGGCACAATTATTTCTTGTATTTTTTAAAAATTACATTGAATAATGATGCTACCATCGTTCTAATTAAGAGACAAATCCAACATCTTACTTTCAAGAATAATGATGCTACCATAAAATAAAAAATTTAAGAATAAAAGTATAAACAAATAAATTGAAGAATAAAAGTATTAACAAAAAATTTAAGAATAAAAGTATTAACATACTAATAAAAAGAAAACATAAAATAAAATTAAAAGAAAAATACAATTTTTTTTTATAAAAATATATAATTTTTTTAATTATAACGGTTCGGTTCGGTTTAACAGGTGCGGTTCGGATTAGCTCCTAAACCGACTCGTAAACCGTTTGGGGTGGGCCAATTCGAACCGCAAACCGAACCGTTAGAAAAAAAAAACCGTAAATTCGGTCCGGTTTGGTTCGATTTGCGGTTTGGTTCGGTTCGGTCGGTTTTTTTGCCCACCCCTATCGCTAACCCCCCATTTTTGATGATGCATGACAACCTTTAAAACTTGTTAGCTTTTATAGGTTCAAATTTGTTGACGATTATTTCTCATCTTCCATATTAACTCTCTCTCAACATGTGATTGTCTTTCAATATAGCTCTATAAAACTTAAACAAACACATTAGTATAAATATACTCCTCCTTAATATAAGGGTGATGGTATCATAAGTTTTATCTCATTTTATGATTTCTACCTCTTTGACATTATTAAAAAGGATGGAGAAATATAGATTAAGTACATAAAAGATATAAACCAATCATGTGCACAAAATATATTAAAGTTCCTAACCATGCACACTTAGCATTTTCTAACCTTTTGCCATAAAAATTTAATGTCCATGCATTGATAATTGTATGGGCCAAATTTGGGCCCAATGGTAAAATCGTCCTTTCACTTCAGATATGTGGATAAATAAGGCCTAAAACAAGCCTCATGTTTCCTCCTTAACCTCTCAACTGTCTTTTCCTAACAGAAATACCAACTCCACATGCATATATTCTCCCCCACCGAAAGCAGAAACATCAAACACGTTATGGCTCCCAACTCAATAAATACAGCATTGTGACAACTATAAAGGTAATACCTATCAACCTATATATAGGGGCATAACTCGAAGTACAGATTCATTCAAGTCTTAACTCTCTTAATTGAGAGCTCTAAGTTTCTTACTCTATAAACACCAACTTACCACCCTCACGGAAGTCAACAAAGGTCAAGGTAGCTCATGGCCTTGTTCCTTCAACATTTATATTTCGTCTTCAAAAATGACTTGGGTGTCGGAGTGCCTACGACACCCATCATACCGGTGGTCAGTACTCTCCCCGCTCATTCTACCTTTGTTTTGCAGGATCGCTAGTGCCCCATACTACAAATTCTCGATTGTGGACCTCATATGAAAACCATCGTATACAATTTGGTGTCCACCATGGGGCCTTAGTGATTTATAGCAAGCAAAGATCTCTCAGTCTACGATCCTTACAAACACAACTACTCATGGCTTCAAGCAGCAAGCAGACACCAGACCATGTGGCCGCTCAGTTGGCCATTCTCCAAGAACGGCTACGAGTTTTATGGGAGGAAAACTCAGCCATGCGAAGCTCCGATACGAACCTCCAAAAGCAGTTGGAGTAAATTTCCTCTACTTCCCAACGATGAAAAGCTCCAGATCACCCCAACAGTCTTACCATTCGATCCAACCTATTGAAGGCATTCAACAATGTGGCAAGCGGCAATCAGCCATCAGACAACCATCCACCAATTCAAGAAAGAAGTCAACACATATCTCCAACCGACCAAGCACAACAAGTCGCATCCACCATGCACAAAGAAATGTTAGAGTTCAAAGAAGTAATTTTGTCCAGCCTACTCGGTGTCAGGCTACTAGTAAGGAAAAGCCGAGCCGATATAATTTCAAACACCCCATTCTTGGAAATCATCACTTCTATCGAGCTACCAAGGAAATTCAGTCCTCCAGACATGAAATTATATGATGGATCAACAGACCTAGACGACCATGTTGTCCATTACAAATACAAAATTATATCAACGGGTCAGGCTCCAATGTGAGGCTGGAATGTACAGATGATTTGGAGAGACATTGGTAGGCTCAACCCTCACTTGGTTCATCAATCTCCCATACAGATCCATTGGGTCATACCAACAGTTGGCATACAAGTTTTTGGAGTACTTTGCAAGCTCTTGTAAGCTCGAAAAAACTACAGACGACCTTAATACAATCCAACAATGAAAAGGATAATCATTGCGAAGCTACGTGGCTCGTTTCAACAAAGAAAGAATATCCATTCCGAATCTCCATCAGCCTACCGCGGTGAAAGCCTTCAGGAATGGTTTAATCGCATATAGTGGGCTTTATAATAAGTTGACCAAATTTCGATGCTACACTATAGATCAAGCCATGGCTCGAGCCTAAATTGAGATCAGGTGGGAGGAGAATAAGAGGAATAAGAAGAGAGAAAGTTCCACCAACCATCACAATGAGAGAATCTTGAATCCTCCCAAGCGACCTAATAAATGATGTGCTAGAAATATATCTCAATAAGGTGTCACTTGATGCAATTAGACCATAAAAAAGAGCCAGAGGCCACCCATTGTCACCTTGGGGACATCATAGCTTCCCAAACAAGTATTCATTGGTTACTTAAAAAAAATTATCCTTCACAAAACTCCTACTTAGGGAGAAACCCATTTTGTCCAATCAACCATATAAACCATCATCCAACCGAATAGACATACTTCTCCTAGTTGACATGAGAATACCCTCATATTCCTCCAGTATACCCAATCGACCAAGAAGTATTCTCTAGGAATGTCATCTACTCCATACTACATGGATGGATTGTCATCTCTTTCAGACGACATGAGAAGATAGTTATATTCTCCACACTACATAGATGAATTGCCATCAACTCTAGACTTCATTTGACCGTAGCCTCATGGACCTCCATCAAGTCCATTTGATCGCATCACATTCATTCGACAGTGGTCTCATGGGCCTCCATCAGGTCCATTCGACCATATCTCATGGGCCTCTATCAGATTCATTCGACCGTAGTCTCATTGACTTCCATCAGGTCTATTCGACCGTAGTTTCAATGATCTTCATCAGGTTCATCTGACCATAATCTCATAGACCTTCATCATATCTAGTGAAGTGTGGAGTGAAGACTCTCATAGACCTTCATTAGGTCCAGTCGACCGTAGCCTCCCTTGGACCTTCATCAGGACTAGTGGAGTGGAGACCCTCATAGACTTTCTTCATGTCTAATCGACTGTAGTCTCATGGACCTTCATCAAGTCCAGTTGACCAAAATCTTATGAAGACCAATTAATACCCAACGAGTAAAGGTTAAACCTAGTCATAGACTGTGGACAATCTGAGCTATGATAACTTGGGAGAGAATAGCCTTCCTCAAAGATCAGTAAGACCATTTGTCCCAATTGATAATACATGTTTGGAGACTTGGCATGAGAAGGATGTCCCAATCGATAATACTCTAATGAAGACTTGGCGTGGACATCCCAGTCAACATTTACAATGTGGGACTTGTTATGGATGTCCCAGTCGACATTTACAAAATGTGGCATGAGACTTGTAATAGATGACCTAGTCGACATACAAGGTGTGGCTTGGCACTTTTTAAAGATATCTCAGTCGACATTAGTTAGGCATGGGACTTGTTATGGATGTCTCAGTCGACATTTACAATGTGTTGCATGGGACTTGTTATGGATGTCCCAATCGATAATTACAAAATGTGGTATAAGACTTGTAATGGATGACCCAATCGACATTACAAGGTGTGGCTTGACACTTATTAAGGATGTCATAGTCGAAATTTGTGTGAGGCATGGGACTTGTTATTGATGTCTCAGTCGACATTACAAAGTATGGCTTGACACTTGTTAAGAATGTCTCAATCGACATTAGTGACGCATGAGACTTGTTATATATGTCCCAGTCGACATTACAATGTGTGGCTTGGTATTTGTTAAGGATCTCAATTGACATTACATATACGGTGATCGTCGAATGGGATCTTTCCTTTTGTTCCAAACAAAATTCATAAATACCTATAATATCTCATCATACTGACCAATTCTACGTTTATGAAAATTCCCCATGTAACACGTATGATTCCCCTGGTCTTTTGACCCGTAGTATGGAGATTCTTCTGACATTCATCTGCTTCAGTCGACTGAGAACATTCCCCACGGCTCATGTAGATTCAAGTTCAAGACCTGGCATTCATCTGGTCCAGACGACATTGTAAAATCCTTTGGTCCCTTGACCTATAGTATAGGGATTATCCTGACTTTCATCTGGTTCAGTCAACTGGGAACATTCCTCATGGCTCATGTAGAGTCAGGTTTAAGACCTGGACTTCATCTGGTACATACGATATTGAAGAATCTCCTAGTCCATTGACCCGTAGTATGGGGATTATCATGACCTTTATCTGGTTCAGTCGACTGGGAACATTCCTCATGGCTCATGTAGAGTCAAATTCAAGACCTGGCTTTCATATGGTCCAGACGACATTGAAGAATTCTTTTGACCTGTTGTATGGGGATGGTCCTAACTTTCATCTGGTTCAGTCGACTGGGAACATTCCCCATAGCTCATGTCGAGCCAAGTTCAAGGCATAGACCTTCAGCTGGTCCAGATGACGGGAACATTCCTCGTGGCTCATGTCGATCTCTCAAATCAACATCTGGATCTGGTCGACTAAGGATCATCCCTGGTCTTTAGTTGATTCCATTAACATGATATTACCTTTGACAGGTCCAAGCGATATAACATCCATATCTGGTCGATTGAGAATCATCCTAGATATTTACTTAGCTCTACCAATGTGATATGACCTTTGACAGGTCCAATCGACGTCAACGTCAGGTACGTTTACGTGCTTTATCTTAGATGACATACTCGTCAAATACTCTCCAAGCCAATGACTCATTGACTTAGATAGTATGTGACAAACTGTACGGGCCAAATTTGGGCCCAAGGGTAAAATCATCATTTCACTTCGGATCTGTGGATAAATAAGGCCTAAAACAAGCCTCATGTTTCCCTCTTAATCTCTCAACTGTTGTAACCCTTTTTTTCCTAACAGAAATACCAACTCCACATGCAAATATTATCCCCCCCACCGAAAGTAGAAACATCAAACATGTTATGGGTCCCAACTCAATAATTACAGTATTGTGTCAACTATAAAGGTAATACCTATCAACCTATATAAATGGGCATAACTCGAAGTACAGATTCATTCAAGTCTTATCTCTCTTACTTGAGTTCTCTAAGCTTCTTACTCTATAAACACTAACTTACCGCCCTCACCACAGTCAACGAAGGTCAAGGTAGCTTATGACCTTGTTCCTTCAACATTTATATTTCGTCTTCATTATTGACTTGGGCGTCGGAGTGCCTACCACACCCACCACACAAGTAAGCAATACTCTCACCGCTCATTGTACCTTTGTTTTGCAGGATCGCTAGTGTCCCATACTACAAATTCTCGATTGTGAACCTCAAGTGAAAACCATCGTCTACAATAATCATCAACATCATCCAATTTATACAAATATATATGTATTTAATTTTCAACCAATAATGATCAATGGTAAGGCATATTCAATACTAATAATCCAAAAGGATCAAAAATATCATATTTATCAATAAGTCTTATGTGATACCAATTGAGTTAATAATATGGTCAATTTAAACAAATAAGAACAATTAAGGAAATTTATGCATAATGTTCATACACTTTAGCTCAAAATGCCTAATCAATAGTATGTTTCACAATAAAGTCCAATTTCTAAAAAAAAAAATTAAGCATACTCTTATATGATAGAAATAATACCAATATTTCCGTAAGTACGAAATTTACCTTTTACCGTTGTCATCAAGTGACAATTCCACCAATTATCAAATTTAGTCATTTTTTAGGTTGCATTTATTTTACTTCTTGTTGAACTTTTTCCTCACCATGTGTTGAATTTTTGGGATTATTTGCATTTCTCATTGATTTTTTTTCCCAAAATTTCACCTACATAATCATTTAAGCATATTTTGGTATCCAAACTTTCTTGGGTCCTTGAGAGTTAATATTAGTTTCTTTCGGAACCCCAAATAATAGTCACATTCTTCTTTTTAGTCTAACAATCATAACTTTTGTGACCTATCATATTTACATGCATGACATTTATCATTTGATTTAATTTCTTTAGATGCATGTACATGTGGTGAATGTGTATATGATTTGGATGCCTTCACAAAATAGTTGTTCAATGATGAACACTAAAAAGTGCACATTTATTAAAAGAAAAAGTAATTATTTTACACTTGTAGTTTCATTAATCCCATTAATTTAGCATATTTATAAAATAATAATTAAATTTATATTTTATATATTTTTATTGTGATTTTTATTTCTTATATATGTGAAATAATACTTTGGATGAATAACTAGAAGAATGAACATGACATTTGGATTTTGGAGGCCAAAAACTTGAAATGGCATTCTAACAGTGTACAAATTTAGAAATTCCAACAATGCATAAATTTCGTATTTTGGCCATAACTTTTTACTCTGATATCGGATTGAAGTAATTCAGTTCCATATGAAAGAAGATTCAAATATCTACAACTTTGATGTTGATAAGTTTTTCTAGTTTTGAAGTTTACAAGACCGAAATTGATGAAAAATCCAAAGTGTGTTATATATAATTATTAGAAAGAAAAAAAACAAAAGCAAAAAACAAAAGAATAAAAAGAAACAGAAAATGACAAAACATAAAAAAAAAATACATTCAATTTTTGTCAACCTTTCGGTGGAAAGAAATTGCAATTGCAAGTTGTGCTTTGCAAGCTCAGCTTGTAATTTGCATAAGAGATGCTCAACATTTTATTTTCCTTAGCAAATTTCCACATGTCTCTATGAGATTTTCTGGATGAGCTCTTGTGTATTTTTTTCCTCTGTAATTTATTTTTCTTTAACTAATAATATTATGAGTGTTTTTATTTATATCTTGTTCTGCTAATTTTTATCATGCTGAGGTAAAGGGTGAAACTAGTGGTATGAAAATATGTGATTTTTATTTATATTATATTTTATAAATTGTGATCATTTCCCAAATAAAATTCACACTCTTTCTAGTTTATTGAGGACCCTTGACTAGCTGTAAGCAGTCCTCGATTGGCATAGATAATACTTGAATTCCATAAATGAGAGAGAGTGGACTATCAAAGTTCTGGATTAATTATTGATAAATTTTGTTACCGCCTAAATGACTGGTTTTATATATTTGGCATAATTGAGTACCTAACTGGAATTGTTATAGACAAATGATATCACCGCCTTTATGGCTGGTTTTATATATTTTGGCATATTTAGTACCTTGGCAGGACTAATTATCGACAGAACGGATCACATTTGTTGGCATAATTAATACCTGATAATTATGAAATAAATTGATTAGGAAATAATTATAATTTATATTTTATAAAAGATAAAAATTATTTTATATTTGAAATATCAAGAGTGGATCCTCTAACCGTATTATTTTATTTTTTCATTTTTATTTTTTGTATTATTATTTTATCCTATTAAATTTATTCCATGTGGATCGACCCCGGACTTACCGGGTTATTTTATTACTTCGACATTCTTATACTTGGGAGCAAAGAACTACTTTGTGAGTGTGTCATTCAGATATTTTTCCTTTATGCGAGGCTTATATCCTAATTCATATTTTTTAAAAAAGTTTCTTTATGAACCAAGTACAATTTAAAATTCTTTTCATCTTGAGTGAACTTGTTCACAATGAATTGTAAGTCATCTAATTTCTTGTTCAAATCATCATTTTCAATTTCCAAAGTTTTACAGGCACATGATGATTTAGAAGTAGATACTTCATTTTGCAATTAAACTCTTGTGTAATTATTGAATTAATCCAATTAGTTCAAAGTAAATAATCAATGTTATCAAGTAAAACTTGATTATCTTGGTTTATAATTATAATATCGAATATTATCTTTTATCAAAATTAATCGGTACCCAAATGCTCAACGAGTACACTTCATATTGTGGGATTCTCTAAGTCTAGACACGTTCGTCATATATAAGCCTAGCTAATATATACGCAATTCAGCCACCTTCAAATTCGCGAAGAACACGAACAATCTTTCTGAACTTTACAAGTCGAGGTCATCATATATGTTTAACAATCCCATCGTTGTAGGTTATCCGAGTTGTGCTTAGGAAACATAAAATACACCATCAAATTTCCAAGGCGCACATCTCATGTCAACATGTACATGATTCTTTACAACTGATGCAATCCACCATATGTGATCGGATTTGGCCAAAGTCTTAAGAATCTTACTCACATGGATACCTAAACCCCTTATAGTACACATAAAAGCCGACAGATCCTATATTGCTTCACACTGGATTACTAAGTGCATCGGTCCACATCCAATGAATATCTAGAGGCCAGACCATGAAAGGTTTATGATATACATGACATCAAAGTGTAGATGATCCCACACAAAATCAATGTTATCATATAGTTAAATGATTACATATGCTACTCGACTCGAGGAGATTCTTATTGACGGTGGTGTGTACTTCCAACTACTATGAATCACTTGTGAGTCATTCAGTACTTGGTCCAACCAATACCCACATGTCTATACGAGTTTTCAAAACTCATGGTATATCGGGTTAAACCATTGGCACTCCAATTCCAATATACAACATGTGCTAGTCTTCTAAGTTATAGAAATTCGACTGTGTTCTAGAACCAACGACTAGGAATATATATATATACACTTTAAGAATAATTTACAATACTAATACTTATCCCAATGTCGGACCACCTTAAGGTCGATGTCATTATTAACATAACTATACATCAATATAATACGCATAATGACAAAACCATTAATAAAGTATGAAATGAAAATGTAGTTATTTTATTAATAAATAATATAATGTATAATTCAGATTGACACTTCAAGTACCAACTCCAACAACTGCCCTAAGGCCAACTGGTTTGGGAGCCACTGGCTCAAAGCTCGTTACATAGGTTAAAGAGAAAATATAAGGAAATTAGACACTTCTTCTTTTTAACATATGAGATCTGAGCAATTAAGTTCGTAGGAGTGTCTTAAAACCTAGTGCCCTAAAGCCAACTGGTTTGGGAGTCATTGGCCCAAAGCTCGCTATAAGGATTGAAGATATATTATTATTATTATATTATTATTATTATTATTATTAGTTATTATTATTATATATATATATTTAAATAAACTCTCATTGTCAAAAGGTGTGAACTCTAATATAATTTTAGGACAAAAATATTACTCTCTTTTCAATAATACCTGTGAATATTGTGGGTACAATGAATTGATTGATACATTATTTTATGTGTGTATGGAAGAATGGTAAAAAATATAGGAGAATTTACTTATTTGATCATTTAGAAATAAAGAAAATAATTATTAATTTAGATAAGAATTTATTTTTTTAAAAGTTTTTTCGTTTAAATTATTATGGACTAGTAATAAGCTGGTTGGGGGATGTGATGAACACCAAAAAGTGCATATTTATTAAAAAAAAATAATCATTTTACACTTGTAGCTTCATTAATCCCCTTGATTTAGCATATTTATAAAATATTAATTAAATTTATGTTTTATTGTGATTTGTATTTCTTATGTATGTGAAATAATACTTTGAATACATAACTAGAAAAATGGACATAACATTTGGAATTTGGAGGCCAAAAACTTGAAAGGGCGTTCTAATAGTGTACAAATTCAGAAATTCCAACCCTGCATAATTTTAGTATTTTGGCCATAAATTTTTTACTCCGATATCAGATTAAAGTGATTCCAGTTCCATATGAAAGAAGACTCAAAGACCTATGATTTTGTTGTTGGTAAGTTTTTCTAGTTCTGAAGTTTTCAAGACCTTAATTGATGAAAATCCAAAGTATGTTATATGTAATTATTAGAAGAAAAACAAAAACAAAAAGACAAAAGAATAAAAACTAACTTAAATGAAAAAACATAAAAAAAATACATTCAATTTCTTTCCACCTTTCGGTGGAAAGAAATTGCAATTGCAAGCTGTGTTTTGCAAGCTCAGCTTGCAATTTGCATAAGAGGTGCTCAACATTTTATTTTCCTTAGCAAATATCTACAGGTCTTTCTGAGACTTTGTTTGATGAGCTCTTTTGTATTTTTTCTTTTGTAATTTATTTTTCTTTTATTAATAAATTATGAGTGTTTTATTTATATCTTATTCTGCTAATTTTTACCATGTTAAGGTAAAGGGTGAAGCTAGTGGTATGAAAATATAGGTGATTTTTATTTATATTATATTTTATAAATTGTGATAATTTTCCAAATAAAATCTTTCTAGTTTATTGAGGACTCTTGACTAGCTGTAAACAGTCATCGATTGGCACAGATAATACTTGAATCTCATAAATGAGAGAGATTGGATTATCAAAGATTTGGATTAATTATTGACAAATTTTTTTACTGCCTATATGACTAATTTTATATATTTGGCATAATTGATTACCTAACTAGAATTGTTATAGACAAATTATATCACCGCTTTTATGACTGATTTTATATATTTTGGCATATTTAGTACTTTGGCAGGACTAATTATCGACATGACAGATCACATGTGTTGGCATAATTAATACATGATAATTATGAAATAAATTGATTGGGAAATAATTATAATTTATATTTTATAAAAGGTAAAAATTATTTTATATTTGAAATATCAAAAGTGTATCCTATAACCCTAGTATTTTATTTTATTATTTTTTTTTTGTATTATTATTTTATCCTATTAAATTTATTTCATGTGGATTGACCCCAGACTTACCAAGTTATTTTATTACTTCGACACTCTTATACTTAGGAGTAAAGAACCACTTTGTGAGTGTGTCATTCAAATATTTTTCCTTTATGCGAGGCTTATATTCTAATTCATTTTTTTGAACACATTTATTTGTGAACCAAGTAACATTTTAAAATTCTTTTCACCTTGAATGAACTTGTTCACAATGCATTGTAAGTCATCTAATTTCTTGTTCAAATCATCATTTTCAATTTTCAAAGTTTTACAGACACATGATGATTTAGAAGTAGATACTTCAATTTGCATGTTCTTTACTAATGTTCGCGCTCTTCATTTAAACACATATCCTCCTTATCTAAAGCATGAATTTGTTCAATAATGGATGTATGCTCATTTTGTTCAATCACCATATAATTTTCATGCTTGGCCTTAAGCAAATATTATCATTATCCAAAGCATAAATTTTATCCATAGATGATGCATGCTCATGTTGAAGTAATGTATGCTCTTTCTTAATCAAATTACATTACTTTCTAAGAGCATCATATTTATCATGCAATTCATTCAACATGACAAGCATTTAATCACAATTGAAAATTTCATTTTTACAAACAATAATGCTTTCTTTTTTCCGATTCCCCTATAGGTTTTTTATATTATTAATGAAAAATTATAATTTTTATCATTTGATGAGCTAGAATCAATATTGCATTCATTTAATTTATTATTTTCCCTCATTTAGCAATTCCAAAGATTTCCATAATTCATCTGCATTTGTAAATTTGGGAATCCTATCAGTTATGCTTTTCTCTAATGCTTCACATAAAACTTAAGTGCATTAGAATTTATCAAAGTTTTTCACCCTCCCGTGATCTCTTTATATCCATTAATATCGTAGGCGAGTAAAAACGTAAGCATCCATCTTTACCAAAATTTAAAGTCCGTACAGTCATAAATTGACGATCTATCAGTGAATGCTCATTCAGTGAAGTATGTTGTGTAGCTTATAGAGACCATGCTTGATTCTGTGATGATTAAGTCTTTATTGAGAATACCTCGCTCTCATACCAAATGAAATTTTCTACAAGCACTTAAACAACAATCTCTATATACCCAAGATATGGATGAATTCGGTAATGGCTAAATTATGCGAAATTATAAATCTTTTAAATTTTAACCTACTTAGATGGTAGCTTTTACCGAATAAGCCTAGAGTTCAATTTTTACAATTAATACACCCAACAATCAATTATATCGATGACAAACTATGCTAAATAATATGGAAATTTAATATAAAGTTGACTTCGGATTTATGGTAATTCGGCCAATAATGTCTACGTCCATTCCTCCAAGCCGCACTTGAAGCTTTCCACTATCAAAAATTATTTCATGCTTTACATCGTGAGTTTTCTGTGACTCACTCATAATCAAGAGTTTTTCGTGATTTACCATAAACTATAGTTTTCTTAGGTTCACCTCAAACCTTTTACAACACCAAGAGTTTTGTCACTTAGGTTCACTCTTTAACCTTTGCACAAATTACCCTTTTGAGTATACCCACTCAACAATGGATTTCTCAATCACAAGTGTTTGATATATAAAAAGTTTACAACACAACTTGGGTACTCACAAAAAATAAAGAAGATTTAAGTGTGAGTTTATAACCCAAGTAAACCAAGCTCACTAAGATGATATGAAGATGTGGTGTGTGAGCTTTGATTATAGTGAAAGTGTTTGATCAAGAAGGCTTAAGTTACTCTCAATGTTTTTACTTTGAAAAAATATTAGAAGGTGTTAGATCTTCTGCAAAAATAAAATTAGGGTTCAATATATACTGAAAGTGAAAACTGTCCATCTCTCTGCCCTGAGACCGGCATGCCGGTCTACATGGGCCAATATATTGGTCTTGTAATTTAAACGACTATATTACGTTGAAGATTAAAGCGCACCAAACGGATTACTGATCGATATGGTGATCGGTATGCATGTTAGCTAACCCGTATAAGGACCGATATACACCATCCAGGTTTTAGTTGTTGCGTAAACTTCAGACTGACTAATATGGAAGACCGGTATGGAGTAGCGCGGTTCTAGAGAGCATGTAAAATTGCCCAAAGTAGAGCAGCGTCACTAGTATGTCGATATTAGGGACCATTATGCTGGTCTTAGTGCAAAAAATACATAATTTGAATATTAAAACTGTTGGAGTTGGTGCTTGGAGTGTGTATATTTTATTATTTATTAATAAAATAACTATATTTTCATTTCATACTTTATTAATGATATTGTCATTATGCATATTAGATTGATGTATAGATATGCTAAGTATGACATCGACCTTAGAATAGTCTTGTAGTAATATTGGACACTAGGTGGTCCGATATTGGGATAAGTATTACTATTATAAACTATTCTTAAAGTAAATATTTCTAGTGTTGGTTTTGGAATATAGTCGAATTCCTATAACCTAGAAAACTAGCATATATCGTATATTGTAATTGGAGTTCCAATAGCTTAACCCGATGTACCATGAGCTTTGGAAGCTCGTATAGACATGTGAATATTGGTTGGACCGATTACTGAATGACTCACATGTGATTCCTAATAATTGGAAGTATACATCACCGTCGATAGGAATCTCATCGAGTCGAGTAGCATATGTAATCCTTTGACTATAGGATAACATTGATTTTGTGTGAAATCCTCCACACTTTGATGTCATGTATGTCAGAAACCTTTCATGGTCCATTTGGGAGATATAGAATAACTGTTCTATAAACATTATAAAATGTGTACAGATAATTTATGATATATAAAACCTTTCATACATATGATTTTAATATATAAAATAAACATTAAGGATGAAACTTTATGTTTATATTATACATATAATTTATCAAACGGTCAATATATTTTGCAAACATATAGAAATGTCTTTAATGTATAAGAAAATACAAGTAGGAAATCTGAACTAAATAATACCGAATTATGGCATATGAGATTGGGCCACATATGTGTTAGACGTCTATCCAAATTGGTAAAAGATGGTTTGATTTAAAATCTTACCTTAGATCCTTATCCTATTTGTGAGTCATGTATTCAAGGAAAGATGACAAAGGCCAAATTTCTAGGTTTTAGAAACCGTACTAGAGATTTATTGGAGCTAATACACAGCGATGTGTGTGGTCCATTAAATCATGTCGCTCATGATGGTTCAACATACTTCATGACTTTCATGGATGATTAGTCTAGATATGGATATGTCTATTTGATGAGACATAAGTCGGAAACATTTGAGAAGTTCAAAATATTCTGAAACAAATATATAACATTTCAGGAAATATAGGTTCGTTGGATATCCTGAAAATTCTTTGGGATATCAATTCTATGATTCTGAGCAACAAAATGTATTTTTGTTCGCTTTTCAACTTTTCTTGAAAATGAATTTTTGAGAAATAGTGGGAGTTGTAGAAAGATTGAACTTGATGAGTTTGATCCTAACAGTAAAGAACCTGATATGAAACCAGAGAACCAAATATGTGAAGGATCTACAACACAGGTTCTACGTAAGTCGAATAGAATATCAAGGCCTCCTGGAAGACTATTTTTAACATTTGATACGAGCCTTGATGTTCTCCTCTTGGAGTAAACAGATCCGACTATGTATAAAGAAACGATATTGGATATCGATTTGGGAAAATGGCAGGATGCCATGAAATCTGAAATGGATTCAATGCATGACAATCAAGTCTAGGACTTAGTTGAACTTCCTAAGGATTTAAACCTATAGGTTGTAAATGGGTTTATAAAAGGAAGCGAGGGCCCGATGGAAAGGTGAAAACCTTTAAGGTCCGACTGGTAGCAAAATGAAACACTCAACGTCCTAGGATTGACTATGAGGAAACTTTTTCACCAGTAGCCATGCTGAAATCCATTAGGATTCTTTTAGCCATTTCTGCATATCACAATTATGAGATATGGCATATGGATGTGAAAAGCGTTTTCCTAAATGGATTCCTTCATGAGGATATCTATATAGAACAACCAGAGGGTTTCGTATCTAGTAAGACTTCAAACTTGGTTTGTAAGCTCCAAAAGTCCATTTATGGACTTAAACAGACATCTCGAAGCTGAAATCATCATTTTGATAAGATAATTAGATTATCTAGATTCATCAAGAACGATGAAGAACCATGTGTTTATAAGAAAGTGGGTGGGAGCATGATAGTTTTCTCAGTCTTGTATGTAGATGACATCCTTATCATAGGAAATGATATAGGATTGATGCAAAGTGTGAAAGCCTACATTTGCAAGAAATTTTCCATGAAAGATAAGAGTGAAGCTTCATATACTAGGTATAAGCTCTACCAGGATAGAGTTAGGAAGCTTATAGGATTGTCACAATCGACGTATATAGATAAGATGTTAGAATGGTACGGTTTTACCAACTGGATTGTAGCAAATATACCTTTCCGATACGACATACATCTTTCGAAGAAAATGACACCTCAGACTGAGAAAGATAGAGTTATGATGACTAACTTGCCATATACTTCTTGTATTGGAAGCAAAATGTATAATATACTGTGTACAAGACCTGACATCAGTTTCGACGTTAGTGTGACTAGCCGATATCAATCTAATCCAAATAATGATCATTGGACAACCGTAAAACATATCATGAAATATCTTAAAGGTACTAAGGATAAGTTTCTGATATATGGAGAAGATGAGCTACAAGTTAAGGGTTATACAGACTCCGAATTCGAGGGAAATCCATATGATAGAAAATCAACATCATGATACATATTTATCCTTAACGGTGGTGCGGTTAGTTGGCGATGTTCAAAGAAAGGCTCAACAGCTGATTCCACCACTGAGGCGAAATTTATAGCGGCCTCAAAAGCTGCTAAAGAAGCTGTTTGGATTATAAATTTTATCACAGAACTTGGTGTTATGCCCAGTATTACAGATTCGATCCTACTGTACTTTGATAATAGCAGGGCCATTGCGCAAGCTAATGAGCTGAGGCGCATTCCAAGTCTAAGCACGTGGAAAGGAAATACCACGTAATTAGAGAGAGTTGAACGAAAAGACATAATGGTCTTGAAGGTTCAAGGACTAGACAACATAGCAGACCCACTTACAAGTCCTTACCACCTAAGTTATTCGATAAACATGTGGAGGAGATGAGACTGCGGTATTATCCAGATTGGCACTAAGCAAGTGGGAGTTTATTGGAGTTGGTGCTTGGAGTGCTAATCCGAATTGTATATTTGATTATTTATTAATAAAATAACTACATTTTCATTTCATACCTTATTAATGGTATTTTCATTATGCGTATTAAATTGATGTATACATATGTTAAGTATGGCATCGACCTTAGAATAGTCTTGTAGCAATACTGGACAGTATTTGGTCCGATATTGGGATAAATATTACTATTATAACTATTCTTAAAGTAAATATTCATAGTCGTTGGTTTTGAAATATTGTCGAATTCTTATAACCTAGAAGACTAGCACATGTCATATATTGGAATTGAAGTTCCAATGGTTTAACCCAATGTACCATGAGCTTTGGAAGCTCGTATAAACATGTGGGTATTGGTTAGACCAAATACCGAATGACTCACACGTGATTCCTAATAGTTGGAAGTACACACCACCGTCGATAGGAATCTCCTCGAATCGAGTAGCATATGTAATCCTTTGAATATATGATAACATTGATTTTGTGTGAGATCCTCCACACTTTGATGCCATGTATGTCAGAAACCTTTCATGGTTCGGCCTCTAGATGTTCGTTGGGTGTGGACCAATACACTCAATAATCAAGTGCGAAACAAGATATGATCTATCGGCCCGTATGTGTACTATAAGAGGTTTATGTATCCATGTTAGTAAAGTCACGATTCTTAAAGCTTTGGCCAAAGTCGATCACATATGGTGAATCGCATCAGTTATAAAGAATCGTGGATATGTCGACATGAGGTATGCGTCTTGGAAACTTGACGGAGTATTCTATGTTTCCTGAGCACAACTCGGATAGCCTACAACAGCGAGATGTTAAACATATGTGATGATCTCAACTTGTATAGTTCAGAAAGGTCGTTCGTGTTCTTCGTGAATTCGGAAGTAGCCGAATTGCGTACATATTAGCTAGGCTTATATGACGAAGTGTCTGAACTTAGAGAGTCCCAATATGAAGTGTACTCGTTGAGCACTTGGGTAGCTGATTAATTTTGGTAAAAGATAATATTCGATATTATAATTATCAACTAACATAATCAAGTGTTATTGGATAACATTGATTATTTACTTTGACCTAATTGGATTAATTCAATAATTACACAATGACTTAATTGTAAAATAATAATTATCTCTACCATTTTAGGATATTATGGTAATTGAAAGTATGTAATAATAGGTGGTTTTGGCTTGATTTAATTGGATTAAATCAAAGTGGTAAATATTTAACTAATTTATTATCTAATCATTGTCTTGATTTAATTGGATTAAATCAAAGTTGTAGACAATGGAGATTAGTCACACTTAATTATACATATTTGGATAAATTAGATTAAACCCACCTAAAAGTTGACTACAACTTTTAATAATTAAAAATTATCTAAGTTTTGATATAAATAATAAGATTTAGGTAGGTTTAAATTAAGCAAAGTAAAAGCTTGAGAAAGCTAAATAAAAGTAAGAAATAGAGAAATTAGCCTAAATTAGAGAAGTGTTTATAGAAGCTTTGTGAGGTCTCTATAATATTTCATGTAGGAGAAATCAAAATTGTATCTTGAGGTGAAACTTGCTAGCATTAGAATCAAGATTGGATCTTGGATTCAAGCTTGCTAATCCTTGAAAGTTCTCCAAACATTTCAATAAAAAGAAGTAGATTGAATCTTTGAATCAACCTTGGTAGGTAAGTTTGATATTCTCCAAAGCTATATTTTTCATTAGTGAGACATATAGTGTTGAATTATGTATTAGATACATAAGGTTGAAATTAGGCTAATTAATTGTGTTAGGATGCTTGGAAGTATAAATACAATATGATTGTAATTGGGTCAAAATATTTATGTTAGACATAAACATAAAATTACATTTTAGAACTCTAGATTAAAGGTTAAAGTTATGGCTACTATTCTAGAATCACTTGACAACCTTTGGGTGACCTATAATTATTCATGAGACACTTCTTATTGGGATTCTAATTTGGTTTGTGTATTGGATTCAAAACTTAAGCAAGTGCGTATTTAGAATAAATTTATATTTTTGTAAAAATATTTTATATTTTGAAAAACTTGATTTTTATTTTATAACATGTGTTGATGTTGATTTTGATGTTAAAAATTAATTTTGGATGTTTTTGAAGTGTTTAGGGAATGTTTGAAGAAATTAAGGTAAAATATCATAATTCCTTCAGCTCTCTGAAGGATTAGAAAAAAACAAAACAATTGTTGTTTGTGCGCATAGTGCGCACTGCGTGCACTGAATTTATTTTCAGTAAAAGATAATATTCGATATTATAATTATCAACTAACATAATCAAGTGTTATTGGATAACATTGATTATTTACTTTGACCTAATTGGATTAATTCAATAATTACACAATGACTTAATTGTAAAATAATAATTATCTCTACCATTTTAGGATATTATGGTAATTGAAAGTATGTAATAATAGGTGGTTTTGGCTTGATTTAATTGGATTAAATCAAAGTGGTAAATATTTAACTAATTTATTATCTAATCATTGTCTTGATTTAATTGGATTAAATCAAAGTTGTAGACAATGGAGATTAGTCACACTTAATTATACATATTTGGATAAATTAGATTAAACCCACCTAAAAGTTGACTACAACTTTTAATAATTAAAAATTATCTAAGTTTTGATATAAATAATAAGATTTAGGTAGGTTTAAATTAAGCAAAGTAAAAGCTTGAGAAAGCTAAATAAAAGTAAGAAATAGAGAAATTAGCCTAAATTAGAGAAGTGTTTATAGAAGCTTTGTGAGGTCTCTATAATATTTCATGTAGGAGAAATCAAAATTGTATCTTGAGGTGAAACTTGCTAGCATTAGAATCAAGATTGGATCTTGGATTCAAGCTTGCTAATCCTTGAAAGTTCTCCAAACATTTCAATAAAAAGAAGTAGATTGAATCTTTGAATCAACCTTGGTAGGTAAGTTTGATATTCTCCAAAAGCTATATTTTTCATTAGTGAGACATATAGTGTTGAATTATGTATTAGATACATAAGGTTGAAATTAGGCTAATTAATTGTGTTAGGATGCTTGGAAGTATAAATACAATATGATTGTAATTGGGTCAAAATATTTATGTTAGACATAAACATAAAATTACATTTTAGAACTCTAGATTAAAGGTTAAAGTTATGGCTACTATTCTAGAATCACTTGACAACCTTTGGGTGACCTATAATTAATCATGAGACACTTCTTATTGGGATTCTAATTTGGTTTGTGTATTGGATTCAAAACTTAAGCAAGTGCGTATTTAGAATAAATTTATATTTTTGTAAAAATATTTTATATTTTGAAAAACTTGATTTTTATTTTATAACATGTGTTGATGTTGGTTTTGATGTTAAAAATTAATTTTGGGTGTTTTTGAAGTGTTTAGGGAATGTTTGAAGAAATTAAGGTAAAATATCATAATTCCTTCAGCTCTCTGAAGGATTAGAAAAAAACAAAACAATTATTGTTTGTGCGCATAGTGTGCATTGCGCGCACTGAATTTATTTTCGCTCGTATAGGAGTTTCCGGACTCCGATTCAGTCCCAATTTTTTTATATCCTCGTAATGAAATATAGTATTTCATTAAATTTTTTAAAATTACACGCATGCTTGATATTCATGGGTTAGACCCATTTCCGATGCGCGGGGCACCGATCCAACCCTAGGGGTTCCATAACTGTCCCAATAAAAATCATTTTGCACTGAATCCCAATGCATCTATATGAATGTGCACGAATTCTATGAGCTTAGAGAACTGAAATTATCAACTCACTTACATTGAGATCCTAAACTATAAGGCTACACTAGATATCTTAGTTTGACATTTGAGTTTGTTCATCTAGTTGCTCTTCACAATCAATTTACTTTGACATCTTTTTTTATAATGCTCGCAGATGCGCGTCAAAGTCTCTTCTATCGCATAATCAAAATCCGTCATTGAGAATATATCATTAACAGATGGAGTACCCTGAAGAACATAAAGTCACAGATATCTATCCAAGATTAGTGGACAATAATTATAATCCACTTATCTTATCATGTAAGTAGAGTTTAGCATACATAATAACGGGTGTGATTATACCTAGGGTTGGCAAAACGAATCAACGAATCGAATTTGTATCGAATAATAAACGAATCGAATCAAAATATGAGGAATTCGTAACATAAGGATTCGTATTCGATTCGTTTAACGAAGCAAATACGAATATTCATTTAGTCATGATATAATTCAATAACATAATTACCACAATTTATTTACATTAATTCCTCATAAATATATACATATGAAATATGTAATTAATATATTTACTAAAAATACATCACCAAATATCGACAATATTATTTTTATGGTAATTAGTAATAATTTCTCAAATATTAATTGAAAATAATAATTAGTAAAATAAAATAATAAAAAGAATTTTAAACGAATAAATGTATCAATGAGCTTAATTCGTATTCGATTCGTTTAATAAACGAATCGAATCGAATCGACCCATTTATTAAATGAATCCATTTTTTCAAACTCGTATTCGCTTTAAAGCGAATCTAATCGGACGAATAAACGAATACTGACCCAAATTGTTACCCCTAATTACACCTAATGTCATACTAGAGCATGTATCATGACAAATGTACACCATGAATTTGTAAAGCAGTCCAGTTATGGACCAGTGTCAGTCAATAATGTGACACATATATACGTATGACCCTATATAAGCCAAAGAGTTGGGAGATAATAGGATCGGCATAAAGAATTGATTAATCACTAAGACAATTAGAACATAAGCATACAATATTTTACACTTTAATTAGCAATTAAACTACACACGTAAACTGGAAAGGACGATCATAACAAAAAATGCACATATGTGCATGCCCATAATATAAAGAGCTTTCATAGCAAAACCCGAGATTCTATTGGACTTCATACAGGCCTAGCCCATCAAATTGAAAGTACCAAACACTTTTTCTTTATCCCACTTTTATTGCACACATCAAATTGGCGCCGTTTGTAGGGAGAACATTGAATTATTATGTTATTCCTAGTAAAAATTACAAAAAAAAAATGGATGTCTTACTGTCATGCATACATTTCAAACCATTGAAAATGGATTGGGAGCATGAGATGCTCATAGAATAAAAATGTTCAAATTAAAATTGAATTTATGTTATTATTGTATATGATACTTACACGTGTTAACACTAATATGCTTAGTAAGTATTTGTAATTAAGGGATGGTGAGCACGAATAATTTAAAGCTGAAAAATCATGTGACTCATTGTACCCAAGTTTCGCCTCATATACCAGTAAAAAATATATGCTCGGATATGTTGAGTGAGAAACAAAGGGAGTGAGTTCATAGTAGCCTAAAAATAATGACTTAGTAGGGAACCTAAACTCGTGCACATGGTTGTATTTCATATAAATATGAGATTACCATGTTTGAATTTCAGCCCATACATCGGGAAATCAGAAAATTCTTAATATGCATGATTGGATGATGTGAAATATATGTTGTATGAATATTTCGTTCTTATGAATATCATAGAATCATCATGATATTCAAAGTGCCATGCATCTGAGAATGTAGAATCGATTTTGAATGCATGCATGTTTGAAATTTGCTTGAGCACAACATGTGTGTGATGGGGAGTATACTCACCATCACCACGGGACCTTAGAAAAACTAAATTCTTGAGAATTGAAGGTAAAAGTGTGAACACTAGAGAGACGATGCTTAAATGGCTAACGAATGACAATGATCAGGATCATTGGTTATTCAGACTCAATATGCAAACTTCGAGATGGTAACTGCTTCATAAATACAAGAGACCATGGAGCAGAAGCTGCAAATGACAATCTCAGCCCAAAACAGGCCATCGTGGAGAACCAAAAGCTGGCCGAGAGGGTCAGGATCTTAGAGGATAAACAACCAGAATCAGCGACATATGCATGTAGGGTTACGACTTCGGGTGTTCCAGTGGCGCAAATGACAATGCCTCTATTAACCTTGGTTATTCTGGTCACACCACATTCCATAGTAGAGACGTCAGTCTGGGGTCCGTGAGACAATAACTCAAGAGTGTGTTGACCGGTGCAAACACACGCGTATAACGCAAGCGCACGTATCGTTCAAGTAGTATAAAAATATCGATCCCACGAGGACTTAATTCCTACTGTTGTTATTAATTGTTGAATCTATTTATTTACAAATATCTAATTAAATGGAGAAGGGAATTGATTGCTTGATTGATTTGGTTGATTGTAGATTTGCTAAATAAATAAATAAAAAGATAAAAGAAAATACTAAGGAAAATAACAAAAGACACAAGCTCTAGGGTTGTGATTTCTTTTAATATCATTTAAAAGATGAAATGATTATTTTATGTTTGTGTAATAAATCGGTTTTACTAACCTGGACCACTAAATTATGTAAAAGCCTCTTCCGATGGTCAACTACAAATACCAAGTTTAACCCAATTGAACAATATGTCTATGTCAACAAATTACCTGGATTCATTAAGATTAAGTTCCAATTATGGCTACCCCCGCCCGATAGGTATATTCCTATCCTGTAAGGAAATCTATTAAAGGGTTATCTATCCTCAAGGAAGATCGTGGGCTATTAAATCTAAGGCTGAAACCTAAAATCCCTATGCCTAGTTCATTTTAGATTTACCTCATCAATCTTATTGGTGATCAGACAACAAAAAGCATTAAGCATTAAGCTTAAGACTTAATAAGTAAACTTTTAAATTACCCATTACATATGTCACATCTCCCCATTGCGTTCTGTTGAGCAAATGTGGTATTGCTTGGTTCTGGCATCCAGTGATAATTGTTGGGCTGTACAACAGGCCTCAGGAAACCGGACTGT
The DNA here is from genome assembly GCA_019454045.1 of Zanthoxylum bungeanum. Lineage (NCBI taxonomy): Eukaryota > Viridiplantae > Streptophyta > Magnoliopsida > Sapindales > Rutaceae > Zanthoxylum > Zanthoxylum bungeanum. The sequence continues at coordinate 133,402 of SKCR01011698.1, forward strand.
TGCTCCCAGATTTGGGGTGTATCTACTTGTAAAGCACGTGATCTTTCAATCTCCCAATAATGTTCCATTTTTAAGTCACTTGAAACAGAAGAAAGAAATGAAAATTACAGATAAAGAAAATTAGATATAAGTAAATGGATAGCTTCAAAATTAATAACTCAAGAAAATTAAGTCCCCGGCAACGGCGGCAAAAACTTGACCGGTGCAAACACACGCGTATAACGCAAGCGCACGTATCATTCAAGTAGTATAAAAATATCGATCCCACGAGGACTTAATTCTTACTGTTGTTATTAATTGTTGAATCTATTTATTTACAAATATCTAATTAAATGGAGAAGGGAATTGATTGCTTGATTGATTTGGTTGATTGTAGATTTGCTAAATAAATAATAAAAAGATAAAAGAAAATACTAAGGAAATAACAAAAGACACAAAGCTCTAGGGTTGTGATTTCTTTTAATATCATTTAAAAGATGAAGTGATTATTTTATGTTTGTGTAATAAATCGGTTTACTAACCTGGAACACTAAATTATTAAAAACCTCTTCCGATGGTCAACTACAAATACCCAGTTTAACCCAATGAACCATATGTCTATGTCAACCAAATTACCTGGATTCATTAAGATTAAGTTCCAATTATGGCTACCCCCGCCCGACAGGTATATTCCTATCCTGTAAGGAAATCTATTAAAATGGTTATCTATTCTCAAGGAAGATCGTGGGCTATTAAATCTAAGGCTGAAACCTAAAATTCATATGCCTAGTTCATTTTAGATTTACCTTATCAATCTTATTGGTGATCAGACAACAAGAAGCATTAAGCATTAAGCTTAAGACTTAATAAGTAAACGTTTAAATTACCCAAACTATAAAATAATCCCTTATAAACCGGTGATATTAAAATTCATCATAACCCCAGATAACTAACACATAACTAGGGCTAGTAAAAAACATAAAAGTAAAAGACATAAAGTAAAAGTTGAAAAGTAAATTACAATAAAATAAAATGCTAAGGTAAAAGGAATTACTTTTACTACTACTAATTTAGATATCTCCCATAAAATAATATATAAACTTGTGATAATATTACCAACCGACCAATCTGGCGGTATCCTGATTAAGTCAAATTAAGTCCAGCCATTAAGGCGGAACCAAAAATAAATTTACCAACCGACCAATCTGGCGGTATCCCTTATTAAGTCAATATTTTAAATAGTGAATATATTTTTTAAGGGAGATTAATCTAAATAGTAACAGTAAAAGAATTACCTTTCACCCTAACTGGGGAAGTTACATCATCATGGTGAATAGTAAAAACTGTAAAAAGTAAAAAGTAAAAAGTAAAAATTAAATTACTATTATTACAAAATGTAATTAAAATTATTTACAAAACTAAAATTAAAAAACTAAAAAAACTAAAAGAAGAGAGAGAAACTCTCTATTTAGAGAGAATTGAAGAGAGAGAGAGAGAGGTGTGTCCAATTCTGAAATCTGAATCTGAATTTATAGGCAAAATTCGGTTTCCAGAGTCGCGACGCTGAAGACTCCAGAGTCGCGACGGTGAAGACTCCAGAGTCACGACGCTGGAACAGTAAGACGTGGCACAAGGACAGCTTGACACGTGGCGATTCGGATAAGAGGATGAGGTCGACACGTGGCACGGCGGCTAAGACTCAATTATTATGCTGACGTCATTGATGACGTGGCACTATTCATGACGTCATTGGTGACATCAAGCTGACGTGTGGAGGGCGATTGTCGGCATCTTTAGATCGCGACACGTGGCACCGGCGCATTTTAGCATCTTCGTTGTGATGGCGACACGTGGCACAGCGCATTTTAGCAAAGTCAAACTTCTCAAATTGTTGACCGTTGACCTGTCGCACGTTAGCAGATTCGGCGCACACGGAGCGTCGCGACTCTGAATGTCTGGGCGTCGCGACGCGGAAAAGACCAAAATATATCTGCTGACGCATTTTTGTCCGGTTTTGCCCCAAATTGCCTCCAGTGCTATCCAAACTTTATTTATCTGCAAAATAACAACAAAACACATCAAAACGTTCATAAATCTCGAGAAACAATACAAAACATTAGGTCAAATGAGTGAGAAATAGTGATATAAATACCACTCATCATGTGTTCGGGACTTCTACCCAAACACTGCTATCCAGTGTATCCCAAGATAGTGTGGTCGAAGCAGCACAGAGAATTAACACATCCCCCTTTACTCGGCAAATTCTAAGTATGGAGAAACCCAAGAGTGTCCAGATTCCTATATTCTGGATGTTTAGTGGGAATTCGAACCCGGAGCAACACTTGTTCCATTTTAGACAGAAGATGAGCTTGGAGACCAGTGATGACGTCTGGTATTGCAAAGTCTTTCCCACCATCTTAGAAGGGGAAGCCCTGGAATGGTTTGGATCCATTCCTCCTAGCTCCATTGAGGATTTCTATACTCTTTATGAGAAGTTCTTGGCATATTATGCCAATTTCAGAAGCACTTCGAAGACGATTGACAACATCTTTGGCTTGAAGCAGAAGCCAAGTGAGACAATCAACGCTCTCTTGCATAGGTTTAATTAAGCCTTGTTACAACTCAAGGATTGTGATACGAGATTAGCAGCCAAGATCTATGACAAAGCCCTCCGCAAGAATATCATATATGCGGAGTATATTGCTAGGAAAGACTTCCATGAAGAATTGAATTCGAAGACCCAACTGTGAATTAGGATTGAAGAAGATCGACGAGCTACTGCCATCACTATTGGGAGAGATGAACCTCCCAAACCAATTCAAACAGCTACCCCGAAATCTCCATAAAAAAATAGACAAGCCCCAAAGAACCCCAAATCGGAACCTAAATCTCATTTTTACCGCATATAAGTCATAACTGTAATATCATGTCACTCATATATTAATCTAATAATATTGTGCCAAACATACTGAAATATTAAAAAAAAAAATACCAAAAAAATAGTAGTTTTATTTAATATAATTCACATGTCATACTTTTATATATTGTAATAATATTGTATTGTAAGCTTTCATACGTCACTAAATGACGATCAAAGTTCCGAACAATGTTTAATATTTCTATCAATGTTTTATATTATAAACATAAATTAATTTCACACTAAATTAAAAAAAAAAAAAACATTAATTTGGAAGTGTAATTAGAGCCGTACATAAATCAAACTAGATAGATACATATAAAGTAACACGATCTTCTTTGAAAATTCCCAAGTTCAAACTATAAATATGCTCAAAATCACACACTACTAAATATTATATAACACTTCACATTGAGTACAATTTCACATATATACACACTAGCTCCATGCATAACTCAAACATTGGCTATACAATAAGGTCAACCTTGAATTATCTTGAATTTTAAGGGCATTAAACGAATTTCTAAAATATGATTTCTTAACGATGAAGATATAAAATGTCATATTATATACTATAAAATTGAAAAATAATTTTGGGGCCGGCCAGCCACTTCCTATACTGAACTAAAAATGTTCAGAGTTAGCAGGGCCAATGCCTAGTTGGTTGAAGTGGTGATGAATATCGGGAGGATGATCGTCGAGTTTAGGCCTTTCAGGCTGCACCCAACGCCCATCTGTGCTCCTGATCATTCCCTTGTTCTGATCTTGCCTCCAGTATGGCGGAACCAAGTAATGATCTTTCAGAAAATCAGAGGCCTTGTTCACCAATGCTGGGTCTCTTCCACTTGCTAGCACAAATCTATGCCCCTTTCCATGGTATCTGCACGTGTCATATTATCCCATATTAATTAAATTTCTCATAATTAGGAGATCATTAATCAAAAGCAATCTCTTTCTTAAGGATTCTCTAACGGGAGTTGATGCACAAGACAAATCAACAATGGCGGCTTTCAAGTTTTAGGAGTGTGTTATTGTTATATTAAAGTTTTGTATCCATCCAACTTGCTTCAAGGTTTTTATTTATATTATATAACCCATAAAATAATGCAACCAGTTATCAAATTATCACCTTTTCAAGGGAAAAAAATTGTTATCCAACTACCGTTGACAGGAACTTACGTAATTTTAAAATTATAGAAGTTTTGGCCATAAGCATGTGGACATATATAAGCGACATGATCGTATCATCACATTTCATAATTTAATAGATCTCCAGCTAAGTCCCAACTTTCAATACTTAAAATTGTCGTATTACTACTTTTCATGGCAACGTGAGCGGAGTACATCAAAATCAAAATCCAAATGATACGCATGAGGGCGCTGGCTACTAATTAGTCGTTAATAGAGACTTTATATCTATCACTAATTAGGATTTGATACTTAAACTGAATTAATATTGATCATTAAATTAATTATCAATATTTATCTAATTTAGCCTATGATAATGCCAAATTAACAAAAAAGTAAATTAAAATAAAAACTAAAAAATCGACATCAATTGTTATCATATGATCAACTAAAGAGTAAGAAAATACTAACCCATCAAGCAAATGCAAGAGAGCCTCCAAATTATGAGCACAAGCAAGATCAGCCGTGGGTTTCAAGAACGGGGAGTTCTTGTGATCCAACGCCAGTTCAGCTCCAACATGCGAGTAACTCCATGGAAACCCTTCAGCCATTTTCATCAAGATCGGTGAAACATTTTCATTAAAGAAAAATCCTGGCGTTTTAGGCACCATATCGTGCGCATTAAGCACCCTCAATACCTTTAACCCTAACGTCTCTATCCTCTCTTTGAATCTCACGTTCCCGACACGTGGTCCCGAAAACGAATACACACATATCGGCACAGCCCTACTGTCCCTCAGCACATTGATGCCCGTCTCAACGACGTCGTACGCACTCAGTATCGCCAGCGCACTCCCGAGACTGTGTCCTGTGACAGTTATGCTCACATCCTCGTTGTAATAAATTTCTAACAACCTTTTAACTTCGGTCAGTATTTGTTCCCGAGCTGAGAACTTACAGAACCGGCACGTGACGTCTTTGTCCGTGTAGAGATCTAAGAACCCGGATTCGACTTTCACTGTCGGATCTGGACATGGGATCTTGTTGTTAGAAATTGGTTTTAGAAAATCCATTAAGTCTGCAATCCACTCTAGGCGTGTCACCGTGCCTCTCCATGCAATGGTGATGTCACGTCGGCCTAAACGCTTTGTCGTTTCGTCGTTCGATACGGCGACGTATCCCATCCAGTTGGCGTTCTTGCTCCACATTTTTGGCCACCGAGATTTTTTGAAGAAATTCGGTAGGTTAATATTTGAGGTGGCGTATAAATACCTCGACACATCGTAGCCGTGATGAGACATTTCTAGTGAATTGAAGAATTGGCGATGCATGAATCTACAGCTACCACAGTATTTTGAAAATGGGTCAAAATCAAAAGCGTCGTAGCAAGCTTGTGCCATCTCACCGTATCGGATTAATTCGGATCGTAGAAGTGGATCCATTGGATCAAGCATGCCCACCCAGTCATCTTCGCCGTGGATTTCTCGCCACACATCAGCTAATTTTATCTCAGGATCTTGTTTTTTGGTTGTAAAAGTTTCATCTCGTTGGTGGTGATCTTGTGATTCAAGTCCTGTGATTATGGAGGATAAGGACTCGTTTGTTTTGGACATGACCCTAGATATGGCAGTTTTTGGTGCTTTTGTTGCGAGACTTGAGGTTTTTGAGTGACCAAAATGAGAAATTTGAGGTGGATAAGAAACTGGGAAGCATATTTCAGATCTCAAAAAATCATTTAATGGGTTTCGTTGAAGGGAAAGGATTGCGTTGGATGGAGAAAAGGCTGCCATTGAAGGGACGTTTGTGAAGCTTTGCAGGTCAAAGAGATGATGAACAAGTGAAAAGAGGAAGATGCCGGGGTGGTGGGTTATATTGGGAGGAGAAATAATAATTTATAAATAATAGAGTATGGTCTAGTATACTCTCTCTATATATATATATTTTAAATAAATGTGATTCATGAGGGTTCCTCGTGCACATCGAGGTGCCTATGTTTATTATTTTTTGGTTTCTCTGGAACGTTCG